>JAQOOD010000003.1:43127254-43659367 GCA_029633175.1 Citrus glauca | reverse complement strand
CTAACAAATAATTTTGGATATTTTAATTTTATTTTAAATTGTATGTGCCTTAACTTAGGAAAAATAAGAACAACTAAAATAATTAAAATAAAAAGGAGAGAACGGAGGCTGTTGTCGTTGAGAGGTTCAGAGAGAGAATGAAAGATTGCATTTGCTAGAATAATGATTGTATTTATTTTTCTTTTTTTGAGAAGAATCATGATTTTATTTAAGTTTGTTAGTCAAGTCTAGTTTGGACCATATGTGTCTCTCCACTCAAGGCCCTCGTAATTATATCCAGGTGGAATGTCCTACGCTGTATGACGTTAGATAATGCTTTATGGACAATGCTGATAATGCTTTATGGATAATAGTTGTCATATGAGGATGTCTTTAATTATTGCACTAAAAAGCTCCTGTTCAATATTTACAAAACTGTGAAGGCGGGAGCACTCTAAATTGTAAAGGACTACTCAATAGATCTCACATACCAAATGCAAATACATTGGCTGTATAAGTGGGTTTAGTTTCAGCTTGATAATTGGTGGTTTGACATTATTAAATTAAATGATTCTGATGGCATTCAAATAAAATGGTTGATATACTTTGGAGCAAAAATAGAATTTGTTTAACTAGGCTTAAATAAAAATGTCCCTTTAAAGCCTAGAGAGTGATAAAAAATTTTAAGATAAAACCTCCTAGGTTCCAAGGTTATTAACCTCCTAAGTTCTGAGGCTCTTAACCTCTAAGATTCTTAAGTTCTAAGGTTCCAAGATTCCTAAAATAAACCAGCTCATATAAGACCTCATACATTCTCAAGTTCTAAGGTTCCTAACCTCTTAGATTTTAAAGCTTCGGCTCTCATGATCATTCCTAGGACAAACCTTCTAGGATTTTCAAGTATTTTAAGATGATGAACTACCTAGGATAAAATTTCTTAGGTTCTGAGGTTCCTAACCTTCAAGGTTCTAAGACAAATCTTATAGGATAAAATCTCTGAAGTTCTAAGATTCTCAACCTCTGAGGTTCCCAAATTCCAACGTTTATAGGTTTTTAAGACAAACCACCCAAGATAAATCTCATAGATTTTGAGATTCCTAGCCTCCAAGATTCTTAGGTTCCAAATATTAACCATCTAGCATAAACCCCCTAGGTAGAGATGGCAAAAATACTCACGGGGACGGGTACTCTCGGAGATTTTCCCTATTCGGGGAGGGTATGTGGATAATTTTATACCCAATTTCTTATTCAGGAAAGAGACGAAGAAATTTTTTATCCAATTTCTTATTCGGAGAGAGGACGAGAATGAGGTAGAGTCGTCATTCCCTACCCATTTCCCCATTTTAATTTTAATTTTTAATTTTTAAAATTACTAGTAAATAATAATAAAATTTAAATTATAAAATTCTAAAATTATAAAAATTGGTAAAAATAACAAATATCAAAATATTAATATTATTAAACTTTTAGGCCTAATTAACTAATTAAAGTTCTAAATTTTTATTTAGAACATTAAAAAGACCGGATAGATTCTATTAGCCCAAAAATTTTGTTTTAATTTTAGTATTTATTAAATATTTTAAAATTAAATCTATTTTTTATTTATTTTTAGATGTTATAATTGCCCACAACGAATCACAATTTTAATATATAATTTAATTTAATCTAATATTTGCTTTCGATTTGCTCTGACTTAACTATTATACTGTAAAGGAATAATCCATATTTATAAAGTGTCCATGCCATCATTAAAAAAGTTAATTTTAAATATAAATTTGATTTTATTTGTAACAATTTTGTATTAGACTATTAATTTGTTTATGATAGTTTGTAAAAGAAGTTTGTATCTCTTACATGTTGCGTTACTTAATAATTTAATACATGTGACTTTTGTAATGATATTAATGTAAGATATTTTTCGAACTTGATTTTTATTTGAATTTTTTATGAGCTCTGATCATTTCAGTTGGAACACATTAAACTTAATAGTTTTCACCTGCTGGTTGCCTGATTTTAGGACAAGGAGAAATGAGCCAACTGTCAAGGGAACAATTACATTTGATGAAAATAGCACTATTGCAATATCTCCCGTGAACTTCCAGTAAGACTGATTTTCTATGGTTATGCTTGCTTCATTGCCTGCACTGCTACTTGTTGTCTGATTGGAACTATTTTGAATGGTTATTAACATCAGTTCTCTTTGTTTTTGTTGTAGTGGACTACCCAAGTATGATGGCTGCTGTTTCTGTGTCCTTGTTAAAAGAAATGGGTTTGCATGTTTTTGGTTTAGTAAAATCTTCGTATGGCTAAATTGGTTTTGCCTTATGTTTCGGCCTCCTAATGATATGTTTTAGATATTGGGACTCCACAGAAGAAAGATTATTTCCTTTGTGCAGAGACTCCTGGTGCAGCTAGAGCTTGGGTTTCAACTCTACAGTAAGCATTTAGATCTTGTTCTACAAATTACCACACTGGATATGTTTTGTTATTTCTACACTGGTATGATAACTTGTTTCTAGGTATCTGCTATGTAAGAAGATTAAAAGCTGTTACTATAGAACTTGAAAATCTACAATGCATCAGTACCTTGTCATTCAATGTTGGAAACAGCAATAGAGAAAACGTTTTGGGAGCTACAAATGTGGATTATGACTTTAATACAATGCGAATTTTAAGGTTTTCTGAAGAACCTGGATTTTTCTTAAAACTATAATGTCACGAATTCTTTAGCACGAGATTATCCTTCCATGCCTTGCCTTGTGGAGGAAACCACTAGTTGTTTATTTTGATCCTATGTGCTGCTGTAATGGACAATTGTTGATTTCATTTTGGTTTAAATGAGTTCTGTAGTGCAAATGTCTAACTTGCACATGCTGTAGAGGCAAGAAAGAGCGAATGGATCAAAAGTTGTATAAATAAATGGAAAACGGCCTTGCGTTCAGTTGGTTATTATGATATTCAGTTAAACCATTTTCATTTGGCTGATCGTGTTTTGTACTATAATTGATGTATTCCCTGCCTTTAATGTCCATACAAGTCAGCTGTTTTCCCTTTTCAATATGGGTATTGGAGCTAGCATTATCTTAATGTTGATTTTCTTATCTCACTTCCCCCTGTTTTGTTGCCTTCCAATAACCAGTGCAGCACAGTTGGTTCTGAAAGCCCATAAAGAGGCAGTAAACTCCTCAAGTGGAAATGGTTCTGCAAAATTAGGAACGGTTGGAACAGTAGTTGCTGCTCCGAATTCAAAGGCCCAGGAATGTTCTAAAGAAATTGAAGCAGCGATGCAGATCTCTTTGAGAAATGCTCTGGGAACAATAACAAATAGAATAACTGATGGTCCAATGGATGATCTATCCATTATGAAGGTACATTGCCTGTTCCAGTATTTCTTTTACTTTGAGGATATTTTGGTAACCTAATTGTTTTCAGTTTGAGTTATTAGGTCTTCATTTGTTCTTCATTTAATTTATTTGGTTAATTTGAGATCTAAAGGTTAATAAATTATTCTGATTTCAATTTCTCATTTCGATTTTAGTTATTTCGATTCTTGTTTAGTGAATATACTATAAAATTGTAAACATTTCATATATATATATATATATATATATATATATATATATATATATATATTTTTTTTTTCTATTTCTTCTTCCCCTCTCTCACTCTCTTTCTACGTGATGAGTCTAATGGTGGGTTCAATTATCGATGAAGGTTGCTAATGAAGAAAAATTAATAGTGGAGAGGGATGGATTCATAGAAAATTTGCTTTTATTTTGTTAATCCTTTTATCATGAAAGTTATAATTATTATAAGATGATATTATAAAGAAGATAAATGGTAATATCCTTGAAAATCTTGTTGATGATTAATATCCTTGAATGTTACTATAAAATCCTTAATTAATTTTTATCATAATTATTATTTTATATTTTAATTATTGTGATTATTATTATTACTCAAAAATTAATTATTAATAATAATTATTGTTAATTATTATTATTATTATTATTAAAAATATAACTAGAAATTATTTACTAATTATTGTTAATAGATTAATTAATTATAATACCTTTTATTATTGTTATTAAAAATAATTATAATAATCCATTTAAAAGTATAATTATATTTATAATTATAAAAGAATAATTATTATAATTAATCCATTTAATAATTATTATATTTTATTTAAATGGAGTGCATTTTGGGAATCTAAAAATTGTAGGGGATGAATTAGATACTTTAAGTGTTTCAATAAAATAAAATAGAGTGCAAGGGGTTGAAGAAATTTTACAATACAGAAAGTTTCATTATACTTTATTTTTGCATTAAAGTTTCTTGATACTTATTAATAAATTGTAAATAATATAAAGTACAGGGAGCTAGAAGATATTTTAAAATAACAATTCGGAAAAGACAAAAGCAGCTGTAAGTTACGTTAACTAATACTTAGGCGGATCGATAATTGGGCAAGGCTTATGTTACAAATAATGTAACAAACAACCAATAAATATATGTCAGTGATTTTGATATTTTTTAAATCTAATGAATAAAAATAATTTTAACATAAAATGAAGTACATGTGCAAGTGTAATTTACAAAAAATTTCATTTGTAATCATATATTTACTTATTTTTTTCAAATAAGTCCTCATTAATTTTTTATAATTAAATGGTTTTCTCACCCATATCTTCTATAACTGTTTTTAAAACTTTATAAGGTTTTTACTATATTTTTATAAAGATTTAAATTATTATTATATTCATAAAAATCCACAAATTATGAATAAATTTTTGTACCTACATTTATAATTTCTTGTCTCTCTTGAGATATAGACTAGATTTTTCGTCACACACACACACACACACCCACACACACGCGCGCGTGCGCGCATACACACATTCAATCTATTTTCCATCCTAAATACATACCATCAGTGCTGCCACTTAGATTTTTTAATCTAAATTTAGCATCCTGAATTATAAGAGATATTATATGTGATAAATATCTTATTAATAAAATGAATTATTAAAAAGATGTTATCAGAACCTCTAACGAAATATTTTAACTATTTGATCTGATCAATAATTCAAACATGTGAAGAAATAATCAATTAAATCAAATGTCACTGTTTTTATTAAATAAATTAGAAAAATCAAATTTATCTATAAATGATATAGAAAGTGTAAGCAAAATATTAGAAATTAATAATTTCAATGAAGGAAATATAAAATAAATTAAAAAGTTAAGAGATCAACTAAATAAAGAATTTAATAAAGTTAAACAATTCATAAAAGATTTCAACATTGATGAACATGATATATTAAAATAAGAGATCATTAATATAATAAATAAATACACAATAGATATAGGATTAAACAAGTTAGAGATTCAATTAAATAAAATAATAATAAAATATTGAGTAATTTAGTACTAAATTTACTATAAATATAAATGGAGAACTTCAAAAAAATTAAAATGCTAGCAGTACTGTTACCTTGTTGCAGCTTGGGGTGTAAAGTAAAAACTTTAAATTTGTTGACTTTTTTAATAATTATTATCTTTTTTAAGAGTTTAAAAATTTTTAACAGGAACGTACAACTAATGTGATAAAAGTTTTGTCCATAACTAAACGGGAGCTGCTACCTTACCTATAAGGTTAATGGATTCCACTTGAAAGGTTGTACCTTACATTGCATGTTGCATGTGAGGTAGCAAAAGGCAAAAGCCTGATTGAACATGTGGTATTTGAGCTGTAGTCTATCGGCAATCATTAATAAACGACAATCTTAAAGGAATCTTTAATATCCAAAAGTTAATCTTTACGGAATGTTTGTGAGCCACCAAAATGTTTTGGAAGGCAACCACGTTTTTGGCGTTCATGCCACATTTTCCAAATAAAATCAATATTTTGAAAGAAAAGATTCCATTGTCTATTTAAGTTTGTCTTTTATTAAGGATTGCCGACAGACGACAGCTTAAATACTATATATTCAATTATTATTTGTCGGCATTGAAGCGTCCTCTACTAAAAATTTTTGAAATTGTGATTATTTTCTAAAAGTTTAAGGTTGTAAATATATTTTTTCTCTTAAAATAAAAAATTAAAATATTTATCATTATCTATATAGTAGACCAATCTTATATAGGCTGTCCATCTCGTAAAAGAATAAATAAATAATTTATTTATTTCAATTTCATCTATTATGAATAGAGATTTATCGTCCATTTTTTATCTTCCTTCAAGTTTTCTTGCCGGCAAGATTGCAAATCCTTTATTATTAGGGATTAGCCTACACGTAAGATAGCAGCTCCCTATCATTAGAGTGCTGATAAATGAACAGCAAGAAGGTAGAATAAAGGCAGAATAGTTAGGCAAATCCTAGGGTTTTATAGTTGTGTTCGACATGATCTTGGAGGAAACTTTAGATGAATTCCATTTTGTCATTTTTTATTTTGGCCAGGTATTCTTTATTTTGGGTAGGTATTCATTTTTATTTTGTGGTTTTTTAAAACTTCTTGACCATTGTTTCGCAATGATCACAAAAAGACAATGTGTTAGTGGAAGATGAAGTGACACCATCGCCCGGTGTATTTTGAACATGTGGTGATGGGTGCTAAGATAAAGATGGGATTCTGCTACCCATGTATTTTACTAATAAACTTATGAAAAAACTTGTTCAATTTGTTGTTTTGCAGCATCAATGGCTGATTTGAAATATAAAAAAAAAAAATCCTTACCAGTGAGGCATGTAAAAATTTTTTATTTGAGGAAGGACTTTTGGCCAAATATGGTGGATACCTGGTCTAAATCCTTTGAAAAACCACATACAAACTTAAATTTCTATCTAAAGGTTTATTTTGGATTTTTAAAAAATACAACATTAATGCATTTAAAACTGTTAATATCTTTCTATAATTACCCTTTGCATTCCAGATGTTGTTTAGAAGGCATCATTGTGATTCATTTATCTGACTACTAGGTAAATGTTTGAAAGATAACTTAGTGCCTTTTGGGAATATTGGCATTCCAGATGTTGTCTAGAAGGCATTGTTGTCCAAAGGTCATTCTCTTATTTGGCATCTGCAAAATCATAAACTGTGTTAGAATAAATTTCCTTCTATTATTTTATCCATGTATTGCGTATTATATTCTCTTTCTATAACGTCTATTGCCTGATCATGACTCATTTCGAACATTAATTCATTGTATCTAGTATCAAGAATTTTATTCATCTCGTTTCATGTAAATCCTTCTTCTATAGTCATTAAAGTACTTTCTATTTCATCATCCTGACTCCTGATTGTGCCTATTTGGTAATTATAATTTCCAAATTTTAAATCTATTCAACCACCACTATTATGGTAAATTACATTATCTTCTGACACTAAAATTGGTTTTGTTATGAAATTATCTAACTTCCAATCTAATCCAGCATTTGTTTCTGCTAAGAAACTTTTTGCGTGGATAGCCTTTATTCCTTTAGTTGCTAAAATATTTATTATCTAATTTGTATTTACTTGTGCAATTTTCATTAAGTCTTCCTATAAATCATGTGCAAATCAATAAATTATCTTCATTTCTCTTTATTTGGTACTCTGATTTTTATTCTTATTCTTAAATCCTTATAAAAAGTATTAGGTTTTACTAAATAGTCTAGAGTAAATATATTATTCCTCCCTTATTATTCATGTCTAATTTTATGATTCCTAAAAGCCTTTGTTTTATATTTGTAAATCAATTATCATAAAGACAAATTAAACCTTTTGCACCTAAATTCCCTCTATGTAATGCTTTTACTCCTATTATAAGTAGTCCTAAATGGGCCTATTTGAGGCCTTCATATCTAATCTGATTATATGAATGCTTATTTATTAAATCTAAATTTATGATTTGATCTTCTCGTGTGCAAGACACATATCTTTCATTATAACTTATATAGCAAAGATTTTCTCAATAAATTTTCCCTTTTATATATTACATTTGAGTTAATTAAATCTAATTTATCCTATGTAAATCTTTCTATTTGTCCATCTAAATCTATAATACTCTCTATTTTAACATCCTCATCTTCCTTTTTTCCACTAAATATTCCTTTTAAATAATTACCTTATAATTTACTAATATTGACTATTAGCTTTATTTAATCAGATTTGTGAATTTTTGTGGATTTATAGAAATAAATCCATATCCAATCGACTGACTGTGAATTTTTAAATTTTTATTATAATCCAATGCACCAATCCATGAATCAGATTTTTACATATTAGATTGGATTCTAAACACCTCTACCTCAAGTTTTCTATTATACGTGAGTTTACAGCGAAGAAGCCGGGGGTATACACAATATATAATATAAGTTGGGGGTTAAACAAAAACTTAAAAACCTAAGAATACCTCAAGGATGATGACATTTCCACCCTATTTTATTTTGTAATGCCACCCCAATTACAAACACATGCCATAAAAATATTGAAAATCAAATATTTTATGAATAAACCCCTCTTGTTACCAAACTACCCTTACATCAACATTTTTTTTTCTCTCTCTTCTCTGTCCACTCGCCGTAATCATGCTCCCAAGCTTTAAAAGAAAGCCAAGCATACAGAACTACAAATGGAAGCAATAGGCCACCATCCTCATGAAGAAATTTGCAACTATCGTTTGAGGTTTGGGACAAATAAACATGAATTGTTGAACGATCTTGCATTGTTTCTCATAATTTTATTGCAATGTATTTTATTATTGAGTATTTACAAACTAGTGGAACTTGGAGGTGATTATCTCAGTTAAATTTTTGAACTAATTTTTCATTAAATGACACGATTCTTATACACCCATTAGGTGATTTTATATTCCATTCATCAACTAGGATGTTGCTGCTTCTATCGTTTTGTTGGAGTTTTAGAAAATGAAAAGCACACATGAATGTGAGTAGGTCCATTGTGGCACTCATACTGAAATCAACAATATAGATTTTAGTTTGATAAAGCTAAGGAAATGTCTCGATCAACTGAATAGAACGGGATTGAAAATGTGAAGCACAAAATATGAAGGGCAAATTTGTAACAATTAATATGACTACAAATTCTTGTATAAATTTTATTTGTACAAATTGATGTGACATGATTTAATTAATTGAATTAAATATCTCTCGGTCCACATAATTTGTTTTTATTAGTTTTTATTTTTATTCAACTAATGAATTAATGTCAAATCAGTTTGTACAATATAAATTTGCATAAGAATTTGGGCTATATATATATTTATGTCTTTCGCAGGAGATATAATGGTCATGAACTTCGTCGACTTATGTAGATGATAGGTCCCAATCAAAGCGTAAATTATATAGTAACATTAGTATTCTCTTAGGGTGAGAAAAAGACCACAATAATTTTAATTGGATTCAGCTCTCCTTAATTAATGACTATCAAAGAATTTAAATATAAAAGAAATTAACAACTATTCCTAATTCCTAAATAATATCTCTAAGAAATAGAATATTAACCGGCAGTTAATGACAACAAAATCGCCAAAGATTATTCAAAATAAAATAATTACGACTCAACCTAATTTTAAGCCAACAAACTAGTGGACACGTAGTGAACAAACCGCACTCAATAACATCCCAAAATCATTGCCACAATAATAACAGTAGAAGTGATTTTCCGAACTCGTTTACAGGGTCATTAGTCCCCAAAAAAAAAAAGGAAAATTCTGACAATTTTATTTTCCTTTTTCGTAGGGGTTACTGTGTTTAATCAGGGCTAAGGCTTATTAAGGATTTTGAATATAATTATTGAAATTTCAGTTTTCAAAAAGTAAGACGATTTTCCCTTTTCTTGAGGCTTGAGTAATGGAAATTAAATAATAAGTACAGCTCTGTTTAATAAAGGAGAAGATTGTACTTGAAAAATATATAAAATGATGGGCTTTTTAAGGGACTATGAGAAGTTCTCGTGGACGCCAAATACTTCGATTTTAAATCATAATATTTCAGGAAGCTTCGTTCTGTCAAATTGTTATGGAGCTGCAAGCCTTTCCATTAGATGACATAAGTTAAAGTTTTGGTTCAAATAATTAGTTTATTATGTTAATAAATTAATTTTTTGACCAAAAATATCATATATAATAAAATTTGTGTTTCACGTCAGTTTATCTTTGACTTCAGATTGATGTGATATTTATCATGATTTGAATCAGTTTGTTTTAATCTGAATTCCAAGTTTCTTACCACATTTTATTACAATATACCAGTAAGTTATCAATTAACCAATTAGACTGGACTCGCTGATGGCGGACATTTCTTACTTTGTTATTGTCTCTCCAGTATGTTGTGAGTAGGGTGGCAACACGACTTGATTATTCTATTAATTCCATTCAAATTAAATGAGCTTAGATTTGAAAAAAATTGATTCATTTAACAAGATGAATGAATTTGATTTGATTTGTTAAATAATTTGGGTTTGAGGTTATTGATTCGTTTAGAATTTTTTTATATTTTGTAGGATGTAAATTTTATGGTTTTTTTAATTTTATTTTACTTGATTTTTATTTATTATTATTTTTTTGGTAAATGAATGTAGATTCAATTGATTTGTTATTAATTCCACATAAATGATTAAATGAATGGTAAACAAATCCAAATTCGATTCATCTAATTTTGTTCAATAAATGAATTAAATGGATATTCGTTTAATAAACGAATCAAATCCAAATCATAAAATTACTAACGGTTTAATAAATTCAAATCCATCAAATTTTGATCAAATTCATTTACGATTTAATTTAAATTTAATTCATTTATTTCGTTGTCTCCCTTTAAGAGAGTAACTTTTTTTTTTCAAAATTTTTGGAAATACTTATGTGCCATATTATTTTAATTTGACATATGAAAGTAGGTCTTGACGTAGAAGACAAACTTTAAATTGAGTTAATTGATTTCTCTACGCCTACGAATAGATATTAGGCTAACAAACTATGAGTTGTACTTCGAGGACCAAAAGCTTCTGATCCTGAGTACATTTTTAGTGTGATGTATTACGCATAATGTCATTTTTTTTTCATAGAAAAAATATATTTAGGTGGTATTTGTTTTTTATTTAGTCTGAAATTTAAATAAAATTAAATTAGTCTGAATTTTAAATAGGCTTGAATGTTTGATTTTAAATTATATATTTGCTTTTTATTTGAATCCCCTTAAATAAATATCAACTTGTTCATTTTTTTTACTTTAAAAAACTATAATCCTATATTTTTTACATTGTAATCTTACTATGTTTATATGTTAAAATTTATAAGCATAAGCAATATAAATTAGACAATGATAGAAAACTTTCTAACCATAAAAGTATAAACCCAAAATGACATCTCTCTCTATATATATATAGAATATCGAGTATATACATAACTACATAAAAAACTTAAGAATAATAACTATGATGATCTGCATGGGAAATTCAAGAACTGAATAAGTGAAGTCACTATGATGATATGCATGGAAAATTCAAGAATTTAATATATGAAATAACGTTAGTTGAAAGATGAAATTACGTTAGTTGGATAGCCATATGTTGACTTTGGACATAGGTATCAAAAACAAATAATAAAATATGAAAAAAATTTACAATTTAGCTGACTTATTCAAATTAAAAAAAATTGGATAATCAAACAGCCTCAGATTTTATTTCTTAAAATTAATAAAAATAATATGATTTTTGAAAAAAAATACAAAGACTTTAAATGATAATGTAAAATTTACATGGTTATGTCCATGTAAGCCCTCTCCTCACTCCCAACCCAAAGCAAGCGCAATAGCAGGAAGTTGAAAGAACCATCCTCTATCCACGAAAACGGTACGAAATTATTGTGCGTTATATCCTCAGTCAAAAACACAGCGTACTTTACCACTACTATCTTTTCAAGAAAGTGAATGAGAGAATTGAGAGCTGCAAAAAAGTCATGGGAAATACACTGCAGACACCAAAAGAAAACCTAGAGAAAGAAGAAGAAGAAGAAGAAAGCAGTGGAAGCAGCTTCACTTGTGAGATTTGCATAGAACCAATGGCAGCAAGCAAGAAATTCAAGAACAAGAATCGCTGCACACACCCTTTCTGTCAAGATTGCATAGCCAAATACATACAAGTGAAGGTCCAAGACGACAACACAGCCAAAATCGAATGCCCTGGATTAGAGTGTAAGCATGATTTAGACCCTTTTTCTTGCGAACCCATCATCCTATCGAGTCTTTTTTCAAAATGGTGTGATGTTCTTTGCGAAGATTATGTTCTGGGGTTCGAGAGAAGCTACTGTCCCAGCACAAACTGCATGGCTTTAGTGGTGAATGAGTGTGAGAGAAATGGGACATTGAAGAAAGCTCAGTGCCCTAGTTGCAAGCAGTGGTTCTGTTTTCAGTGCAAGTTGAAATGGCATGCTGGGTACAGATGTGAAGAAAGTGGGAACTTGAGGCACCCAAATGATATTATGTTTGGGCAGCTTGTGGAGACGATGAATTGGACTAGGTGCCCTGGCTGTGGCCACTGTGTTGAGCGCAAGAACGGATGCTCTGTTGTCATGTGCAGGCTAGTTTTTCTTTTTTGGCCCCCCTAATTTACTCGTTTGCTTTTTGTTAACTACTAATTTCAAAAGCATAATTTTTTCTCATCATCAACGTTATTTACTTTTTCAGATGCAAGACTCAATTTTGCTATAAATGTGGGGAAAGGTATCCGCTTGGATGTTTATGCTTTAGAAGTTTTTGGGGCAACTGCAGGATAGCGTTTTCAATTTTATTCATGGCAGCAGGATTTATATTATTTCTAGCTTTTTCGATTAAGAAGTAAGGAGTTCGAAAATTTTCTTGTAGCTTCAATGTTTGTACACTTATTGTTATTATTTTTAGATTTGAGCGTCGATTGAAAGCGTTTGATCAGATCGGCACTTTTGGTGCCACTTTTGGTCACTCATCTCTTTTTATGCAGGAAATTTACCACATATAAGTACTAAGTCTGTTTCATTTTATTGTAATTGAAGATGATCGAAGGACTGGCTCAGAGCAAAGCTTAGCTTCTTCTTATGGCTGTGAGTCAATCTTCCTTTTTTTAAGAACTTACTATATTCTTTCCACTGTTGCTTACAAAGTTTAATAATTATGATTGTTCCGTACTTGATTATGAAGTTTAACACTGGATGATGATATGACGTTTAGTTTGCTAATTAGAATCACAATATTTGATGTTAGGAAATTAGTGGATAAAGTAAAACCGCAGTTAAAATAAAATTGGAAAAAAATAAAGAATAATGACAAAAATGGACACAAGAAATTACGTGATTCGGCTTTTAGACTACGTCCACGGGCGAAAATAGAAGGAAATATTTTACTAGTAAAAAGGAGTTACAAGTATTGTAGTATTTTAGTTCACTTCCCAAAATCCCAATACACCCAAACTCTCAAATCACTATAACAAGAACTTATAATTTTCAAGCTCTCTAAACTCTCTCTCAAAAATGCCTCTCAAAAAATTAGATGCTCAAATTGAAATGGAGCTCTCCCCTTTTATAGCCAAAATTGGCTATTAAAATAATTTTTTTTCTATTTTTCTTTCATTAGGTATACCAACCACCATCTCCACTTTTTTCTTTCTTGTTTGTCAAAACTTTTTTCCTTTTTTTCTTCATTTGAGCGGCACCTCCTTAGACTTAAATTTGGGTGGCCAAATTGATAATAGTTTGGCACCGCCCATAACTTTGACATTCTCCCACTTGGAGATTAGATTGAGAATTAATTAATCTCCACACCATCCTGTCTGTTTCACCATTATCATATTGCTTACGTTTCTGTTAAGCCACAAGAGGATCTATACCAGATAAACTTGTCAGTATTGATTGGCTTGGTTAAAACATCTGCTAGGTTCTCCTTCGTATAGATTTTCTGTAAATTCACACTTCCGTCTTCCACTACTTCTCGAACGAAGTGATACTGAACTCCTATGTGCTTTGTCTTGGAATGAAATGTTGGATTCCTTGCAATGTGCAAGGCACACTGACTGTCACAAAACACAAGAATTTTTTGTTGTTTGTGCCCGAACTCCTCTAATAACATTTGTATCCAAATAGCTTCCTAGTAAGCTTATGTAGCTGCCATGTATTATGCTTCTACTGTAGAAAAGCTACAATGGTCTGCAGTTTCGAAACCCAACTTACAGCTGCTCCCGCAAGTGTAAACATATAAACAGTAGTGAATTTCCTTTTATCAAGGTCTCCTACAAAATCTAAATCCACATAGCCCCTAATAGTAAACTCTGATCCTCCATAACATAATGCAACATCTGAGGTTCCTCTGATGTATCTCAGAATTCTCTTCACAACTATCCAATACTCTCCACCAGGATTTGCCATGTATCGACTAACTGCTCCCACTGCTTGTGCAATGTCAGATCTAGTACATATTATAGCGAACATCAAACTTCTCACTGCTGATGCATACAATACTGGAGACATTTCATTTCTCTCTGCTTCATTGTTAGGACACATACTTGAGAATAATTTGAAATTAATAGGAAGTGGGGTAGAGATTGACTTACAATCTTGCATGTTGAAGTGTCGCAAGATTTTCTTCAAGTAATTTTTCTGTGAAAGCCAAATCTTTCTATTATTTCTGTTTCGGTGAATTTGCATCTCTAGAATCTCGTTTAATGGTCCCAAGTCCTTCATTTCAAACTCTCTAGCCAACTGAGCCTTCAATTCTTGGATTCGATCTCTGTTGAGACATGCTACCAACATGTCATTCACATACAACAGTAAAATAATGAAATCATTATCTTCAAATTTCTTGTAATATGCACAATGGTTTGAACTGAGTCTGTTGCATCCAAGGCTCATAATGAAGGAATAAAATCTTTTATACTAATACATCGACGCCTATTTCACCGTATAAAGATTTGTTCAACCTACAAATCAAGTTTTCCTTTTCTGTTTCTGCAAAACCTTCTAGTTGAAGCATATATATTTCTTCTTCAAGTTCTCCATGAAGAAATGCAGTTTTCACATCTAACTGCTCAAGATGTAAGTCAAATATAGCAACATTACTAAAACTATTCTGACTGTTATGAGTCGAATCACCAGAAAAAATATCTCGTTGAAGTCAATACCTTCTTTATGAGCATATCTTTTTACCACCAATCTCACATGATACCACTCTACTTGGTCATTGTCATCACGTTTAATCTTGTAGACCCATTTGTTTTCAATGGCTTTTCTTCCATGTGGTAGTGGTACAAGTTCCCATGTCTTGTTCTTGTGTAGAGCTTTAATTTCTTCCTGCATTGTTGTCATCCAGAAAGCAACATCTGAGCTTTCTAAAGTTTCATAGAAAGTTGATGGCTCTCCATCCTTTGTTAGAAGATAATACGCAACATTGATCTCTGTGACATACTCCGAGTGCCACGTTGGTGGTCATCTCTCACAAGTTGATCGATGATCTTTTGGAGCCTCGGACTCAACTGGTTCTTGTTCCTCGTGCTCTGGTGCTGCTTCAAAATAATCTGAATCTTCTATATTATTTTTCACATATACCGGTACAGTCTTTGACTTTTCTTTTGCAATGCCATTATCTCTATTTCTTTTTTGCAGTTGATCTTCTACAAAGATAACATCTATGCTGATGATGATCTTGTGGGCAATAGGGTCCCACAGACAATACCCCTTTACTCAATCAGCATACCCCAAGAAGATACATCTTTTAAATTTTGGATCCACCTTTGTTCTTTCTTGCACATTGTACATCACGTACACAAGACATCCAAATGTATGTATGTAGGAATAATCAACTGGCTTTCCAGTCCACATCTCTATGGTTGTCTTTAGCCTAATAGTTGTAAATGGCGATAGATTTACTATATAATAAGCAGTTTTGGCTTCTTCTGCCCAGAATGAATTGGGTAGATCAGCAGTCCTCATCATAGATTTTATCATTTCTGTAAAAGTTCTGTTCGTCCGCTCCGTCACTCCATTTTGTTGAGGAGTATATACCACTGTGAACTACCTCTGAATACCTTTTTGCTTACAAAAAGCAAGAAACTTGTCGTCTGTATATTCTCTACCATTATCTGTCCTCAAGCACTTGATCTTTTTACTATATTCAAATTCCACCCGACTTTGTATTATTTAAACACTAGAAATATATATGAATTTTTCTTAATTGGATACACCTAACATCTTCTAGAATAATCATCAATGAAAGTCACCATGTACTTTGCACCACCCATAGATATATCCGGTGATTCCCAAACATCAGAATGAATCAAGTTTAGAATGCATTTACTTCTAATAATAGATCTACTGAATTTTAATCTATGTTGCTTACTTGTAACACAATACTTGCAAAATGGTAAACTTACCGATTTGAGCCTCAAAAGCAATTTTCGCTCAGAGAGAATCTTCAAATCTTGTTCTGACATGTGATCAAGTTTGAGATGCCATATCATCGTTGACTCTTCTCCGTTTGATGCGACACACGCATCAGCCTCCTATGGTGTTTCTCCTTTAAGCATGAATAGATTAACACCAATCTTTTTTGCCTTCATCAATACAAGCACGCCTTTAACGATCTTTATAATTTCATTCTGCACATGAGTTTTATACCTATGATTATTCATTTGTCCCAAAGACAATAGATTTTTCTTCAGGTCGTTGATATGTCGTACCTCTCTAATTGTACGAATTGTACTATCAAACATTGTTATTTTGATAGTACTAATACCAGGGATCTCCAATGCATGATCATTACCTATATATATAGATCCTCCTGAGATAAATTCATATATGTGGAACCATTCTCTCTTAGAGGTCATGTGTCAGGTAGCTCCTAAGTCTATAAACTAGACATCAGATAATCGTTTTCTACCTTCTGAAACAGTTGTTGCCTCACTGTAGAGAATTTCGCCATCATCTAAGGTACTTGGTACACAACCCTAAGTATTTGATGACTTAGGTTCTTTACCCTCTTTTCTCTTCTAGTTACTCCAACACCCTTTCTTGACGTGTCATTTATTACCACAGTTGTAGCATTTAACATTCTTCTTACTTCTAAATTTTGATCTACCATGATTTTGACTCCCACTAAGGCCATGTTCCGTTGATCTCCCTCTCGTCACCAATAGCGCTTCCGCTTTCTACGACCTTACTTGTTTGTTTTCTTTATTTTTCCACCTAATCTCCTTATTTAATACGGAGGCTGCAACATCGTCGAAAACTTGACTATCAATTGGATTGTTGTTCGTCAGGTTGATGATGAATTGATCATACGAATCTAGTAGACTTTTAAGTAAAAGCTTTGCACGTTCATTCTCCTCTATATTATGACCTAACGTTGTGAGTTGTGAAAATAGAGTCTTCAAGGTGTTGATGTAGTCAGTCACCATTATAGATTCCACCATTTGAAGAGTATAAAGTTCCCTCTTCAAGAAGATTTTGTTGCGTAGTGATTTGGCCTCCTACAATTTTGTGAGAGTATCTCATATATTTATTCGATGTATTTTTTTCTATCACACTGGATAATACTCTATCCACAAGTGCCAAGTGTAGTGTGTAGATTAGAAATGGCATTGTCGTCTACCTCATTCTACTTGTCATCAGTCATCTCCATGGGCCTTTCTCCAATTGCTGTTAGGCAATTATTTTTTCTCAATACAACTTTCATCTTCATTTTCCACAATGAAAAAATATTTCCATTAAATTTCTCTAATTTTATACTTTGCCGTTATTTTGTTGATAAATATTGCATACAAGCTAGTGTGCCACCTTGAATAGTTGTGAGTATGTGTGAGAATGCACACTATGAAAGTTCCCCGAAAAGATTGGAAGGGTCACAATGGTCCCACTTAAAACCCAGACTCCTTAAGCTCTTATCACCTTTGTGACAGAACTTTCCTAGACATGCACAAAACCACATAGTTGTTTTGCTCACACCACTATTCCCTACTTTGCATCGCAAAATTCTTGGATCGCTCCCACCGTTTCACGTGAATAGTACCATATACGTAAATAATACCCCTTACATAAACAATACCCAACTGCAAAAAACACAACCAATAGCTCTGATACCATTGTTAGGAAATTGATGGGTGAAGCAGGACCGCAACTAAAGTAAAATTAGAAGAAATAAAGAATAAGCACAAAAATGGACACCAGAAATTATGTAGTTCGGCTTTTAGCCTATGTCTACGGGTGAAAACAGAAGAAAATATTTTATTAGTAAAAAGGAGTTATAAGTATTGCAATATTTTAGCTCACTTCCCAAAACCTCAATACACCCAAACTCTCAAATCATTATAACAAGAGCTTATAATTTTCAAGCTCTCTAAACTCTCTCTAAAAAATGCCTCTAAAAAAATTAGATGCTCAAATCAAAATGGAGCTCTCCCCTTTTATAACCAAAATTGACTATTAAAATAGAATTTTTTCCATTTTTCTTTCATTTGGTATACCAACCACCATCTCCATTTTTCCTTTCTTTTTTGTCAAACTTTTTTTTCCTTTTTTTCTTCATTTGGGCGGCACCTCCTTAGACTTCAATTTGGATGGCTAAATTGATAATGGTTTGGCACCACCCATGACTTTGACATTTGATATGTTTACATGTTTCTATCCTAAGATTTGGTAGGATTTCAATATTGACTCGGAATATGTTTTGGAACTATCCACAATATTTATCTCAATAACAATATTATGATTAGCTTATGTTGCTCTGCATGCATCTGGTTATCTCTGCCATCAATGCCATGTATGAATTCACTTTTTCCTATGCTTAGAAAATTATTCTGAGCTTACTGCATTCTTGTAGCTCTCGTTGTGCATTGATTTCTCTCAACAAGGTTATAACCAACTTTTCCATATGCTTAGAAAATTGTCATTTTCCGTCATTTTATTCTCCATCTATACAAATGGATGTATACAGAATACTAATTGAAAGCATTATAAATAACTTGGTTTCATATTTTATCTAATTGTTAACTCATTATATTATTCTTTACCTTCCTTGTATGTTATGAAAGTAGTAATGTAAAGAATCCACTCACTGAGTTATATTACACTCATTTTGTTTTTTCCTTTTCTATATCTCTCAGGCATACGAGGAGTTACTTCTTACTGTTAGTATCCTTTTGTTGTGAGATTCGATTGTGTTGTCCTCCCTTCAACATAGTATGGGTGCTTTTAGAATTGAAGTTGAGCAACGGTAATTTAAAAATTATAGCACTAAAGTATTTAATAAATATTAACTGTTGTAACTTGAAAGATATGATTTTTCATTTATATCATGAAAAATCTATTATATCTTTAATAATATTGTCAAAAATATTATTTAAAATTTATATTTATTATAAATTATTAACTTTTATTTTATATTTATAATTTTTTCCACAACAACTGTAATTTAAAAGTTGTAATACCCCAATACTAAAAAAAAACTTATATTCTAGTTGTCACTTATCAACTATTTATTATAGTATCACGCACATGTAGCTTTGATGCATATAAAGATTTTGATCACCATATGTATCACATGTCTTACTTAGAGATGTTGTGACGGTCATGACTCATGAACAAATACAATGCAGTGTTGTACGTAACTGCCTCCCATTTTCTATTAAAATCTAAGGTTTCTATTTTTCTTTTTCTTTTTTTTCCCCTCAAAGTTTTCGTTGTCAACCCCTTAACTTAGGCTCCGTTTAGTACTCTAGTATTGCTTTCAGGCCATAATTGTTGTGAAGAGCAAGCTTCTGCTTTTGAATAAAAGTTAAAGTAAATACAAGCTTTTCATCAGATAACTATAGGTCAGAATATCATTAACTTCCAAAATGTTGTAATACCACCCCAATTATAAACGCATCCCACAAAGGCATTGTAAATCAAATTATTTTATAAATAAATGTCTCTTATTACGAAACTACCCTTACATCAACTTTTTTCTCTCTCTCTCTTCTCTCTCCACTCACCGTAAACATGCTTCCAAGCTTTAAAAGAAAGCCAAGCACACAAAGCTACAAAAGGAAGCAACAGGCCATCATCCTCATGAAGAAATTTGCAACTATCATTTGAATTTTGGCACAAATTCTCATTATTTTGCTGCAATTTATTTTATTATTGAATAGTGACAAACTAGTGGAACTTGGAGGTGAAAACTAGTGGAACTTGGAGGTGATTAACTCTGTTAAATTTTCGAACTAATTTTTCATTAAGAGACACGATTCTTATGCATCCATTAGGTGATTTTTATGCTCCATTCATCACCCATAACAACATGGACTAGATTGCTAACGCTTCTGATTGTTCTATTGTACTTTAAGAAAATGAATGGAGTAGCTCAATTGCGTCCCATTAAAATAAACAATAAAGATTTTAGTTTGATAAAGTTAGGGAAAGATCTCAGTCAACTAAATGAAACGAGATTAAAAATGTGGAGCACAGAAAGGCAAATTTGTAACAATAAAAAGTTTTAGTAATTGGGGTGCAGTTATACAAATATTAGGAGAAGAATATCTAAACCCATACCTTAAAATATTGTTAATCTCAATTTATTCTCTGACTTTTGTTAAGAAGATCAAAAAATTTAATCAACCTACCTTCATTTTTCATCTTAAAAAAAAGAGCGAGAGAGAGAGAGAGAGGGAGAGAATAAACTAAAATTTATAATAATTTGTAAGTATTTTGAAGATGTTTAGTTTACAAGGAGTAATGCAAAATTAACCCAAAATTTAAGTTTTTTCAACAACAGTAAGGTCACAAGTGTCATTAAACAGAAAGAGGGTTAAAACAAAAAAAAGGAACAACAGTTGTTCGGGCAAATATTAAGATGGCCCAGTGCAAATGGGATATAAAAATATGATCATTAAGAGTAAGGAATACTAAGGCCCACAAAGGAAAAGATTAGTCAATGCGAACAAACCGTCCAAAAAGGGCCCAAACTGATACAAAATTGACCAAGTCAACCGAACCACATCAATCCAAGGCAAAGCACGATTTTCGCGACGACGTTTGTTGAAGCTTTGCAATACATTCCAAGATTTATGTGAGGAGGTTCCCTAGTTGCTAAAATTCGAAAGCTTTGCCTGTTAATTTGATCATCCTTCATATTGTTACTTTCTTAAGAGGTGTGATCCGACAAACTTTCCAAACCGGTCCTCTAAGATCACTAAATAACTAAATAATGAAGAAATGTGAAGTATAAGGTACAACTGTCTAAGTCAAGGGCGATTTGGTCATTTCATAGTGGATATAGAGTTTGGCCCGACCATGTTGGCAAATTCGAAACCTTGCGTGTTAATTTGATTAGCCTTGAAACTGTCGTTGGGTTCTTGTTAAAACAAACGTTTACTTTCTCAAGAGGAATTATTAGACAAACTTAAACCGATTCTTTTAAACTTCTTAATTAATACCAGTTCAAGAAGAAATGTGATTTATATTATTTGGTCTATGTTGTTAAAAGAGTATACAGGAACGAGGAAGCATATTTTTGACTTATTGTGCATATTCAGAATGCGCTATAAAGAAGTTAGGGCGTGTTTGGCACGCGGTAATATATAGGATAAGGACTCCGCATTGTATTAGAATTATACAATCTCGTGTTTGGCAGTTACAGCTCATTGCATTAACTAAAATTTATAATGCGGTAACACCCGCATGAACTAAACCCGACACCCCCCCCCCCATGGGTTTATACGGGTTTGCAATAGATCTTTCTCCTTCCCTCAACTTTCTCTTTCTTTATGCTCTCTCACGAACACAGTGCGCCACACCTGGCCATCGTCCTTCGGCGCGCAACACCCAGATCCACCACCACCCCATTCCGCAACACCACTGCCTTATCTTTTAACTTGCTGACGCACAACACTCGACCACCGTGCAATCTTCTATCTCTGCATGACAGCCAGCTCCATCACCACCCCACTGTGCAATACCACCATCATGCTTGCCTTCACCTCTTGAATCAACGAACTACAACTTTGATTTTTGAAAAGGTCTTTCTCTTTATTTCTTCTCACGATTTCTGTAACAAAACAGAGGCTAAATATCACATGTCTCTTTCTCATACTATTCCAAGCTAAATAGCAAATGCAATAGATTCTCAGACTCGTATATGATTTTCAAGAAGCCGGAGGTTCTCGATTTATTTAATTTCTCTTTATATATTTTTTTTCCAACTGTTAACTTTAATTTTTTATGTAAATGCTTCACAACATGTTGGAATTGCTATTTCTTTGATAATTTGGGGAAATTGAACCCTAACGAAGCAAAGTGAGGGGAAATTTTTGGTTGGGTCTTGTCGAGGAGTTTGCAGGGATTCTTGTGTTGCTGCTGGCTTTCGCTTTGAATTTGATGACTCTGGGATTTTGTTTTAGTTTTTTGGTTTCGTGAGTGGAGGGGATTGTAAAGCAAAAACAGAAAGCGCGATAGGAAATGGAGGGAAGGTGTTTCATAGTTGTTCCCACTGACATTTTGTTGTTATGTTCATGCTTTAATTTTCGTTTGATTTTCGAACATGCTGCAATTCGAACTTTGATGAACTGAGCTTTGCAAATTAGACACATGTCTCGTCATTGGTTCAACGATGTTCTTTGCCATAGAAATTTGTGTTTTATTGTTGTTGTTGTTGTAAGCTTGTCTTGATTTTGCAGTGAGGCTTGAGGAAAAGAAAAGGAAAAGCATTGTTGATTTCATTCAATGGCATTATTCTAAGACGTAAAAACAAATAATCTGGATCAAATTGAAACAATCATATCAATATTTTCATTAAACACAGGCTTTTTGGTTACCAAATTGAAACAATAAAAGAATGAAAAAGATTTTAAGTTTATGGATTAAGCAATCCTAGAATTTGAATTTATGAAATTAGAAGACCACAGTTGGACGTACTGAATTTTATTTATGTCTTGATATTATTTAGAGATTATTTAATTGAATTATTTGCTTCAATCTTCATTTCAAAGGTCATATACTTGGAAAATATTGTAAAAATAAATGTTATACTGACAAAAATTAAAGTTATAAAGTTTGATTTTTATGAAGAATTATGATATTAAAAAATAATGTTAAATTTCTCAATTTTAAATTTTTGATATTTAGTATTTTTCTAAGTATTAATAAATATTTTTTTAAATATTTAATCAAAATTAATCACTAAAAAATTAATATAGTACAATGCAGAACCAAACATAGTATAACTAAAAATTAATATAATACAATATAATGTCAAACACTGTATAACATTATTATAATACAATGTTAATGCAATACAGCATAATACAATACACCTGTATTAATATAATGCAATATAACATAATACAATACAGTGTGCCAAACGCACCCTTATATGATAAAGTTACTTCATATGTAGATGTAGGAACTTTTTTTTTCTTTCCGCTCAAATATTTGAAATTATGTTCAACCTATTGTATCTAAACAATCACCACATCACATTTTATATTCTTTTTTTTTTTAAAAAAAAGCAGTTGTAAGAGTCATAGCTATTAATGAAAGTAGAAATTTATGTATTATAATAAAATAAAAACATTTACATTAGAGTTGCATGGCTTGCAGTCAAGGTTCTTAGGTAAACCTTTCTTAGTAGTACTTCGTAACTCATTGAGTAGTATGCTAGTAATCCTAGTTAAGAAAGAGGGGGAATAAAAAAAAAAAAGAATTATCCTGACATGTTGGATTAAAGTTGTAAATTCGGTCACGTTGTAGCAGTTCAATTCATAAAGAGTAATGTTAAATATCTCAACATTTGAGTTTTAGTTAAATCGTAACTGGGTTTAGTAACAAAAAAATTAACACTTACTTAATTAAGTTTTCTTGGACCACCAAACCATAATCCATCTATGTGTCGATATATGTTGAGCAAATATCATATAAATCTATTATGTGGGTGATCGAATGAAGTAACTAGATAATTTTATTGGTATTAAAATTTAAATATTAATAACTAGGATCATGTTGAAAATATTTAGAAAAAAAAAGAGAGAATAAGCAAAATTATTGGACTAAGAATACAAGCAGTAATGAATGGGTTGGTGGAGGAAATTTTGCATGAATGATAAGGTGAGTTGTTATTTGATGATTTGACTTACATGAAACATGAGCTAGGATTTTAACTTCAAGGCGAAAACGATGTTCTTCTTTAGTCGCATAATACATAAATATCAATGTACATCATCAATTGACTTGCTAATTTTGATTGCCTGTACTTCTCTAAATTTAAAAGACTCTTTCCTTTGGAAAAAAAAAGGAAGTGGGGCGATAGAGTCAAGGCAGATAAAGACAAACTTTTCATTAAAACTGCAGAGTCAGATACATAAAACTGGTGTTTCAACTTTTGCTTCACAATCCCAAAAGAATGTCAGTGACAGTGAGTAGAGAGAACGAAAACCGCATGCAGTTTAACCGCTGGTTGGTGCTTAATTATATCAACTCCTAGTCAAAGTTAAAAGTTAACCAGAACCATATAGTTACCATTCTACAGCATTGTGAGGATTTTGTTGATTCTTTTTTAAGTCTACTTAAGCGTATTCAATCCTCTCAAGTGACTAAAAAAATATCTTATATTTGTGAAACTTTGAAGTGAATTCTTACGGGTCTCAACAACATGCCAAATGAAAATCCATTTCTGGAAAGCCCAGCAAACCGAGATTGCGATGTTCGGAAGCACGTGCTTACTCTCCTTCCGGTAGCGGTAGTTATTATGTGGGCATCATTAGCATTGATGATCTGTTATTCAGGAGCAATTGATCACAACTTAGGCTTTGCAGTCGCGTGCACTGTATCTATAGTGCTGGGCATTGCCATCTGCTCTCTATGCATTGCTTTGTCTTCTCTTAAAATTGAGCCGCTTTTTGGGTCTAGGCAAGATCCCCCAGTGAATATTTTTCGTTAAGAACTAGTTAGTTGAATGATTATAATAGATGCTCTCAGTATCGAGTCTTGCATTTGATAAGGAAATACATGTTTCTTTGAAGTTTTAATTTTTATTCATGCATTAGTTGTGTATATAAGCTGAAAATGTGTGCTCTTTGTAACATGAGTTATTTTTTCTTTTGCCCTCACGTCCTTCATCCAAATTAGAAATTCTTGACTTAATTAAAGCGATTGAGATTTTTCGTTTGTGGAAGGAGGTCGTAGGTTCATGGCACTTTTCTCAAGTCATTGAAAGAAACAAAATAATAAAATTATTACTATAACTTTTGCACTCATTGCAAATCGAAGTTTTGGGCTTACAAACAAACGTTTCTTATAGCTGGCTTTCGAGAAACCTTAGCACTACTTTATCCAGTTACGTTTCTTGATTCATTACGTGATAGACATAAATGGGTCCCTCTATAAAGAGGAATTATATAATATAATGTATCGGAGATATTATACAATTTCTCTAAATGTATATAGAAGAAGCTAATTGTAAGAATTCACTCGCTGAGTTATATTATACTCATTTTGCTTTTTCTTGTTTTTCACTCTTCAGCATTCTAGAAGTTCCTCCTTGATGTTAGAACCTTTTTGCTGTAAGATCTAACCACACTATCCTCCGTATCAAGTATAAGATAGTTGTCACTGATCAACTATTTCTTATAGTACTTACATAGGTAATGATTTTGATCACAACCATACACACTCAAACCTTAAGCTCATTGTATTGGTGAAAGGATCAATATCAAAGAGATACTAGAGTACCTCTGTTTTATTACACCCACTTAATACACTTATGACGTGTTCATGAATTAAACATAACTATCAATTACATGATGATTTTTTAAAATAAATGAACACATATCATATGTGCATTAAATAGGTGTAATACCATAGAGGTATTATAGAATCTCTCATATAATATGCTAGCTTACTTGAAGATGCTATGATGGTCATGACTGTGAACAATAGAGTGCTGTATGAGAGATACAACATTTTGTTGTCCACTTTCAAGTGTTTTTTTTCCTCAATGTATTTTTTTTCAACCCTTAAATTAAGTTCTATTTTTTTGATGTTACTAATTTAAATGGTATTACTAAGGTCTTATTTGAGATTGAGATTGGATAGATATATCTTAAAAGTTACAGCACTAAAGTGTTTGATAAATATTAAATGCTTTAACTTAGAAACTAATTTGATTTAATTTTATACTTTTATGATGAAAAATCCTTTATATTTTTAAAAATTTTATTAAAATTATTATTTAAAAATTAAATTAACTAATATTATTAATTTTTATTTCATAACTACAACATTTGCAGCACAACTTTTTCAGCACCTTCTAACCAGGACTTAAAGCTCAATGAAACAATTGACTATTACTACTAATATTGTTATCATTATTATTTTTTACTTGCAATGGGTAGGGGCCGCGCGAACGCAGGCCCCTACTGTCACAAATTATGACGTAGGCTCTCCCACTTGGGGAGACCTTAGGGTGGTGCACTCTCCAAGTGCAATGAGAGCCGCCATCCTAGGCCATGGGCCTTCTTGATCCCCCATCGACCCCGTCCAGGTAAGTATGTTGTTATGCTGTCCAACTTCTTTATTTGTACTGGCATCAGCTTTCTTATTTTTCAGTCTTTCTCCGATGTGTTATATTTTATGCAATGTCGAATAGCTCATGTCAATCTCATGATGCTATAACATGATTTCCGCAGCAAGCAGGTCATGCATGCAAGGCTGAATCTGCAACATACCATCTAATTAAGAGCATTCCATGGTCTAGGCAAACTCTTTCTTCTTCTTTTTTTCTTAAATGATTAACTTGCGTGTATATCGATCCTTCGTGATATTGTTTCAGGAAACAAAAAATTCATGGATCAGTGATTTACAATTAAATTCCAATGCCGCTGTCTACTCAAAGACTAGACACCCAATGAATTTGTATCCATGACAACACCTTGATCACTAAATTTATTTGATAGAAAGAAGATAGAACCAGGAACAGTTTAAATTCTCTATCACAAAATCCTGCTTATCCCACGACAGTTTGAGAATAAATAATACAGAAAACAAGCAGATTGCATGTGAAATTTTTCAGCTGGATTGGGTAGCGTGTGCCAGGCGCTTGCAGTAGTGCAACGCAAGGGCGACGCTCGAGAGCCCTGGTAGAATGCTCCCGTAGCGAGCTCTCCGCCTTAAAAAAATTAATCTAATATCGTGTGAGCCATTGTCTCACATATCAGATATTAAACTGATAAGAACAGATACTAAACTTGATCCTGGCCAAAATGCCGAGAAAGGTATGAGTTTAGGCTTATGCTGTTGCTTCTTTTGTATATAGCTGACAGCTCCTTCTTTTTCTCTCTCAATCAATGTAGTAATTTGGGAAAGTCTTAGAGAACTACCTCCAATTTAAAATCAGGCACTCCACGTTCTCAATTTACTCAACTTTTTAACCTATAGTATAATTTATAGAAATGCTTTCTTTATTTCGTGGTGCATAACGGTACAATTAAGTTAATTTCGCTCCTCTTGTAATGAGTCAAGGCATGAATCTCTCTAGTAATGAAAAAGAGTAAGTATGAAAAATTTCTGAGCTTCAAATTTTTTGCTGATTTAATTAAAGTTTTATCATTTCCGTTTCAATTTTTTTTTTCTAAAAAAGAAAAAAGATTTGTAATGCCAATTGGTAGTGTTTGACAATGGAGAAGGGGCCCATAGTGATTATACATGAATGTTTGATCAGATCAGAACTTTAGGCCTTGGAACTATTGAAAGTGCCAAGAGGGCTTTTGGTTAGATTTTGGATCTTGCATAAGTTTATTGTGCATGTTGATGACTTGGGGTCACAATTTTCGGGTCCTTTTTTTTGAAGTAATTGATTCTGTTAATGTTGTGGATGATGTGGAAGATAATAGTGCTGAAAAATGATGTTACCTTGAGTTTGTGTTGAAGCACATTATTCATTTGATAATATGCTTGAGAGTTGAGAGAGTCTAACAATACAATGATTACAACTTTGCGGGAATTTGTGTTTTGGCTCGTTGCTTAGTCGTAGGTTGTAAAAGCTAAAAGATCAGTCATCTCTTGTTATTTAGCGAATTGATTGACATATTTAATTATTTTCTTCACTCTGTGTGGATCAAAAGTAAAATTGTTGTGAAGCTGAAAAGTACCCTGCCAAGCCGCACCAATTCTCAGCTTCTAGAGGGCCAGATCATATTGCCATGTCGGCAAGAGCAACAGGATCTGTTAATCGCAACTAAGCATGCCTCCTAACAAATAAATCAAGGACTTTAAGATTAGAAAGCACATATAAGTAAATAATGTTTTGCAGTTTGTTGTAGTTGGCCTGAAGTGCTCGACTGCCCCAGATCCAAGCTGAGCTTCTTATGCTGTGAGTGGATGAACTATTGATTTTCTATTTATTTTATCTCATTACTGTTGCTTACAATGTTAATGACTAATTGTTCCATCGCGTGATAGTAAAGTGTAACAATGGTTGAGGAAATGACATATAGTCCGTAATCAGAATTTTCATGTGCGAAAATACAATAGTCGATGAGTTTATATGCATTTCTCTCAAGATCTGGTATTTTAATAGTGAATTCAAATATGTTGCTGAACCATTACAATGTTACTATTAGTTTATGTTTCTCTGTTTCTCTGCAAGCATGTTGATTATGTCTGCTGTTTATGAGTTCACATTGGGTGAGTATCTTGCTTACTGTAGTCTATGTATGACCAGCTTTTATCGTTACACGTGTGTTGAGTATCAAGTATGGCAGCTATAACAGTTCTACACCAGTATGTGACAAAACTCCACTTATATATGACTAGCATATATGTCTCACCTTGCGCATTGATTATATTTGCAGTGTATGACTCGCTGTGACACTTCTGCTTTTAATTCTGAGCTTACTCCATTCATGTACGATGGGCTTGGTATGCTCTACTTGTGCATTGAGTTGTGACTAAATTTTCAATATGCTTAGAATTGTTATTTTACATCATTCTCCAATCATAGATATGGATGTAAACAGAATATTAACTGAAATCATACTTATAACTCATTATATTATTCTCTTCTTCCTTCTTGTAATTTTATCTTTATTTCTGTTTTTTTATTCTTTTCTAGTACTAGTGGATTCCAGAAAGTATGTTATGAGAGTAGTAATCTTTAAAGAATCCACTCACCGGGTTATTTATATTATACATTTATACTCATGTTTCTTCTTCTTGTTTCTATCTCCTCAGGCATTCAAGAGCTTCCTCCTTGCTGTTAATATCTTTTTATACCAAGATTCTAGCATGCTATCGTCTCACCAACTTAGTCTATTCTAATTGTCAGTTATAAACTATTTCTCGTAGTTACTTCGGTAGAAGTAGCTCTGATGCGTACTGATCTTGATCACCAAATAAAACGGAAACGTTTAGTTCATTCAGAGGGATGGTGTACGGATGTAATTTATATACATATAACATGCCTTTCTCAGGAGATCTAATGGACTTATTTAGAAGCGATTTTCCGAACTGCTTTACAGGGTCACTAGTCCCAAAAAAAAGGGGGGGGGGGGGGGAGGGGGGATTTTGACAAAAAAAATTTTTTGGGAGGTTTACTGCGTTTAATCAGGGCTATTAAGGATTTTGAATATAATTATTGGAATTTCAGTTTTCATAAAATAATAAGACGATTTTCCCTTTTCTTGAGACTTGAGTGATGGAAAATAAATAATTAGTAACGCTCTGTTTAATACCGGAGGAGATTCGAGATTGTAATTGAAAAACGTATAAAATGATGGACTTTTAAGGGAATATGAGAAGTTCTCGTTGCGCGCCAAGTACTTATAATTTAAAAAAATATAATATATAATAAAATTTTTGTTTCACGTCACATTTTATTTAACTTCAGATTGACGTGATATTTAGCATGATTTAATCGATTTGTTTGGAAACTAAATTCCAAGTTTATTACCATACTTTGTTACAATATTCCGATAAATTATCAATTAAACCAATTGGACTCGCTAATGGGGAGCATTTCTTACTTTGTTATTGAACTCGATTTTATGAGTCTCTCCATGTATGTTGTGGGTAGGGTGGCAACAATATTTGTTTATTCGGTTAAATTTGATACAAATTAAATGGGTTTAAGTTTGAAAAAATTGATTCATTTAATAAATGGATAGATTCAATTTAATTTGTTAAATAATCTAAGTTTGAAGTCATTGATTCATTTATTTGTTTAAGATTTGTTTGTAAGTTTTAAGATGTTAATTTTATGGTTTTTTTAAATTTTATTATGCTTATTTTTTATTTACTAATTATTATTTTTGTAAACGAATCCAAATTCAATTGATTTGTTCGTACTTCTATATAAATGACAAAACGAATAGTAAACGAATCTAAATTCAATTCAATTCGCTTAATTTTGTACAATAAACAAATTAAATGGATTTTTGTTTGATAAACGAGTCAAATCCGAATCATGAAATTACTATTGGTTTGATCACTTCAAATCCATTGAATTTTGATCTAATTCATTTACGAATTGATTCAAGTTCGATTCCTTTATTCATCTTGCCACACTTTTAAGAGAGTAATGAATTGTACTTGGAGGACCAATAATTTCTTATTCTAAGTAGATTTTTAGTATGATGTATTATGTCATACTACTTTTTGTAACAGAGAAAATATATTTATGTGGCATTTTTTAATTTAAATATAATTGAATTAGTTTGAATTATGAATAGATTTGAATGTCTGATTTTAAATGATATGCTTATTATTTTTTCATCTTAATATCTTTTAATAATATTAGGTTGTTTATTATTTTATAACTTTTAAAAAATATAAATCTATATTTTTTACATTGCACCCTTTCTAAGTTTACACGTTAAAATCTGTAAGGATGGGCAATATAAATTGGACAATGATAGAGCACTTTCTAACCCTAAAGCCCTAAACCCAAAGTCATACGACTCATACCTTAAAGTATGAATTAAAATCCAATTCAGTAAAAAAACAAAAAAGATTCTATAAATACAGACTATATACATAGCTACACAAAAAGAATAATAATTATGATGATATGCATGGAAAATTCAAGAACTTAATGAATGAAGTAACTCAGCAAAATGGAAAGGAATGTGAGTAGGAAAACAAAGATGAGTTTGTATAAGTTGGACTTACGTATGTAGATTCTGGGAAGAGATATGAAAAATAAAAATAAAGCATGAAAATTTTTTACATCAAAATTTAGTTGGCTTATTCAGAAAAAAAAGGTAAAAGAACGACCTTAGACTTTATTTCTTAAAGTTAATAACAATAATGTGATTTTTAAATAAAATAAAATACAAGGACTTTAAATTATAATGTAAAACATGGTTATTTCCGTGTAAGCTCTCCCCTCACGCCCAACCCCCAAGCAAGCGAAAGAGCAGAAAGTTGAAAGAGCTATCCCTTATCCAGGAAAACGGTGCGAAATTGTGGTCTGTTATATTCTCAGTCAAAAAAAAGGGGGGGGGGTGTGTGGGGACAAAATGGCTCGGTTAAGAATACGAACACAGCGTACTTTCTACAATCAGAAATCTAACAAATGTTTCCAAGAGTTTTCGTTTGCTTTTCCATTAATACCTTATAAAATGGACTCTGAAAGAAAATGAATGAGAGAATTGAGAGCTGCAAAAAAGTCATGGGAAATACAATGCAGACACCAAAAGAAAACCTAGAGAAAGAAGAAGGAGAAGAAGAAAGCAGTGGAAGCAGCTTCACTTGTGAGATTTGCATAGAGCCAATGGCAGCAAGCAAGAAATTCAAGAACAAGAATCTTTGCACACACCCTTTCTGTCAAGATTGCATAGCCAAATACATACAAGTGAAGGTCCAAGACGACAACACAGCCAAAATCGAATGCCCTGGATTAGAGTGTAGGCATGACTTAGACCCTTTTTCTTGCGAACCCATCATCCCATCGAGTCTTTTTTCAAAATGGTGTGATGTTCTTTGCGAAGATTATGTTCTGGGGTTCGAGAGAAGCTACTGTCCCAACACAAACTGCATGGCTTTGGTGGTGAATGAGTGTGAGAGAAATGGGACATTGAAGAAAGCTCAGTGCCCAAGTTGCAAGCAATGGTTCTGTTTTCAGTGCAAGTTGAAATGGCATGCTGGGTACGGATGTGAAGAAAGTGGGACCTAGAGGGACCCAAATGATATTATGTTTGGGCAGCTTGTGGAGACGATGAATTGGACTAGGTGCCCTGGCTGTGGCCACTGTGTTGAGCGCAAGAACGGCTGCTCTGTTGTCGTGTGCAGGCTAGTTTTTATTATTATTATTATTATTTTTGTTTGGTTGTTAGCTATTATTTTGTAAAGCATAACTTTTTTCGTGATCAAAATTATTTACTTTTTCAGATGCAAGACTCAATTTTGTTATAAATGTGGGGGAAAGTATCCGCTCGGATGTTCATGCTTTAGAAGTTTTCCATGCAACTGCAGGAGAGCATTTCCAATTTTATTCATCGCAGGAATTATATTTTTTCTAGCTCTTTTGATGAATTTAAGAAGTAAGTAGTTCGAAAATTTTCTTATAGTTTCAATGTTTGTACACTCAATATTATTATTATTTTTAGACTCGAGTGTCGATTGATAGTGTCTGATCAGACCAGAATTTTTGGTGCCACTTTTATTAATTGATGCTGTTAATGCCATGGATGACGCGGGAGAGAAAATATTATTTAAAAGCGATGTTACCTTATGAGTTAACAGTGAAACACATTACTTGTTTGATCATATGATTGAGAGAATGCGCGTGATACATTGCTTAGTACGTTGAAAATGCTGAAAGGCCACTCATCTCCTTTTACCACATATAAGTACTTAATCTGTTGCAATTTATTGTAGCTGAAGATGATCGCAGGACTGGCCGAGATCAAAGCTAAGCTTCTTCTTATGGCTGTGAGTCAATCTACCCTTTTTTTATATTTTAATTTATTACAATCCTTCTATTGTTGCTTACAAAGTTTAGTAATTACTGATTGTTCCGTACTTGATTCTGAAGTTTAACAATGGATGATTCTATGACATTTACTCTGCTAATCAGAATTTATTCAAGCCCAGAATCCCAGTATTTGATATGTTTATATGTTTTTATTGTAAGGTTTGGTAGGATTTCAATATTGACTCAGAATATGTTTTGGAACTATACACAAATAAATTTCAGTCATAATATTATGATTAGCTTATGTTGCTCTTCATGCGTGCTAATTATCTCTGCCATCAGTGCCATGTACGAATTCACTTTGCATGACCATCCTGCTTGCTGTAGTAAGCTTATATCCCTCTGCACATGTGTTGAGTATAAACGTTGCCTATGGTAGCTATAAAAGTTCATATATCGCTCTTCATGCTCATTGCTCATTTTCAATTTTTTTATTGTCCACGACTATGCTCTGCTTTAGTTCTGAGCTTACTGCATTCTTGTACGACTATTGCATTCATTCTCTCAACAAGGTTATAACCAAATCTTCGATATGCTTCGAAATTTGTTATTTTGCATCATTATATTCTCCATTTACACATATGGATGTAAACAGAATACTAATTGAAATAATTATAGATAACTTGGTTCCATTATCTTATTATTAACTCGTTAAATTATTCCCTATCTTCCCTGTATGTTATGAATGTAGTAATGTTAACAATCCACTCACTGAATTATATTATACTCATTTTGCATTTTCTTTTCTCTATCTCTCAGGCATCCGAGAGGTCCCTTCTTGTTGTTACAGTCTTTTTGTTGTGAGATTCGATTGTGCTATCCTCCCATCGACGTGATACATTCAAGTTGTCACTTATCAACTATTTATCGTAGTATCACACATTGGTAGCTCTTATACATACAAAGATTTTGATTACCATATACACGGAAAAGATTAGCTCATTAGTACGGATATATGTATCACATGCCTTACTCAGAGATGTTGAAATGGTCATGACCCGTGAGCAAATACAATGTAGTGTTGTATGAATGATAAAACATTTTGCCTCCCATTTTCTAATAAAAATTAAGTTTACAAGGTGCTTTTTTTTTTTCTTGGGGCCAAATTTTGTTCTCAAAATTTTCGTTTTCAAATCCTTAAGTTAGGCTCTTTTTAGTATTCTAGTATTGCTTTTAGGCCATAATTGCTGAGAAGTGTAAGCTTGAACTTTTAAATAAAAGTTAAAAGTAAATACAAGTTTTTCATTAGATAAACTATATGTTAGATAATCTTTCTTTAGCGCAGGTATCCTCGTTGTATTTTCATGCAAATACACTTTAAAACTGTAGGATTTAAAAGAGTTAGTTTTTAACTCTTTTAAACCCTACAATTTTATAATTCATTCGAAAGCTAAATATTTTATACCGCACAGTTTAAAAGTGTATCTGCATTAAAAAAAAATCCGGGCACAGCACCTAAGAATAATTAATAGGTTAGAATATCATTAGCTTCCAAATTACAATTAAAGTTAATAGTTATAGTTTAATAGCCAAATGGAGCTATTAAACTAATTAAGTTTATACCCTCAAGGCTCAAGTTTTCCATTATACTTGAGTTTACAGTGAAGAAACTAAGGGTATACACAATATATATTATAAGTTGGGGGTTAAACAAAAACTTAAAAATCAAGAATACCTCAAGGATGATGACATTTCCACCCCATTTTATTTTGTAATGCCCCCCAATTACAAACACAAGCCACAAAAATATTGAAAATAAAATTATTTTATGAATAAACCCCTCTTGTCACCAAACTACCCTTACATCAACATTTTTCTCTCTCTCTTCTCTCTTCAATCAGTTCTTGTCTTCCTTTCTTGGAGTTCCTCGTGTATCTAGTGAAGTTATCTACATGGATTTTCTAGTCGTTGTCGCGTAACACCCTCTAGCAATTCTTTAGTCTTTTTTTATTGTTCCCACTACCATATTTTCCTAGTATTTGAATTCCAAGTAATAGGTGCACATGACAAATTGGTTGACCCTCTAAAAGGTCTCTTAAAAATCATCTAGTAAGGGTTGTTATCCTCAATAACTATGAGGTCGAACATTATCATCTTATCAGCCTTTTCAACTTGTAGGTTGAAGTGCCAGAATCTGAAGAAATAATACAATCTTATGAGTTTGTGGATTGGCTTAACTTTGTTGAACACATTTTTGAATACATAATTGTGCTAGAAGATTGTAAAGTGAAACTTATTGCCATTAAACTTAAAAGGTATGCTTCTTTATGGTAGGAAAATCTTAAGAAGTAGAGGAAACATGAAAGATGGAGAAAGATCATGTCATAGAAGAAAAATGAATAAGGAGCTTAAGAGAAAGTTTTTACCAAATAACAATAGACAAGACATCTACCTTAAGCTTGACAACCGCAAGCAAAAGAAATTGTTCATGGGAGATTATACAATAGAGTTTCACAATTTAATGATGAATTATGATTTGGTAGAAGTAGAAGAGAATATGATTGCACACTATCTTAAAGGTCCAAAACATGAGATTAGCAATTTGTAAAGCTACAACCATATCAAATTTATATTGATGTGTATAGAATTGCTCTAAAACTGAAAAAACAATGATGATCATAGTAGTGGCTTTTGTTTGTCAGCTCATATTGTCAATCGAGAGAGTATTCAATGTCTAAGTTTAATACTAGTTTGAATTCTACTACAAAGAAAATCACAAAAAATAATATTGGGGAAAGTTTTAGGCAATATGCAAGTGGTTCAAATGCTAGTTGTTGTCAATGTTTTAAATGCCATGGTTGTGGGCTTTTTGCTTATGGATCTCCTAATTGTAGAGTAATTGAATTATTAAAGAGGAAAGCAATGATGAGAATGGGGAAGATGCTCATGAGAATTCTAGTATGGAAAAGGATATTGAAAATGAGGAAGTTTGAAACGACCCGCCCCGCACTCCCAGGGCGAATCTATCTAAACTCGTAAAATCAGATCGAAAATATAATACTATCTAAAGATTCTACCGAAAATCCGGCAGAACCTCCCCCATAAATACAACATTCCCAAAATTACAATGTACAAAACAACACTCCCAAATAATATCTCAATAATCACCCAAACTTCAAATCCAACTTCTCCAGTCATTATCTCAAATATCGCACAAATCACTTCAATATAAACACAAATACAATGGTTATCCTCAATACCAAAAACATAACCGTAAATACAACACATAAATCCCAAATATCAAAATATAAAATCTACGACTCCTAACACCATCACGTGGCCACAATTACAATCTAACTACCGATGCTGGGTCGACTGATGTACCTGCAAATCTCCTGTGGGGGGAAATAATATGATAAAAGAAAAACGTGGTGAGTATAAAACTCAGTGAGTGGATACTAGTTTCTGAAAAATAAATTTATTTAAAAGAATTACTCTCTCTCAAATCAATTCCATCAAAATATCATTTTATCTTTCTCAAACTTTCACATTCTCTTTCAAACCACTTACTTGAGCTACCTTCATTCGATTACCGCTTAGTAGGACACTCTCTTAACTTTCATAACTTTCATACTCTTTGGGCTTCTCGCAATGCGTCCTTCGCCCACTTATCTCACAACTATATAAACATCTCGAGAGTCCTCCACTAAGCCAGTAACGAATTCAAGCATCCAAGTTAAAACTGTAAAACAATCTTTCTTTCTTCAAATTCCATTTGATAAAATCAACTTTCTCATTTTACTGAAAACATAATGCATTTTCGTGCTCATGCCAATGAAATATTCACACATACATATGCCCATGTCCATAAACATATATCAACATATCACATCAACACATCGTATAAACACATGGGCAGAACATATAAATCAATGTCCGTACATATATCAAAATAAACTTTTCAAACATGTCAAACATATATATTGTTTATTGTGATTATTTTGGAAATTTAGTTTACTTACATAAACATATTTAATTTAAATCAGACACTGAAATACTATATTACATAAATCTGCGTAAAATCGATAGAATCATAATACTTGTCATATCAAATACTGTATATCAAAAGTTATCATCAAACAAGTACCCAGGGGAATGATCTCATCATATCCGGACCTCAACGGACAGGCAATGACGTACTATCTGGGTATCGCCACGCCCCGGAGCCACACGGATAGATAGGGAAAATCTCTTATCTCATCATATCAATCTAGTCCAAGCACACGGCCCAAAGCCTCTGTGTGTACTCAGACGGCCCCAAAGGCCTGTATATCATCTGTATCATCTGTATCATTGTATCTCAACAGCTGTCTGTATCTCATATCAGTATATCTGTACTCATCATACTGCATGCATATGCCCCCAAAAGGCAAAAGCGCCCAACACACGGCCCAAAGCCTCTATGTGTGTCAGACGGGCCCCAAAGGCCTCTATCTCATCTCATCTGTATCTCTGTATTCATCTCATATTAACTGTTTCTCTGTATCTGGAGGGAAGGGTACTGTTTAACAATTTCTCAAATAACATTTAAGACACATGTACATAAACATACAATCTCATCTGAAATCTCATTTCCCTTTTCTTCAACATATCTCAAATACACTCAATTCTAATATCATACTTTTACTTAAATGCGACAATAAAATCATTATTCAAACTCATTTTCATAACAATAAATCTCAATTTTCTAGAAAATCATTAAATTAAAGCATCAAATACTTATTTTTCAAATATATTGCTCTGTATAATAAAATCGGCATATACTTATAACAATAAGTTTTGTATATTCCACTCACCGTGACGATGACCAGACTCGGTATCAACAACGTCCGCAGGTTGATTCTCGTTCGCGGATCCTCCTAATCAAGGAAACGACATAATCATTCTCCGTAAACTTAATACTTCTCAAAACGAATATCTATCAACAATAATTATTCCCGCATGTATAAAATTACCAAAATACCCCTACATGCCAAAATTACCAAAATGCCCTCAACATCATTATTTAACTTAAATACCCGTTAAATCATCAATTATCCAATTATTCTCAACTCGGATAACGGAAATAATCACAATGTCCGAAATTACGAAATTACCCTCGGAGCGTAAAATTACCGAAATGTCCTTAACAACTTAAATTACCGATTTATCCTCGAAATCACAAATTACCTTACTGCCCTAACCTAAAATTACCAAATTACCCACTGATTTCACAAATTACAAAATCACCCCAAAGTTTTGTGAAATTACCGAATTGCCCTTGCCGGTCAACGGTGACCGGACTTCAGTCAACGGCGACGGGGAGCTTAGGTCTGATAGTTCCGGCCACGCTAAGTCCAATGGTGGCGGCGGTGACGTCTCACGCGCGCTACCGGAGGCGGATCGAGCTCTCCAAAACCGCGAGCTTCCAAGAGCAAATCGGCGGCAATCCGGCCGATTCAGGTGACGGGGTCGGTCGGAAAATGACGCTAGTGAGCTGAGGAACAAGATTCAAGTGGTGGCGTGCCAAAAATCCGGCGAAATCGACGGCGACGAAAACGGGTTCGGCCGCGAGTTTTCGGGCTTCAACCGGCGGCGTTCCAGGTGGTTTCCGGCGACGAGGATGGCAGGGATCCGTTGCTCGTCTCTCAAGCTTCAAAACGGTACCAAGCACGACCGGTGAGGTGGCCGGAATCGGGAGAAATGGCCGGGTCAAGGTCGCGGGTCGCGGGTCAACGGGTCGGGTCAAACGGGTCAACTCGGGTCAACTCTTTCTCTTTCTCTCTCTCTCTCTCTCTCTCTCTCTTTCTAAAATTCCAAAAAATGCAAACAGTTCCTCCCGTCCAATTTATAGAATTCAGCTCTTTTTTTTTTTTTTTTTTTTTTTTTTTTTTTTATATAAGCTTAATACTGATTAAGCTTATACCGGACCCGAAACGAAAAATAAATCCGACCACCCGAACTCTTAATCGCGCTCAATTTATCTCGATTCGAAGCGGAAAAATTAAATCGCACACTTAATTAAGACAATTAAAGTGCATATGTTACAATCTTCCCCCCTTATAAAAATTTCGTCCTCGAAATTTACGTACCTGATAAAAAAAAAGGTAGGGGTACTGAGCTCGCATCAAGTCCTCACGTTCCCAAGTAGCCTCCTCCCTTGCATGATTCTTCCACAACACTTTGACTAGCGGAATAGTTTTTTGAACGCAAAACTTGATGCTTCTGTTCTAGTATTTCCACGGGCTCTTCTTCATAAGTCAAATCTTCTTTCAGCTCAATTGGTTGTCTGGATAATACATGACTAGAATCATACACGTACTTCCGGAGCATTGAGACATGAAATACATCGTGGATTCTGGATAACTCAGGTGGTAAAGCTAATCGGTATGCCAACGGACCAATACGCTCTACAATCTCATATGGTCCAATGTAACGTGGACTTAGCTTCCCACGCTTCCCAAAACGAAGTACCCCTTTCCAAGGAGATATCCGTAGGAAAACCTTATCACCCACTTCAAATTCAAGTTCCCGCCTATGCTTATCCGCATAGCTCTTTTGTCTGCTTTGGGCTGCCTTTAGTCTTTTCCGAATAAGTTGTATCTTCTCATTAGTATTCTGAGCCAATTCGAGACCAAAAAGCTTCCGCTCTCCAACCTCATCCCAACATACGGGAGTTCTACATTTTCTGTCATATAAAGCCTCATAAGGTGCCATCTCAATGCTAGCTTGATAACTGTTATTATAAGCAAATTCCATCAAGGGTAAATAAATGTCCCAACTACCCTTAAACTCCAAAACACAAGCTCGTAACATATCCTCCAGGGTTTGAATAGTACTCTCTGACTGACCATCAGTCTGTGGATGAAAAACTGTACTAAAATTCAACTTGGTGCCCAAAGCCTTTTGCAAACTTGTCCAGAACTTCGAAGTAAATCGAGAATCTCTATCTGAAACAATAGACACCGGTGTTCCGTGAAGTCGGACTATCTCCGCCACAAAAATATTTCCTAACTTGTCCATCGAAAAAGTGGTGTTGAATAGTAAAAAGTGAGCAGATTTTGTAAGTCGATCAACAACTATCCAAACACTATCATGACCACTCTGAGTACGTGGAAGTCCCACTACAAAATCCATAGTGATGTGCTCCCATTTCCACTCAGGGATAGGAAGCGGCTGAGACAACCCTGCAGGCCTCTGATGTTCAGCTTTAATCTGCTGACAAACTAAACACCGAGATACAAATTCAGCTATCTCTCTCTTCATACCTTGCCACCAATAATGATCTCTCAAGGTACGGTACATCTTCGTACTGCCAGGATGCATTGCATAAGCTGAACAATGAGCTTCTTCCATAATCTCCTCTTTCAACTCCTTAACATCGGGTACACAAAGTCGATTACCCTTAACTAAACCTCCATCATCTCGCACCGCAACATCAGTCCGTAAGCCTTTTTGCACATCCTCTTTCAACTTTACTAACTGCAAATCCTGATCTTGCATCTGATGAACCTTGTCAATCAAAGTCGGTCTAACTCGAAAGTTAGCTATCAAGCTCCACGATTATCAGTATTCAACTCGACTCCCAAAGATCTTAACTCGATCAACAAAGACACATATTTCACTCGCAAATGAGCGATAGAGCTGGAAGACTTCCTACTTAGTGCATCCGCTACCACACTTGCTTCTGCCTTAAAGTCTGCAGAACAGTCCGCAAGTGTTCCTCTTATTCTTCCTGACTTCGAGAATACACTAAAATGTCATCAATACGCGAAAGTGGATATTTATTATGCACGGTACCCTTTTTTTTTTTTTTTTTCACAGTAACATAGTGAGATGTAAGCCAATCCATGCCCAATATGGCATCGAAATCTCGAATGTCTAAAATAATCAAATTCGCCTTAAATTCATACTCACCCAATCGAATCATACGATCTCGATACGCTCTCTCCACAAGTAGTGACCCTCCGGTAGGTGTACTAACAACCAAACCATAATCTAACAATTCAGGCTCCCTCTCTATATGCATAACAAATGCACAAGAAATAAAAGAATATGTGGATCCAAGATCAATAAGAATGAGCATCATGGCCAAAGATCGATAATATACCCATAATAACTTCTGGTGTAGCATGAGCCTCCTGCTGAGTCAAGGCAAAAACTCGAGCCTGAGTACGAGGTCGACCAGGTTGACCTCTCCGACTTGGAATGGCGGCCTGACTTCTAGATATGGAACCCCCTGTCTGCATATCCCTTTGACTCTGAACTGGTCCAATATGAAATTGATACCGTGGGGTTGTCCCTCGGGCAGAACTGTCACCCTGAGATAAAGTGGGGCAGAACCTCTTAATATGTCCAGGTTGTCCACATAAATAGCACACATTGTCTCCCATACGGCATTGGCCCTGATGGTTCCTACCACACGAAGGGCAAGAGGTCTGCTGTATACCCCTACGGTATCCTCCGCTATTCCTGTCATACTGCCCTTGAGCCCTAACATTACTCCCCACTGATGGTTGTGCTGAACTGTGACTGGCAACCTGTCTCTGATCTCCTCTGTTACTAATACTCTGATTCCTTTGTGCGCCAGCAGAGTAATTTGTATGTGAGCCTCTCTTCGGCGGTCTGCTGCTCGAGCTACCCTCTGCCCAACTTCGGCTACGTTTTTGTTTCAGAGCCTGAACTCTATATCCCTCAGAGATACTGTGCTCTACTCTCTTAGCTGCCTCAACTACCTCAGCAAACTCAGTGTACCGTGATGCTATCACAGTTGTGCGAATCTCAAATCGGAGACCCTCCCCAAAACGCCTACATCTCTCCCTCTCATCACCAACTACTGAAGTGGCAAACATAGAAAGATCCAAAAATTTATTCTCATACTCTTCTACTGTCATAGATCCTTGAACCAGACGGAGGAATGCACTCCGCTTAATATCCTGATAAACAGCAGGAAAATAATGATCGTAGAATTCCTTACGAAAAATAGCCCATGTAAGCGCAACATACCCTTGGTATCTACGCTCTACTGTTTGCCACCATTGATAAGCTCTATTCTCAAGCAGAAAAGTGGCAAATAAAAGTCTATCTTCCTCTGAGCATCTCATCACATCAAAAATACGTTCTAATTTACAAAGCCACGACGCTGCCTCAGGTGGATCACCAGAACCATGAAAAATCTGTGCCCCTAAACTTCGTACACGCTCAATGGTATTTACATAATCGACGTGCGGATGAGTCTGATTCTGTACCACTGTAGTCACAATCTGAGCTAATCTATCAATCGACTGTTCAATGTTCGAAGCATTACCTGGTGCCTGTTGCACAAGCTCATGCGTTGAAAATTCAACTATTCTCTCACCTACAGGACCATTTTCCCCCGCAGGTACATCTCCTGAAGTCAACCCAGCTACTAGTCTGGTACGGCCGCGACCACGACAACGTCTACGGCCACGTTTATTGCTACGACGAATCATGATGGTGCCTACAAAAGATCACTTCCGACTTAATAACCATAAAACTTACTCTCTTTACGATAATAAAGTCTACAGAATCTATAACCATGCTCTGATACCAACTGAAACGACCCGCCCCGCACTCCCAGGGCGAATCTATCTAAACTCGTAAAATCAGATCGAAAATATAATACTATCTAAAGATTCTACCGAAAATCCGGCAGAACCTCCCCCATAAATACAACATTCCCAAAATTACAATGTACAAAACAACACTCCCAAATAATATCTCAATAATCACCCAAACTTCAAATCCAACTTCTCCAGTCATTATCTCAAATATCGCACAAATCACTTCAATATAAACACAAATACAATGGTTATCCTCAATACCAAAAACATAACCGTAAATACAACACATAAATCCCAAATATCAAAATATAAAATCTACGACTCCTAACACCATCACGTGGCCACAATTACAATCTAACTACCGATGCTGGGTCGACTGATGTACCTGCAAATCTCCTGTGGGGGGAAATAATATGATAAAAGAAAAACGTGGTGAGTATAAAACTCAGTGAGTGGATACTAGTTTCTGAAAAATAAATTTATTTAAAAGAATTACTCTCTCTCAAATCAATTCCATCAAAATATCATTTTATCTTTCTCAAACTTTCACATTCTCTTTCAAACCACTTACTTGAGCTACCTTCATTCGATTACCGCTTAGTAGGACACTCTCTTAACTTTCATAACTTTCATACTCTTTGGGCTTCTCGCAATGCGTCCTTCGCCCACTTATCTCACAACTATATAAACATCTCGAGAGTCCTCCACTAAGCCAGTAACGAATTCAAGCATCCAAGTTAAAACTGTAAAACAATCTTTCTTTCTTCAAATTCCATTTGATAAAATCAACTTTCTCATTTTACTGAAAACATAATGCATTTTCGTGCTCATGCCAATGAAATATTCACACATACATATGCCCATGTCCATAAACATATATCAACATATCACATCAACACATCGTATAAACACATGGGCAGAACATATAAATCAATGTCCGTACATATATCAAAATAAACTTTTCAAACATGTCAAACATATATATTGTTTATTGTGATTATTTTGGAAATTTAGTTTACTTACATAAACATATTTAATTTAAATCAGACACTGAAATACTATATTACATAAATCTGCGTAAAATCGATAGAATCATAATACTTGTCATATCAAATACTGTATATCAAAAGTTATCATCAAACAAGTACCCAGGGGAATGATCTCATCATATCCGGACCTCAACGGACAGGCAATGACGTACTATCTGGGTATCGCCACGCCCCGGAGCCACACGGATAGATAGGGAAAATCTCTTATCTCATCATATCAATCTAGTCCAAGCACACGGCCCAAAGCCTCTGTGTGTACTCAGACGGCCCCAAAGGCCTGTATATCATCTGTATCATCTGTATCATTGTATCTCAACAGCTGTCTGTATCTCATATCAGTATATCTGTACTCATCATACTGCATGCATATGCCCCCAAAAGGCAAAAGCGCCCAACACACGGCCCAAAGCCTCTATGTGTGTCAGACGGGCCCCAAAGGCCTCTATCTCATCTCATCTGTATCTCTGTATTCATCTCATATTAACTGTTTCTCTGTATCTGGAGGGAAGGGTACTGTTTAACAATTTCTCAAATAACATTTAAGACACATGTACATAAACATACAATCTCATCTGAAATCTCATTTCCCTTTTCTTCAACATATCTCAAATACACTCAATTCTAATATCATACTTTTACTTAAATGCGACAATAAAATCATTATTCAAACTCATTTTCATAACAATAAATCTCAATTTTCTAGAAAATCATTAAATTAAAGCATCAAATACTTATTTTTCAAATATATTGCTCTGTATAATAAAATCGGCATATACTTATAACAATAAGTTTTGTATATTCCACTCACCGTGACGATGACCAGACTCGGTATCAACAACGTCCGCAGGTTGATTCTCGTTCGCGGATCCTCCTAATCAAGGAAACGACATAATCATTCTCCGTAAACTTAATACTTCTCAAAACGAATATCTATCAACAATAATTATTCCCGCATGTATAAAATTACCAAAATACCCCTACATGCCAAAATTACCAAAATGCCCTCAACATCATTATTTAACTTAAATACCCGTTAAATCATCAATTATCCAATTATTCTCAACTCGGATAACGGAAATAATCACAATGTCCGAAATTACGAAATTACCCTCGGAGCGTAAAATTACCGAAATGTCCTTAACAACTTAAATTACCGATTTATCCTCGAAATCACAAATTACCTTACTGCCCTAACCTAAAATTACCAAATTACCCACTGATTTCACAAATTACAAAATCACCCCAAAGTTTTGTGAAATTACCGAATTGCCCTTGCCGGTCAACGGTGACCGGACTTCAGTCAACGGCGACGGGGAGCTTAGGTCTGATAGTTCCGGCCACGCTAAGTCCAATGGTGGCGGCGGTGACGTCTCACGCGCGCTACCGGAGGCGGATCGAGCTCTCCAAAACCGCGAGCTTCCAAGAGCAAATCGGCGGCAATCCGGCCGATTCAGGTGACGGGGTCGGTCGGAAAATGACGCTAGTGAGCTGAGGAACAAGATTCAAGTGGTGGCGTGCCAAAAATCCGGCGAAATCGACGGCGACGAAAACGGGTTCGGCCGCGAGTTTTCGGGCTTCAACCGGCGGCGTTCCAGGTGGTTTCCGGCGACGAGGATGGCAGGGATCCGTTGCTCGTCTCTCAAGCTTCAAAACGGTACCAAGCACGACCGGTGAGGTGGCCGGAATCGGGAGAAATGGCCGGGTCAAGGTCGCGGGTCGCGGGTCAACGGGTCGGGTCAAACGGGTCAACTCGGGTCAACTCTTTCTCTTTCTCTCTCTCTCTCTCTCTCTCTCTCTTTCTAAAATTCCAAAAAATGCAAACAGTTCCTCCCGTCCAATTTATAGAATTCAGCTCTTTTTTTTTTTTTTTTTTTTTTTTTTTTTATATAAGCTTAATACTGATTAAGCTTATACCGGACCCGAAACGAAAAATAAATCCGACCACCCGAACTCTTAATCGCGCTCAATTTATCTCGATTCGAAGCGGAAAAATTAAATCGCACACTTAATTAAGACAATTAAAGTGCATATGTTACAAAGTTACTTATGCTAATCATGGAAAATCTCTTGTTACTCAAAGTAGATTAAGTGTTGCTTGCAAAGAGAAAGAAAATTGGATGAAAAAGAATATCTTTCACATTAGATGCACTTCTTATGGATTGTGATGTTATTATTGACAGTGGTAGTTCTGAGGATGTGATAGCAAATAAAATTGTGGAAAAATTGAAATTAAAAACGGAACAACGTCATCATCCTTATAAAGTTTCTTAGCTTAGAAAAGGAAATGAGAATGAGGTAAACACATGCTTTCTTATTTCATTTTTTATTGAAAATAAATATAAAGAGGAAGTTTAAAGTGATGTCGTTCCTATGGATGCTTGTCATTTGCTTTTGGGTCAACCCTAGTTGTACGATAGAAGGTTTGCTCATCATGTTTAAAACTACTTATACTTAGGATGATAAAAAATGAAATTAGAGTTGTTTTGCGCTCCTAAACTATCAAAGGGGAGGAAAGTAATTTGATGACTGTATCAGATTGCAATTGATGACTGTATCAGATTGCAAAAAGGCACTGGAAGAAAGTAGTGATTTTTATGTTTTGGTGATGTTTGAGGAAAATAAGGATTGTAGTTATTTGCTTTTGATTATGAAGTATTTTCTTGAGGGATTCTTAGATGTTATTGCAAAAGAAATACTATATAAACTTCCTCCCATGAGAGATATTCAACATTACATTGATCTAATTCTAGGTTCTGTGCAACCAAATTAAGTGGCTTACTGAATGAATCCTAAGGAAAATGAAGAACTGCAGAGAAAGTTGATGAGCTTATAGAAAAAGGGCTGGTGAGAGAAAATAAGTCTTTATCCTATTCATGCCTTACTGGTATAAATAAAATATTGATATTGGTATATGTCTGTTGACAATAGAGCAGTGAATAAGATAACAATTGATCATTATTTTCCTATTGCATGCCTTGACAATCTTTTTAACTAGCTCCACGACACTACAATTTTGTCCAAGATAGATCTCTAAAGTGTTTATCATCAAATCAGAATGAGTTCTAGCAGTAAATGAAAGATAACTTTTGAAACGAGAGATGATCTTTATGAATGGATAGTGTTGAGTACTGGAGAATGTATATTTATATAGGGTAACATTTTTACTTTTATGTATTTAAATCTTATAAGCTTTTATTATGTATGTTTAATTATATTTTAACTTTATGAACAATTTGGCCATTTCACTACCAATGAGGAGTCGGATGGCCAAATGAATGGTATTTTTAAACTTAGGATGATAAAAAATCTTAAGAGGAGTATAAAATGGTATTTGGTACCGTTCGCATATATGGTACTGTTCACAAGTATGTCATTATTTACATATACAATACGATGATGTGGCATTAACTGATGATATGACAACATCTTATTGGACTAATGATGTAGTATTGACTGATTACATAGCGTTGACTGATGACATGACGTTGATCGATGATGTGACAGGACGCTATTGGACCAAAATACTGATATGTCATTGACTGATGACATGGCAACATCTTATTAGACCGAGATGCTGATAGGGTATTGACTGATCATATGTTCCAACCAATCAAAACTTGGCACACAATCTTGAGCATCTGAATTATCTTCATCTGATGGCTGTTGTACAAATTTTATTAAACTCGCAAGCGCACGAATCTATTGTAGTATAGATCAATGGTGACGAGTGTCAATCCCACGAGGAGGTTGATTTTAATTATATATAGAATTAATTTTGTAAATAGTGGTTGGATTTATGGTGGAAATGATTTGGAATATACTAAAACTTAAATTAAAATGACAAGAATAAATTCTAAAATTGGAATTGAAATGGTAAGAATAAATTAAAGAGAATTCTATTAAAATAACGTACTTGGGTATCTAGATCCGTATCAATATGCATCATGGGTTAAATATTCTTTATTAATACCAATTAAATCATGAGGGGGGAATCCACACCTCATGAACCACGCTTTAATAAATATGTTACTAAGGGCTTATCGTGCCAAATAATAATAATCTTCTACGAGAGAGCCAGTGGAACTAGTGCGGTACTAGACAAGATTATTATTATTTGTCAACGAAAAGTCAAAACATCCACAAAAACTAGAGGGGAAGAGAAAATAAATTTACCAAATAAAGCTCATGACACATTTTGAGACTTCACCTTCAACCGAAGCTTGAAAGAAAATTAGTCACTCATAATTGAACTAGGGGCAAAATGAGAATTTATTAAAATACATAAAAAATACAATATGGAGAAGGAATTACAGAAAATAGAGTCCAAAATGGATTCAGAGGTGCCAAATTAGGGGGGATACTCCCTTTTTATAGATATATCGAGTAAATCATGGCCATCGGATTAAAAACAGTTTGGACGATTAAGATTGCGCCATGTCATCAGTCAACAGTATGCGTGAACAATAACACGGTTTGACCACGGTTTGAACAGTGACACGGTTTGCACACGGTTTGAACATTAACGCAGTTTGCACAGTAATAATCCCATGTGTTGCATGTATCGTACGTGCATTTTTTTAGTCTACTAATATGCTGCCACGTCACCATCAATAGTACATAAAAATTTTAGTCCAACAGGATCATGACACCTCATCAGTTAATGCCACATCATCGGTCAATGCCACGTCATCGATCCGTCTATATGAACAGTGCCGTGAACAGTGACATAGACAGTACCCGTACATGTGAATAGTGCCATTTTTCCTTTTATGCTCCTCCTAAGGTTTTCGGCCATCCTGAGTTCAAAAACGATGTCCATTTTGCCATTTGATCTCTTGTTTATTGTGAAATGACTATGATGCCCCTAAAATATATAAAATACTTAATTAAAATAAAACACACATAATTAAATTATAAAAAACTTAAACACATAAAAGTAAGGGTTGTTAGTAAAACTTGAAATGTAAAATTATAGTTTTTTCCTTTATAAATATGCATTTTCTAACACTCAACAATGACCATGAGTTATACATTATATCTATAAATGGAGGGCTTTTCCTCCCTAATTTGACGCCCATGAATCCATTTTTTAGCTTAAATTTCTATAATTATCTCTCCATCTTGTATTTTTATATATTTTATTAAAATTACTATTTTTTCTAGTTCTGAGTGACTAATTTAGTTTCAAGTTTAGGTTGAAAGTGAAGTTTCAATATGATCCACAGGCTTATTTAGGTAAGTTTATTTTCTTTTCCCCTATAGTATTTTGTAGGTTGTCGTGACTCTGTGTGGACAAAGTGTGTAGGTCTTACTACGTTATCGACAGAAGGGTTATTATCATCTGGTACAACATGTTATTGACATCACACTTAGTGGAAGATCATTACCTCTAGCACACTGAGCACTTGATACCATATTTATTAGAGTGATGATTATGAGCATAGGAAATACTCGCCTTATTAATTAATTGGAACTAAAAAGGAAATATTAAACCGATGAAAAATGTTAAGTATGAATCCAGAGGCTTATGCGTTTCATTTGCATTGGTTTCATCTTTAATACATTTCTAGCATTTTATTTTAAATCTTAAGATAAAAAATTCACTTCCAACCAACTTACATTTATGCCTAGAAAATTAATCTCACGCATAATTAAACCTACCTTCTCATGAGATCGATACACATCACTACAAAATCTATTCAACAATAGATTCGTGCGCTTGCGAGTAAAATAAAATTTGCATAACAAATGGTTATGCTATTTGGTCTATCTAATGCCCCAAACACTTTCATGCAGTTGATGAATTTTATTTTTAAACTTTGATTGGTGAATATGTTGTTATGTATTTTGATGACATTCTTGTGTACAGTTAAGATGAGAAGCAACAATTAGTGTATCTTCGCCAAGTATTCAAGATTTTAAGAAATCAAAAACTCCATATCAACTTGAAGAAGTACAAGTCCTTTACTGATGGGCTTGTATTTTTGGGCTATGTTTTATCGAAAGATAGAATTAAAAGAGACCTTAGTAAAATGGAGAAAATTTTGACTAGCCATTTCCTAAGTTTGCTAAATAACATCCAAAGTTTTCATGGTCCTACTTCTTTTTATTAGCAATTTATTATAAGGTTTAGTATAGCTGTCACTTCTATCACTAAATGTTTGAAAGAAGAAGGTTTCAAGAAAAAGCATGTTCTTTTACTCCAAGATTTGTGCAAAGTACTTAAAAGTTGAATGTAATGCCTCTAACATTGGATTAAAGTTGTACGTGCTCAAACAATGAGGAAAACCAACTACTTTTTTTGGAAGTTGAATGACTCTCGCAAGAAATACTCAACATATGACAAAGAACTCATGCTATTTATCGAGCCTTGAATCGTTGGAGTCAATATTTGCTTTCCAAGCCATTTATTCTCTTTTATGATCATAAGGCACTAAAATTTGTCAATAGTCAGCAGAAGCTTAGTAGTAAACATGCCGAATGGGTGGAATTTCTTCGAGCTTACAACTTTACCATCAGGCATAAATCAAATGCTCACAATATTATGGTTGATGTTTTAAGTTGAAAACATTCCTTACTTTCATTTGAAATTCTAACTAAGTAACCCAAGAGGAGGGGTGAATTGAGTTTTTAAAACTTAAGCAAATAAAACCACACAACAATTTAAACTAATGCCTTAATGCAAATAAAACCACACAACAATTTATACGTGGTTCGATAAACTCCACCTATGTCTACGGCTCCAAGCAAATAAAACTTGAAGATTCCACTATTTAAGCCTCCCAAGTTTGCAAGATTTTTATAATTGTCTTCCAAGGTGTCAATAAACTTTTACAAGTAGAGATGAACACACACACCCTCTATTCCAATTGTTTTGCACACTTATAATCACTCAACTTGTGATACTGAAATAAAGATTACAAAGATGTCACTCTCACAAGTATATGTATACAAATGATAGCTCAATAATGAATCAATGTATATGAAGATAGCCAAAATAAAAGCTCAAGATATGTTGTATGAACTAATTTTTGCTTGGAAAAACTTGTTAAATTTAATTTTGATTTGAGTTTATATAGTTTGGACAAGCAAACTAGCTATCACTGATTTCTTAGATGTTAACATGTATGTGTCTATAATGATGATTTTGATGATAACAAACAAAATTAAAAATGATTAAGTTTTTAAAAGATCAAATTATTTTTTATAAATATTTTAAATAAATCATGATTTTAATAATTAAAAGGTTTTATGCTTAAAGGAAAAATGATTTTATAAAATTGATTGTTTTTCAAGTTCATGGTCTAATTGAAATTTTTTTAAGAATTTTGAAATCAACAAGTACTGATTGAAATCCTAAAATGGACTTATTTGAAATTTTATAAATTTTTGGGCAATAGTATAATTATAAAAATTTTAGGGCAAAACTATCATTTTAAAAATAGTTTCACAATAGCAATCACTATAGCAAACGACTAACCATTTAAGAGTAAATGATTAACCAACATTGAACAGATTAACTTCTGGACACTGACGGCAAATCGACATCTGGAAAATGGCTATTCAACAATTTGAATATTGGCACAACGGTCACTTACTCAAGTCAAAACGATGATCTGATAAAAGCTAACGGGCCACCCAATTGCATGCAAAAAGTTAAAAACAACTAGTTTTAAGCTCAAATTATAAAATGACTCTATAAACTCAAATAAGAAGAGATCCAATAGTTATTATTGAGCTTTAAACTTTTTTTTCATTAATTCGTACTTTGAGCTTTTATTTGTAACCACATACATTGTGTGAGAGAAAATTCATTTGTAATCTTTAGTTTTGAGTAATTGTAAATGTTGGGATACATTTGGGTTAAGAGATTTGAAATAATCTCTTATTGTAAAGGTCTATTGACACATTGGAAGTCACTTGTAAGAGTTGTTGAAGCCTTGGAGGCTCGCTTAATGAAATCCTCAAGCCCAATGAACTTGGAGCTGTGGATGTAGGCACCATTGGCCGAGTTATGTAAAAATCATGTGTTTGCTCTCTTTTACCCTATCTTTTAATTTTTCATTACACATTAATTTTTCTTATTTTGAATTTGATTACTTTGTTTAAATTACATTAAGTTATAATTGTTTAAATTTTTAGAATCTCAATTCACCCATTTATGAGATTGCCTAGTTTGTATTTCACTAGAAACTTGTCAGATCACTGCTAAAATGAGGCAATTAGCCACTATGCTGATGTCATAAGTTACCATTGCAAAATCAAATTTGAAAATTTGCCTAAATGATTAGCCGTTATATTTAGCTGGCTAGCCACTACAAATTAGGCGGTTAGTTGCTACAGTTCAAAAATTTATAGCTTTGCCCAAAGCCTTTCAGAATTATATTATGACCTAAAATATTTTAAACTTTGCAAATAAGTCCATTTCTAAAATTTAAAATAAAACTTTATTGAAATCAAATTTTTCAAAACCTTTCAATTTAGTCCATTATTTTGAAAAACAACTAATTTTATAAAATTACTTGTCTTATAATTTTAAAAAGCCTTTAGCTTATAAAAAAATGAATTATTAAACAAAATCTTGAGCTTTTAAAATACTAAATCATACATATATTAAATCATACAGACTTTGCAAGAACTATAGTAATAGAGATCACTTTGAGTTAGTACTGTTAATATTCAAATTTGATCGAGCCATTGTCCGTTGTGTGTCTTGAGCTTGATGTTGCTTGAATGAATGTTGCCCTTTAAAAATTAGTGAGATTGTAAAATAAGCAATTGCCAATTTACCCTTAATGTCTGGTTTGTTATCATAAAAGTTACAATCTATATAGTTTTTTATGCTAACATCCTTTATGCAAGTGAAGGTTATAGGCTTTAAAATTTTAGAAAGGCTATATAAGAATGATTTCTTTAGCAAAATTTGGAAAGAATATGAAACGGCTCATATGATTAATACTAATTACACAATGTTTTTCTTTTCAAAGGGAATTGTTTGTTTGTTCCCAAATGTTATGCAAAAATCTATTATCATGGCATAAAACAATAGCTTGCTAGCAAAGTAACTTCTATTGGCCAAATATAGACCAAGATGTTATGTGATGTGTGGTGGTGTAAAATCTATCATATTGTGAAAACTTATGGTCAAAACACCAATATATACACTCCTTTACCAGTTGCTAAAGCTCCATGGGAAGATGTTAGTCTAGACTTTCTTGTTGAGTTGCTACGAACTCAAAGAAACAAAGACTCAGTTATGGTGGTGGTTGATAGATTCTTACAAATGATTCACTTTGTTTCATGTAACAAGAGATTAGATGCCTCTCCAATGTCTGACTTATACTTCAAGGAGATTGTGAAGCTATATAGAATTCTAAAACCATTGTCTTCGATTATGATTCAAAATTTTTAAGCCATTTTTGGCGCACTCTTTGGAAAAAGTTGGAAGCTACTTTTAAATTTAACTCTTATCATCATCCTCAAATTGATGGTCAAACTGAAGTTATTAATTAACGCTTGGGAAATCTCTTGAAAGGTTATATGGGCAAGGACATTTGTCATTGGAACCTTATTTTGCCTTAGATTGAATTAGCTTACAATCATTCTACTAATCAAACCACTGGTTCAAGTCCTTTTAAAGTGATTTATGGCAAAAACCCAATTAGTCCTTTAGAGTTGGCTTTGTTTTCAACTGATCATCAATTTAGTGGAGATACTAAAGATCGATCTAAAAGTATCAAAATGCTGCATTAATAAGTCCGAGACAAAATTTTGAAGCAAAATGAGAAGTACAAAAAGAATCTATAAACAATCATCGAAAACATGCTGAATTGTGGGAAAAAGATTTGGTTTAGGTTCATTTTAGTAGAGATTTTTTTTTCCACCTGGAAAATATTTTAAGCTTAGACCAAGGGCTGATGGTTCATTTAAGTGCTACAACGCATTGGCAATAACGCTCACAAAATTCAACTATTAGATGATTATGATGTTTTGACAACATTCAACATAAAAGCCTTGTCTTTTTATTATGAAAAGGGCAATGGTCAAACTTGGGCTCAAATTTTTTTTCAACTAAGGGAGATTAACACAGGAGTGTTTAAAGTCAAAAGTCATGCTAAATGCATCTTAGGTTGTGATTGTTGTGCAAATTTTATTGAACTTGTAAGTGCACGAATCTATTGTAGAATAAATTAATGGTGACGAGTGTCGATTCCATGAAGAAGTGGATTTTAATTGCATGTAGAGTTTATTTTTGAAGTGGGTGATTGGATTTGTGGTGAAAGTGATTTAGACTTATCCTAAAATTTAAATTAGAATGGCAGGAATAAATTAAAGTAAAATCTATTAAAATGAAACACTTGGGTATCTGGATCTGCATCAACATGTATTATGGGCTCAATATTCCTTATTATTGCCAATTAAATTATGAGGAGGGGGGTTTCCACTCCTCATGAACCTTACTCTAATCAATATGGTGTTAAGGGTTTATCGTACCAAATAGTATTAATCTTGCATTAGGGAGTCGGTCATACCAGTATCTAGAGAACATTATTACTATCTGTTGACGAAAAGTCAAAACATCCACATAAATCAGAGGGAAAGAGAAAGTAAATTTACTGAATAAAGCCCATTGAACATGTTTAGACTTCACCTTCAACCAAAACTTGAAAGGAAATTAGTTAGTCATAATTAAACTAGGGGTAAATGAAAATTTAATAAATATGTAGAAAATATATGATAAAGAAGGAATTATAGAAAATAGAGGTAATAAAGGAATTCAGGGGTGTCGAATTAAGGGGAGAGCCCCCATTTTTATAGATGCGGTGAGTAAATCATGGCTATCAGATTAAAATAATTTGGACGCTCAGGATTGTTACACATGGCAAGTTCTAATTGGATAGAACACATCATCAGGGCTGTCATTCCGTGTAATACATGTATCGTACGCACATTTTTTGTCCACTAACATACTGCCACGTCACTGGTTAACTCTACATAATCATTTTAGTCCAATAGAATCACGACACATCATCAGTCAACACCAACTCATTAGTCAACACTACATAAGCAGTCAATGCCATATCATTTGTCCAATCAAATGTTACAACGTCATCGATCGGTGCCACATCATCAGTCAACGCTATGTCATTGGACCGTATATGTGAACAATGTCATTTTTTATCCTTTTATGCTCCTTCTAAGGTTTTCGACTGTTCTCAGTTCAAAATTGTTGTTTGTTTTGCTATCTGATCTCTCATTCATTGTGAAATGACCTTGATGCTATTTAAAATACATAAAATACATAATTATAATAAAAACACATAATTAAATTATAAGGGACTTAAATACATAAAAGTAGAGATGTTAGTGAGACTTAAAGGGTAAAATGATGATTTTCTCCTTTATAAATATACATTTTCTAAAACTCAACAGTGACATTAATCAATTGAATTAAAAGTCAGTGCAAAAAAAGTAATATTGAAATAAAATTGGCATTGCATAGAGATAAAATTATCTTTCTAATATAAAATTATCTTTAGCCATATACCATTAGAAAGATAATTTTGTTAGCTTTTAAATAAATTTTATAGAATTGAATTTTGAGTTTTCTCGAAGAAGTTATGACTAGTTAAATGCAATCTTTACAGTTTTGAGTCAAAAGAAAATTTTACGAGTTTGAACATTTTCAATGGTCATTTTTGTTGTGTTTTAAGTTTTTCAATGTGTCATTTATGTCTAGTTATTTCGCGTTTCGGTATTGGTCATTAATTCCTTTGAAGGATCTTTTGATTTAACTTATGCTTGGAAGGTTGCTCCAAGAAAGTTATTTAAGCTTCCTTAATTGTAATCATGAATCAATTTTGGAATTTTTATTAATTGAATCAGTTCCAAAATTTTTGAGTTTTTATCCAACTCTATATCTTTTTGGTATATTCCATTGAGTGGCGAGTTATATTAATCTTGTATCCTTAGCATCATGACTTTGGGTGATGAAATTTTTTGTATCCAATTGTTGTTTACTTTGGTGGTGAACGACTTTAGGTGATATAATTTTTTGTATCCAATTGTTGTTTGCTTTGGTGATAAGCTTTTGTATCATTGGTGTGTTTCCTAAATTGTGGTATCTAGTGTCAACAAACATCATTTTTAAAAATAACAAAACATAAAATTGGCTTCAAATATTGCATAAATTATATAGCTTAAAGGAAGTTTCAAATATTGTCAAAGTTCTAATAATTCAATAGTCAATCTCATCTATCTTTTGATTGTTGTTATGTGTGTGAATCAATTCAATCAAAATCCACTCTCAAAATCTTCAATATCAACAACTTTGCCATGAACAAAGGACGGAGTAGGTCAATCTAATTTATCATCTTGATCTCTAATTTTTTCATGGTCATTTATCTGTATTTTCTTTTGATTTTTTTTCCAGTACAAGCGCTTATTTTTATTTTATTTTATTTTTATAAATATCCATATTCATGAGCTTCCACTCTACCCTTTAAGGTAGTTATCTTCTCATGATAGATTACTTCAGCCCCTACAGTAGAAAAATGAGTTTTCTAAAACTAGAAAAAATGAAGTGCATAAAATAAACAGTAATGGGAATAAATGGAATTTAAAATAAAAAATCAAACAACCAAAAAAATCTTATTCTAATTTTTTTGTGTTCTTTTCCTTTTTTAAAAAAAATTGGATAATGAAAGAAAACATAAATTATAACTAGTTGAAAAATTAAATCAACTTACATTACACTGACTTTTTGGCACAATCCTCCGCAAGGACACCAAAAACTTTTTGGCACAATCCATAGGGATTGTTATAAGTTGAAAGTCTAATTTAAATGCAAAATTTATAATAATCATAACTTAGTTTAGTAAATTGACCTTTGAAAGAAATTAAACTAATTAAACTAAGAAAATAATTAAAGCAAATGAGTTTTTTATAAGACAAAAGTTAACGAATGTTTCAGAATCCACTAATATTCAACTATTAATTATTTAATTATCAAATAATCTTTACTTTTAGAGTGACAAGTCGAAATTAATGTATGTCATCTCATGGATATAATGATTAAGACTAAGTAATTAAATCTAATGCAAGTTCTTTTTTGTTTTAAGATATAATTTCTAAGCATTATATGCATCTTATTGAAAAGTAAAGAATCAAAGTTCCTAAGCATTCTATATATCCAATTCATTGAAAAAAATTGAAGATAATCACATTAATCATTATTTTACCAAGTTTAAATTTAATCAAATAATCTCTTAACTATTAAGAATACATAATATTAAAGATGAAAAGATAATTATTCAATCAATCATATAAAATAAGAATCATAATCATCAAAGAATACACGTAAGGAATTAATTAAATAAAAAAATTGTTTAGACATTTTTGAGTTGTGAGCAACATAAAAAAATAAAATTGGTCATGAAAAAAATTGGACAGCTGTTGCCGCTCCTCTTCGTTTCTGTCTTCCGCGATCTTCTCTTGATTCCCTTCTTTTGGCTTCATCGTCTCCTTTTATGATATGGCTACTGCCTTTTTTAATCCTTGTTGGATTCTAATTGAAATTAATTCTTCACCATCTATAGTAAGTTAAGGCCATCCACAGACTTAACAAGGCCCACTGAACAAGCTGTTTCTATATTTTTCTTATTAAAATTTAAAAGCTAACCGCTCGTTTGAGTTAGCAGCAAAAAGAGAATTAATATGTCTTCTTTCAGTGCCTAGCACATGCATGTGCGGCTATTTGACCCCACTAATTTACTCAATAAACATATTTACTCAATAAACTCATATTTAAATTTAAAATTTTAAATTTTACTCAGTAAACCCACTAAAATACCTAATATGTCTTTTCTAAACCCAATTTTTATAATAATATTGATTTTACTCATTAAATCTATAACATTCATTTATAAACCTATTAGATTGGAAATTTAATAATCAATTTTGAGTGAATAATAAATCATACACTAATTGAGTGGAAGAAAAACTCTGAAGAAAAGCACATTAAAGCAAAATAATAAACCATACACTAATTGAGTGGTTTCTATCGGTAAAACAAAATATGAAAGATGGGATTCGATTCTCTCCAGAGCGTGGAAGAAAAACTTTGAAGATGTACTGAAAAAAATAATAAAAAAAGCACCAAATAAACCAAGCATTAAGTACAGATTATCTATGTAAATATTAACTAAAAGCTGAAATATTTTTATTCTCAGCTCAATTAGTTCTATGCTCTTGAAGCCTGTAAACATTTCAGCCACCAAGCTGCATATATCAAAGAGGTAATAATAGACATGCACTATTATTTTCTTTAATTTGCTTTGATTTTTGAATTTAGAGGTGTATGGTTCATGCACTGGCATCTAGACGTGCACTTGCCGTGGGGGCTGGCCACGGCTTTTGTTGTCGAAAATGGACCGACTCCGTCGACTAGGTTGCCTTGCCTTGCTTTCAAATTCCACCACTCATTCTAATAAAAATCAATTCTAGTTCTACTTCCTCATAGCATATTGTACAAAGAAGAATTCCGAACTTGCATGTAACCATAATTCATTTGAATATAAGATTAGCCATTTGATTGTGCTGTGTCAAATTGAGTTGTTTTGGTTGCTAAGAGAAAAAAAAAAGAGATGATTTTTTTAAAACTCAATTAGATAATTTTAAGTGAGGGGTGACTCCCAAACGAATCATATCTATCATCCATATCCATGAACGTTGAGCCGGAAGAACAACGCGAATGACATGCCAACATTAAAAGCAAAAATAAATAAACAAACATATGAATAGTATTATAAAGTCAATTGTCTAAAATTATTCTATCTATAGTAGCCACCGTAGGACTTATAATTTCTCTAAAATGTTGTATTTGAGAAGCATATGAAGTCTCCCATCCATTTGCAATAGGGTGATGATATGTGCCCCAATCAAGTGTAATAGGTGGAATAGGATGACTTGGTGTTAAAAAAACTTGTAAAAGTTGATAATTAATAATTGTAAATTATAAATGGAACAACATTTAATTAATAAAATAATAAATTATACCTTAACAAAATGATTGCCAAATATATAGCAAAGAGCAATATTTCTGCGAGATAGTATATGCACTGGCTCAGATCTCAAAGGCAAAAATGTAAGGCATTGTATTGAGGACAAGTGGAGACAACATTATAGCACGATGCTATAAGATGACCCATGTTAGGCATAGTCATCCATCGATTAGATGATGCTAGCCAATTCTCATAATATGAAAGGATGTGAATAAGCTCATTCACTCTTTCAGGTTCGTATAATTTGCCATAATCATCTAAGTGAGAGTACAACTCATTTAGTAAATTTTTCCTCACTTGTACCCATCCATCATCGCCCAAGCCTATTAAGTCAGCTATTGCTCTAAAACCACAGTTACCATCAACTACAACATCTTTAATGTGATGAATATATGATTGTAATCCAAGCGGAAATTCATCAATAATAGTAATTGACTTGACTGGCGTGCTTTTGTTAATCCAAAAATATATGTATTATGTATAATAAAAAATTTAAATTAAATAACTTATTAAGCAACTTAAGCATAAATTTGTGTTGCCTTTGTTTTCGATCTTCCTCTATGTTTAATCTCAACTTTTGATTTAGCAATTGTAACTGAATTACTCTTCACATTAAGTGAACAACTTTCTTGGCTAGATAATGATATCTCAAAAGCAAATGGGTCGAGACGGGTAGAAGTATCGACTTTGATAGATGGCCAACCTCCTGTTCTTGTCTTCACTTCTGGATCTAAAAGAAAGGTACACCCAAGATTGGCTATCTCCTTCAATTTTTTCAAAATATCTAACTGGATTTCAATCGAACTCTCATTAAACCTGTTAGCAATTTACTCAAACTCCAGTTGACAACTTAACTCCACCTTTTGCTTCTGAGTAACAGCCATTAAATCAAGTTTTTTCCGATGAAAATCAATTCTCTCAAGTGGAATAGGGTGACATTCTCTTTTGTATTCTGCAATCTCATGAGCACATGGTAAACCATGTGTTTGGCGAATAACACACCGACATGCAGAGCGGTCGACCCCAATAGAAATAACACGTTTCAACTCACTAAGGGTGATATTTAATGCAGTTATAGAGATGAAGCTTCGAATATGTTTGAATTATGTAGGCTTGAATTGATGTTGAACAACTGTCAAACTTTTCTCAAATGATGCTTTAATATCTGTATGTTGCGGCTTAAGTAAATTGTGTATCTTTGCCTATGATGTCTCAAAGTTTCCTTGACTTGTGGAAAGATACTTCTTCAACCTTGAATGTGAACTTTCAACCCTATTAAAAAGATAATATTAACAAAAAAATTAACAACAACAACAATAATAATGAATATATTTAATAAGTAAAACCAATAAGTTATTGGTAAAATTAAAATGTTATATACCTGTTTGTTGTTAAATTTCCAAACTGCATAATTTTATCGTCCATGCTGAAACAAATCTTTCTTTATACTTGTTCAACCATGTATTTGTTACACATTCCATCACTGCCGGAAAAGATTCAAAATCTCTCTACATGGTTTTAAAGTGGTCAATGAATTCAATTTCATTTCAAGATAACACCAATAAGTTCCAACTCATTATGAACTTCTCCCACTTTTCATTTGCTGCAAATAACTTCTTGTAGTTTGCCATAATATTCCTACTAATATGCCATCTACGTAAAAAATGATTTGCACGAGGAAATATTTTCTCAATAGCATTCATTAAAGCCAACTCTCTATCAGTGACAATGACCCTAGGTAAAAAATCATTGTCCATTAAACCCTTCAATCTATCTAATGCCCCTGTATAGCTATCTTCCCGCTCAGAACTGAGATATGTATAAGCAACATTAAAAGTCATATCAGTTGATGTCACTACTATAATCTCAAATAAAGAAAGATGGTATTTATTGACTTTATAAGTATAATCCATTAGCAAAATGCTTGGAAATGAACGTAACAACTCTATGCTCTTAAGGCGTGCCCAAAACAAGTCTTTAACAATATCGGTATTTTCATAACACCTATGCCACTCAATGTAATTATGTTCAGATAACTTACTCAAAAGTTGTTGAATTTGTGATCTTCTAGCCATCTCAATCACCTTATATCTCTGTCGTGCATTGTATATTGACTTAATTGTAGAAACATTAAATGGATCTTTTTTTTTCAAAGTGACTAAAACATCTTTTGGTCGTACCATATTTTTTGACATGTCAACTAATATTGATATTTCTTCTGCAGTTAATTGCCTGCAAATGGGTGCCCTTCAAGATGTTTTGCAATTCCGCACATTACCTTTAACATCCAGTCACTATGAGTGTCTAACTTTTGGCCCTTTAGTTTAAAAGGACATCCGCATCTCGATTTCAAATCTTTTTGGTTTTCTTTCTTCTTTATTTTTTCATACTTTCCACCTCTCTCACAACCAAAAAAGATCCTTGCTCTTTTACCACCACGACCCACTTCAGATCTCTTGATAACAACCATTATACCATTTTTCTTTCCGACATTACGAGTCCACTGAATCATTGCTTCTCTACTCTTAAATATCTAGATAGAAAGAAACCTCATGTAAGTTAAATAAAAGTTGGTAAAAAATTAATCCAAAATTAATTATAAATTAAAGTTACCTCATGAGTTGTAAATCCATCACACAATCTATATCATAATTCGTAGATTTGATGGAAACATCATCCTGCATATAATAAAATGTAATTACTAAAACTACAAACTACATTTAAAAAATTAGTTTTATATGACACATAAAGACCAAACTAAAACGATATCATTTTCTTAGTATTAGATCAGTGAAAATAATAGTTACTCTCGGAAGAAACATAAAGTTACAAAACAAACTATTAAAAGAAGTGAACCTCAGCAAATGAGTTAAAATAATGCTCAGAAGCGACTAGCTCTATCTGTGCTTTATGCTGCTCACTTGCATCCAAAACTGTAGCTCCATAAATATCATAACTTACAGAGGCAATTTTTGGTGACGCATTAGGAACCTAATTTATTTTGGCAAATTCAAATACAATAAGATATAAATACATTAGCTACTATTTACGGGGCTACCAAAAACTAATTAAAGGCAAAGATCAATGCATAACACAAAGAGAAACTTTTCAATAAACAAAAAGGGATTAAAGCACGATTCGTTATTCTTGTAATTCTAAAACCATAATTTGGAAAAAGAAAGCAAGATAATCAATGAGGAACTAATTTTTAATAATGTGGTGCTTGGTGGCATAACATGGTGACCCACCTGCATGAAATTGTTTAGTTTAAAAATTGTAGCCAATCCATCTCCGAAATTGAAAGCATTCAAGTGTACAAGGAAACTTAATGCAATGAGACGAAAAGTCAAATAACGTCCAACTTTGTTCATGATTCAAACAAAGGGAAAATTTGTCAACATTGTCTGTCAATTTCGAATGAAAAAGGGAAAAATAAAATATAAAAAAATCGTACCTGTTCATGATTGTCAATGTTTTTTTGTTCCTCCATAAAATCAATATCCATCAAATCAATAACAATTAATTTTGTTACTCTGAATCAACTCACATGTGCCTATTTAACAATATATATGGCTTGAAAGAAGAATCTCACCCCTTGATTAATCAGTGTTTAATGAAAATTTGATTAGAGTTCTATAAAACTATGTTGAATATAAAGATGAGTTTAAAGAGTAAAAAATTCTGTTTTTTTTTTAATTACATTCTAGTATCCATAGCTGTAATTTAATTTAGGGATATTTTAATGATAGAAATTATTTTTAAAAATGTGTTTATTGAGTAAATTAGTGGTTCAAATAGCCCCACCTTCGAATTAGGGATGACAAAAATTCCCACGGGGACGGGTATCCTTAGATATTTTCCCTATTTTGGGAGAATATGAGGATAATTTTATTCCCAATTTCTTATTCGGGGAAGGAATAATGAAATTTTTTAACTCAATTTCAAATTCAGGGAGGGGACGGGGATGAGGTAGAATCCCCATCCCCTACCCATTTCCCCATTTTAATTTTTAATTTTATTTTTATTTTTTAAAATTACTAGTAAATAAATTATAAAATTTGAATTATAAAATTATAAATATTGGTAAAAATAAAAAATATCAAAATATTTATATTATTAAACTTTTAGGCCTAATTAACTAATTAAAGTCCTAAATTTTTATTTAGGACATTAAAACAACTGCGTAAATTCTATTAGCCCAATTTTTTTAATTTTAATATTCATTAAATGTTTTAAACTTAAATATACTTTATTTATTTATTTTTAGATGTTATAATTGCCCATGACGAATCACAATTTTAATATCTAATTTAATCTAATCTAATATAATATTTGCTATTGATTTGCTCCGACTTCACTATTGTGCTGTAAAGTGAATAGTCTACATTTATAAAGTGCCCATGACACCATTGAAAAAGTTAATTTTGAATCTAAATTCTATTTTATTTGTAACAATTTTGTATTGGACTATTAATTTATTCATGATAGTTTGTAAAAGAAGTTTGTATCCCTTACATATTGCATTACTTACTAATTTAATGTATGTGACTTTTATAATGGATATTAATGTAAGATATATTTCAAACTTTACTTTTATTTGAATTTTTTATTTTAATATGATTAACTCAAAATCGAAAATAAAAATGTATTAGTTATTCGGGGATTGGGGACCCTTGGGGATCCCTTGTTATTATTTAAGGAGGGGATGTGGATTCTCACAAGTAATTCTGGCGGGAATGGGTACGGAGAAATTGGTCCCCTCCTCTCCCCTCCCCTCCCCATTGCCATCCCTAATTCGAATTGCCAAATGAAATCTTTCTTTAATTATTTTAGGCTTCATGTGGAAGCTTATTTTGAACATAACCTTCAATTCTTTAATTTTTTCCACTTATTGATCTTTTATGCACTTTTTATTTATAATTTCTTATTTTTTCTTGTTCAATAAAATAATATACTTAATAAATAAAATTAATTATAATAAAAGACAAAATATGTATATATTAGATATTCATCGATTAAAAACCTAGCTTCGGATATTAAAGGTAAGAAATAAAAAAATTATTTTAAAATTTAACCATATTTTGTTTAAAAAATTTAAAAATTTAAAAATCATTGCTCTTAAATAATAAAATTATATTCAACATTTTTCTTCTTAACTTGCTTCTCTAATTGCTCTGGCATATGTCGTATTAATGGTTGGGGAATTGGATTTTAGAATAGGAATGATTAATAGTATTTTCGCTAAAATAGAACGAGAATGAAATAAGCCTGTGCACATATTTTTGAGATTAAAGAATGAGAACTTGATTCCCATGGCAGTTGGGAAATAAATTCTCATTCCTTAAAATCTCTATTTTACCATTACTTAAATTTTATAATTTCACTTTTATCCTCTATCAAAATGTCATTATATTATTATTATTATTATTATTATTATTATTATTCTTTTTTACTTGTTGTTAATAATAATAATATAATAATAATTTAAAAAAATAATATAATAATTTTAAAAATAATAATAATATTATTAATTAATGATAGTGATGACGATGATGATGACAATGACGACGACGATGATGATAAATAATAATTTTAATAATAACAATCATTCCAACAAAAACAATAACAATAATAATAACAACAATAATTATTTTGAATAATAATAATCACAATTATTATTTAATTAACTAAGGTTGTTTTAATAAATTGCAATAATCTATTTCGATTCCAAGGCAAAGTAAACATATTAATAGCAATATTACTTATTCTGATTCTCATCCTTACAACTAAAGTAAATAATTTATTTTAATTTACATTCTCCATTCCAATTCTCAATTACCAATTTTGACACCCAACATGAATAAGATGCAATATATTGGAGGCTAACCCGCAAACAAATGTTTTTGGATGTCTAAGACGGCATTTGTTTTTTTCTTTTTTACTGAAATCCAAATAAATTTAAATTAGTCTGAATTCTAAATAAAATTAAATGTCTGAATCTTGATGACATTTTTTTTTCTGAATTGCTAAGAATAAGTATTAAATTATTTTTTAAACTTAAAAGCTCCCAAAGCTAGAACTTCTACATTTGTTCCCTTACAAATTATAAATATTAAATAGACAATAAGCATCTCAAACAACATAAATAAGAAAGTATATTATCATAACATAATTATGTTCAATTCAATATAATCCTTTAATATTTCAAAGTAGTATATTTTAATTAATTTTATTGTTGTTTATAATGTTTTCTATGAAAAATATTCATTAAAAAATTTAAACAAAAAATATGCTAATTTGAAGAAAATGAAAAGATAAAAATAGTAATAGTTTGGCACTATATTAAGTTTTGCAAGTTATAGAGAAGGGTAACAATGTTAATTATTAAATTCTATTTAGGTAAGTATGAAAATTAATTAATTAGATAGGATATTTGAAAAAAAATATTTTAATGATGTCATTTAGATATTTTAAATTAAGAAAATTAAAAAAATTGGCTTAATAATTTAGTAACTTAATGACTAAATTTTTTTATTAAATTGAAAAAAATAATATTAATGACTCAACTTATTAAAATTAAGTCAGTTAATTATTAAGGAAAAAAAAAGGAAAAAAAATCCCTTTAAGTCTCTAAGACTAAAAGAGTATCAATCAAAGGTAAATAAATAAAAAGATGGCTAAGAGAAAAATAGCCGCTGGATGTAATTGGACCTCACCATTTCACAAGTCTCTATCTCTCAAAAACAAAAATAGTCTCTATCTCTAACATTTAAAAAATATATATTTTTTACATATAATTTTGTATTGTAACAAGTGAATATCAGCCCACGTCTCTAGCCTAAGCTAGCATTAGTCCCCTAGTATCAATTTATTTTTTCTTTTAAAAGAAATAACAGCATTGTAAAGGTAATCTATTGTAAACTCCTTTCAATTTCCATCATATAAAATTGACTAATAAATTGCATAATCGATCAATTAAATCCTTCCTAATTTCTCAATGGCTAAATCCTAATTTTATTTTTGTCTCCTAAATTTCTTGTCCATATTAAAATTAAATGGCTAAGATCTCTTCCTTGCCTGATTTTAGGGAGGCTCAAAAGTAGGTAATAAAGATGATTTTAGATAGCCTCAAAACTAATTATCTCGTACCTATACTAAGGTATTAGCTATGATTCTCATGTACAGCGGAATAGAATGAGATACGAAGATATAAATGATATTTGAAAAGATAATAATTATAGTTGATATGGGATTCAAATATCTTACCAGAATGAAAAACAATAATCATACCAGAATTAAAAGAGCAAAAATTAACGACAATAATAATAGCAATATCCTCCTCGGACTTAATTTTTTAATCGTGCAAACTGCGGGATAATTTAATTAAATAGAGCTATAAAAACTTTATTATAACTTGTCTACTTGAGTGCAGTCTGATTACAACGGGGATCACCACCCTTCAATTTATTTTTAAAAAGCATCCAAGCTGAAACGGCAATGGACTAATTATTTTCCAGCAGGGTGTTGAAACATAAGGTTAATATCATGCTCATATGGGCACAGGATTAATAAGCAGAGAAGCAATAAAATCTTTCAGCTCTTCGGGGTCAGTGTAGCCATCTTTATACTTGTAAACGACATCTGCAACTCGTGAAAGATTGAGAATTCGCATAAGAAGTGGCACTGGCACAAGAGTTGGGCGCAGGCATTCCTCATTTATATCCTTCCATGCATTTGAAACTTGTTTCCGGAACTCACTGTATGCTTCCTCTTCTGTTGCTCCATATTGGTTGATGTAACACTCAACGCTTGAGGCAACGTGCCCTCTGCTTTGTTCAAACTATATGCAAATACAAAATCACATATATAAATATATTTTAGTTGAAGAGAAAATTATATTAATGGTGGCAGTGGCACAATATATTTTGTATATTTACCTTGTGTGACACCATGTCATTCATTAGTCTGACAACTGCACAAGAAGCCCTAATCGATCTAGGATTGCTGAATAACCATTCAAAAGATTCTTTAGTTACAATGTCTCCCATGCCAACAAAAGATATGGTTGACAAATTTGGGTAGGCAGAGCTAATTAATGCAACCGTCATGTACTCATCCACCGTCGGAACATAATTCTGATGATACCATTTAGCTTCAAAGAAGTAATGCTTAACTAGATTCTTCATCTGATCATGAGAAACCAAATATATCAGACCTTTGTTATCAACTAAGAATGGATTTATGCCTAATATCAATTTTTAATGAAATATTGAACATTACTCACCGCTTCTTTCGCAAAATGGAGTCGGTATAACTTTCCCTGGGAGACCAAATCTTTCTCTAATTCACTGTAAACATTGATAAGCGCCCTATAACACAGTTTCATATACTCTGGAAGTTGATCTATGGCATTGATATCCCACCTGGGAAAGAAATTGCTAGCCCATATCAATAATGGGAATTTTACAAAAATGATCACAAATCTTGAGCATGAGATCTCAAATTAAATATGAGCAATTCAAACCTTTCAATAGCTGAAGTAAAAAGCTCAAGTTCTTCAATTTTGCCATACACATCATAGATGTCATCAATAATAGATGTCATATAAACCACTTTCGTAAATAGTTTTCTAGCGAACGAATATTGGGGCTCGAAATACACTCCTACCGCCCAAAAGTAGCCCTCTGAAATTCTATCTCTTACGAAAGGTAGCTTATGCGCAAAGTCTAATTCTTTCCACCACCTAAATGAGACACCCATTTAGAAATTAATCTTCCTTCAAAATTGCAAAGCTTAATTAAATTTACTCATAGCGGAATTGAAATCACTTTTAGAGTTTAGTTATTTACCTTGAAATATCACCGAGTTCCTTCTGGTGAAGCTTTTGCAATCTGTTAAAATCTAACTTTGCGAAGGTTAATAGAGCTTCATTGTGGGAAGATTCTCCTTGATAGATAGGAATGTAATGTCTTGCCTCAAGCCTTTCTAAGCCCTTGTGGATAGGCTGAACTAAGGCGTGCTTGACTTGTTCAGCTAGTGGGGAACTGACTTGTTTTGCCACTGACTCAAGGTGACTAGTGGTGAAAGCAAGCGCTTCATCTAGTATATTTTCTTCATGAACCCTGAGGTGTGTAGCTTCATAGAAGCTTAACATTCCTCGAACATCTTTTGCAAGAGATGCCATAAATTTTCCATCGCTTCCCTTGAACGAATTGAAAACATCTGCAACCCCATTTGAAAGATTAGGGCATCAAATGATTTCTGTTTTTGAATTTCATATTTACTATCTTATACTAATATTCCTTTTATAGCAACGACAACTAATACGAATTTTTTGAATTGCTTTTCCGTGTTTTTCTTCTAGTTATCTCTGGTTTCTGATTATGTCCAAATCAAGATAAGCAAATGCTTGATTTTTATAGCTGGACAAAATCTGCTTGTGCCCATCGTAACAGAAATATATTTTATTTAAAAAAAAAAAAAGACAGCTCTTTACGTAAATTATAAAAGTAGAAAAGCTAGTCAGAAGTAGTAAGCTTCACCCCGCGGCAGCTCAAATGAGTCGATAGCTTGGTCTCATCTCTAACTAAGATACAGTAATCATGTTCTATGACTTTTCCAAGAATTTTTATTCGTTATGAATTGATTTCCATACATAACTTCTGTTACTTTACGAAATTACAGGAAGGCAAGTGAAACTGACATAACACACGTACGAGAGCTGCAACTCTTATTTCTTTTGCTCCTAAGACTTGGACATAATTGAAGATGAAAGGATTTTTGCAAGATATTTAACACGAGGAATAAGTGAGAAAAATACATACCAGCGGAAATTCTATAGCCATTTTGTCTGAACAATCGAAACTGAAGAGAGATATAATAGAGCCCATCATTTTCATTATCACAAAGATCACAGTCTCGATAAGTCTTGTGCATCTTTCCCAAGATTTCATCAATCTCATTTTCAAAATGGTACGACACTCCTAACCGCTGAATTGCATCTATCAATTCAAGTGTATGTGAAGTCTTGTTAGCAGCTTTCAGCATTCCTCTAATTTCTTTCTTCAGCTCTAGATGCTTTACATTTTGATCATCAGTTTCCTAACGGGATAAAAATTTGAAGAAATGAAGCTATTAGTAGGGAATGGAAACATTTTAGACCATGTGCGTATATCTCGACCCAAAGATTAACATTTGAGATTGGTTGTATAATTAAAACTATTATGAGTCCGCATAATTGAAAAAATAATTGTTATTAATTTTCAGCCAATCTCTTTATGAACACCAGTTTTTACATACTAATATGTACAAAATTGTTTGCGATTCTATCATTATTAATACTATTATTATGTTGTTATAGTATCAATAACTACTTACTTGAATTGATTGCCACCTCCTCTATATATATGTATTAGAAAGAACGAGAAAAAAGTAAAGGAAAAAAAAAACAGTTGTTAGAGTAGTACTACTAGAGATTCATAAGTACTGATACAAGGGCGAGTTTAATGGTGGGGGAATATAATTTCTGAATAATCATTTTACCTGGAAGTCACAAGTATATTGAAAGAAATGATCTCCCCAAACGCTTGGAGGAAAATTTGCAGAACCACGAGTAGAATCTTTTCCAGCATTTTGGATGACTTTAGCAGGACAGGCTGAAACTTCTAAAGACATATTTAATTTCTATTACTTCTGAACGCTATTAAGTCTAGAGAAAAAAAAGGTTGCTAAAACTTGCTGATGTGAGTCTTTAGTGCCTTCATGCTTCCGCATTTTATAGGCTTGGCCGAGAGAAGACACAGTAGTAGCAATAATTACCATTATTTTTACGTTAAAAATATTTAATTTTTTTTCAAATATTTGGATTAATTTTAATTAAATGTATCTTCGACACTTTGGTAGATTGGTGTATGAATTTAATAAATCGATTCCAAAAATGAAACCTAATCTGAACAAATAGGTAACTTTTGACTACGGGCAATTCACGTTGTTGAAAAATATATGAACGTTGTTAAATATCATATGACAACTGACAATGATTGTGGTTAAAAAGATCATGTGCTTCCAAACTTTCGACTACAAGCCTATGAATGTGGCTATAAATTATATGTCAAAGGTGCCCATCCATTCAACACGGCACCACTGGTGCCGTGTTGACCAACTCTTTTTTTTAAAAAAAAAAAAGAGCCAAAATTTTGGCTATATAAAGAGGGCTTCTCACCCTCATTTAGCATCTAATTCCATTCAATTCCATAGAAAGAATTAGAGAGTTGAGAGAGAGTTTTGAGCTTGAATTTATAAGCTCGAATTTATAAGCTCTTGTTATTAGTGTTCTGAGAGTTTGGTTATATTGGGGTTTTGGGAAGTGAGCTAAAATACCACAATACTTGTAACTTCTTTTCACTAGTAAAATATTTCCTTCTATCTTCGCCCGTGGACGTAGGCTAAAAGCCGAACCACGTAATTTCTGGTGTCCTCTACTTTTGTGTTTGTTCTTTATTTTCTTACAATTTTACTTTAGTTGCGTGTCTAATTCACCCACCAATTTTCTAACAGTAGTATCAGAGCTATTGGTTGTACTTTTGGAGTCAGGTACTGTTCACGTAAAGGCTACTAACATATACGATACTGTTCAGGTATATGGTACTATTCACGTGAAACGGTGGTAGTGGTACTATTCACATATATGATATTGTTCACGCATACGGTATTGTTCACAAGAAATAGTGGGAGCGACCCAAGAATTTGGCGGTGCAAAGTAAGGAATAGTGGTGTGAGTAAAACAACTGTGTGGTTTTTTGTACATGTCTAGGAAAGTTCTGTCACAAAGGCGATAAGAGTTTAAGGAGTCTGGGTTTTAAGTGGGACTATTGTGACCCCTCCAGTCTTTCCTGGGAACTTTCCTGGTGTACATTCTCACACATACTCACAACTATTCAAGGTGGTACACTAGCTTGTGTGCGGTATTTATCAACAAAATGGCGGCAAAGTATGAAATTGAGAAATTTAATGGAAATAATTTTTCGTTGTGGAAAATGAAGATGAAATCTGTATTGAGGAAAAATAATTGCTTAGCAGCAATTGGAGAAAGGCCCATGGAGATAACTGATGACAAGTGGAACGAGGTAGATGGCAACGCCATTTCTGATCTACACTTGGCACTTGCAGATGGAGTATTATCTAGTGTGGCAGAGAAAAACGCAGCGAAGGAAATATGGAATACTTTTACAAAATTGTACGAGGCCAAGTCACTACACAACAAAATTTTCTTGAAGAGAAAACTCTATACTCTACGAATGGCGAAATCTACAATGGTGACCGACCACATCAACACCTCGAAGACTCTATTTTCACAACTCACAACGTTGGGTCATAATATAAAGGAAAATGAACGTGCAGAGCTTTTACTTCAAAGTCTATCATATTCGTATGATCAACTCATCATCAACCTAACGAATAACAATCCAGTGGACAGTCTAATTTTCGACGATGTTGCAGCCTTCATATTAAATGAGGAGAGCAGGCGGAAAAATAAGGAAAACAGACAAGCAAGTTCGCAGCAAGTGGAGGCGCTATCGGTGACGAGAGGGAGATCAACGGAACGTGGCCCCAGTGGGAGTCAAAATCATGGTAGATCAAAATCCAGAAGTAAGAAGAATATTAAATACTACAACTGTGGTAAGAAAGGGCACGTCAAGAAAGAGTGTTGGAGTAACCAGAAGAGAAAAGAGGGCAAAGAACCTGATTCATCAAATGCTCAAGGGCGTGTAGCAAGTACCTCAGATGATGGTGAAATTCTTTACAACGAGGCAACAATTGTTTCAGAAGGCAGAAAACGACTATCTGATGTCTGGCTTATAGACTCAGGAGCTACCTGGCACATGACCTCTCGGAGAGATTGGTTCCACACATATGAACCTATCTCAGGAGGATCTGTATATATGGGTAATGATCATGCCTTGAGATGGCTGGTATTGGTACTATCAAAATAAAAATGTTTGATGGTACAATTCGCACAATTGGAGAGGTTCGACATGTCAATGGCCTAAAGAAGAATCTATTGTCTTTGGGACAAATGAATAGTCATGGGTACAAAACTCATGTGGAAAATGAAATTATGAAGATCGTTAAAGGCACACTTGTATTGATGAAGGCAGAAAAGATCGGTGCTAATCTATTCATGCTTAAAGGAGAAACACTACAGGAGGCTGATGCGTGTGTCGCGTCAAATGGAGAAGAGTCAACAATGATGTGGCATCTCAAACTTGGCCACATGTCGGAACAAGGTTTGAAGATTCTCTCTGAGCGAAAATTACTTCCGGGGCTCAAATCGGTAAGTTTACCATTTTGCGAGCATTGTGTTATTAGTAAGCAACATAGATTAAAGTTTAGTAGATCTATTGCTATAAGTAAATGCATTCTAGACTTAATTCATTCTAATGTTTGGGAATCACCGGATATATCTATGGGAGGTGCAAAATACATGGTGATTTTCATTGATGATTATTCCAGAAGATGTTGGGTGTATCCAATTAAGAAAAAGTCAAGTGTATTTCTAGTGTTTAAAGAATACAAAGTGCGGGTGGAACTTGAATCTGGTAGAAAGATTAAGTGCTTGAGGACAGATAATGGTGGAGAATATACAGACGGCGAGTTTTTTGCTTTCTGTAAGCAAGAAGGTATTCATAGGCAGTTCACGGTGGCATACACTCCTCAACAAAATGGAGTGGCAGAGCGGATGAACAGAACTCTTACAGAAAGAATAAGAGCTATGTTGAGGACTGCTGGTCTACCCAATTCATTCTGGGCAGAAGCAGCGAAAACTGCTTGTTATATTGTAAATCGGTGTTGACCAACTCTTTAAATAAAAAAAGGAGCCAAATTTTTGGCTATATAAAGAGGGCTTCTCACCCTCATTTAGCATCTAATTCCATTCAATTTCATAGAGAGAATTGGAGAGTTGAGAGAGAGTTTTGAGCTTGAATTTATAAGCTCTTGTTATTAGTGTTCTGAGAGTTTGGGTGTATTAGGGTTTTGGGAAGTAAGCTAAAATACCACAATACTTGTAACTCATTTTCACTAGTAAAATATTTCTTTCTGTTTTCACTCGTGGACGTAGGCTAAAAGCCGAACCACGTAATTTCTGGTGTCCTCTATTTTTGTACTTGTTCTTTATTTTCTTACAATTTTACTTTAGCTGCGTGTTTGCTTCATCCACCAATTTTCTAACATTATATAGCAACAAGCAACTAAATGTCGCCATTAATTTTTATTTTTATTTACAATAAACCACATATCCTGCATGTTGTAAAAAAAACAACACTTTATTATTAATAATTATTATTATCATTATTATGACTACTAATATTATCATTTTTATTACACTGTTGCTGCCCGCCATTAGAGTTGCATGGCTTGCAATCAAGGTTCTTAGGTAAACCTTTCTTAGTAGTACTTTGTAACTCATTGAGTAGTATGCTAGTAATCCTAGTTAAGAAAGAGGAGGAACCAAAAAAAGAAAAAAGAAAAAAGAATTATCCTAACATGTTCGATTAAAGTTGTAAATTTGGTCACGTTGTGGCAGTTCAATTCATAAAGAGTAATGTTAAATATCTCAACATTTGAGTTATAGTTAAATCGTAACTGAGTTTAGTAACAAAAAATAAGCACTTACTTAATTAAATTTTCCTGGACCACCAAACCATAATCCATGTACGTGTCGATATATGTTGAGCAAATATCATATAAATCTATTATGTGGGTGATCGAATGAAATAACTAGATAATTTTATTGGTATGAAAATTTAAATATTAATAACTAGCATCATGTTGAAAATATTTAGAAAAAAAAAAGAGAGAATAAGCAAAATTATTGGACTTAGAATACAAGCAGTAATGAATGGGTTGGTGGAGGAAATTTTGCATGAATGATAAGGTGAGTTGTTATTTGATGATTTGACTCACATGACACATGAGCTAGGATTTTAACTTCAAGACGAAAACGATGTTCTTCTTTAGTCGCATAATACATAAATATCAATGTACATCATCAATTAACTTGCTAATTTTGATTGCCTGTACTTCTCTAAATTTAAAAGACTCTTTCCTTTGGAAAAAAAAAAAAAAAAGAAGTGGGAGGATAGAGTCAAGGCAGTTAACGACACAATTTTTTCATTAAAACTACACAGTCAGATACATAAAAGTGGTTTTTCAACGTTTGCTTCACAATCCCAAATGAATGTCAGTGACAGTGAGTAGATAGAACGAAAACTGCATGCAGTTTAACGGCTGCTTAGTGCTTAATTATGTCAACTCCTAGTCAAAGTTAAAAGTTAACCAGAACCATAGTTACCATTCTACAGCATTGTGAGGATTTTGTTGATTCTTTTTAAAGTCTACTTAAGCGTATTCAATCCTCTCAAGTGACTAAAAAAATATCTTATATTTGTGAAACTTTGAAGTGACTTCTTACGGGTCTCAACAACATGCCAAATGAAAATCCATTTCTGGAAAGCCCAGCAAACCGAGATGGCGATGTTCGGAAGCGCATGCTTACTCTCCTTCCGGTAGCGGTAGTTATTATGTGGGCATCATTAGCATTGATGGTCTGTTATTCAGGAGCAATTGATCACAACTTAGGCTTTGCAGTCGTGTGCGCTGTATCTATAGTGCTGGGCATTGCCATCTGCTCTCTATGCATTGCTTTGTCTTCTCTTAAAATTGAGCCGCTTTTTGGGTCTAGGCAAGATCCCCCAGTGAATACTTTTTCTTATTAAAATAATATTTTTTCCATTTTTCTTTCATTTGGTATACCAACCACCATCTCCATTTTTTCTTTCTTTTTTGTCAAACTTTTTTTCCTTTTTTTTCTTCATTTGGGCGGCACCTCCTTAGACTTCAATTTGGATGGCCAAATTGATAATGGTTTGGCACCGCCCATGACTTTGACATTTGATATGTTTACATGTTTCTATCCTAAGATTTGGTAGGATTTCAATATTGACTCGGAATATGTTTTGGAACTATCCACAATATATATCTCAGTAACAATAGTATGATTAGCTTATGTTGCTCTGCATGCATCTGGTTATCTCTACCATCAATGCCGTGTATGAATTCACTTTTTCCTATGCTTAGAAAATTGTTCTGAGCTTACTGCATTCTTGTAGCTCTCCTTGTGCATTGATTTCTCTCAACAAGGTTATAACCAACTTTTCCATATGCTTAGAAAATTGTCATTCTACGTCATTTTATTCTCCATCTATACAAATGGATGTAAACAGAATACTAATTGAAAGCATTATAAATAACTTGGTTTCATATTTTATCTAATTGTTAACTCATTATATTATTCTTTACCTTCCTTGTATGTTATGAAAGTAGTAATGTGAAGAATCAACTCACTGAGTTATATTACACTCATTTTGCTTTTTCCTTTTCTGTATCTCTCAGGCATACGAGGAGTATCCTTTTGTTATGAGATTCGATTGTGTTGTCCTCCCTTCAACATAGTATGGGTGGTTTTAGAATTGAAATTGAGTAACGGTAATTTAAAAATTACAGCACTAAAGTATTTAGTAAATATTAACTGTTGTAACTTGAAAGATATGATTTTTCACTTATATCATGAAAAATCTATTATATCTTTGATAATATTTTTAAAAATATTATTTAAAATTTATATTTATTATAAATTATTAACTTTTATTTTATATTTACAATTTTTTCTGCAACAACTGTAATTTAAAAGTTATAATACCCCAATACTAAAAAAAAACTTATATTCTAGTTGTCACTTATCAACTATTTATTGTAGCATCACACACATGTAGCTTTGATGCATATAAAGATTTTGATCACCATATGTATCACATGTCTTACTTAGAGATGTTGTGACGGTCATGACTCGTGAACAAATACAATGCAGTGTTGTATGTAACTGCCTCCCATTTTCTATTAAAATCTAAGGTTTTTATTTTTCTTTTCTTTTTTTCCCCTCAAAGTTTTCGTTGTCAACCCCTTAACTTAGTCTCCGTTTGGTACTCTAGTATTGCTTTCCGGCCATAATTGTTGTGAAGAGCAAGCTTCGACTTTTAAATAAAAGTTAAAGTAAATTCAAGTTTTTCATCAGATAACTATAGGTCAAAATATCATTAACTTCCAAAACTATAATTAAAGTTAAATAGCTGTAGTTTAATTACCAAATGGAGCATGATTTTGTATTGCTTAAGCTTAACACCCTCAAGTTTTCCATTATACCTGAGCCTACAGCGAAAAAGCTGGGGGTATACATAGCATATTATAAGTTGGGGGTTAAACAAAAACTTAAAAGATCAAGAATATCTAAATGGTAATGATATTTCAACCTCGTTTATTTTGTAATATGATACGGCACTCTTTGAGCGAGTGCAGACTCTAATCGGTGGCAAGAGAATTTGAAGGAAGAAGAGAATGGACAAGAAAGTTGCAGAAAAAAGAGAGAAGACGAGCTGAAGGAAGAAAGCAAAATATTCTATTTCTTGAATGACCTCACGGGTCCCTTGACAGTACAAATATATTCTCTCTCTGCCAAAACAATTACACACCCTTAACTAACTAAATATAATGAAATCAATAACAACAGCAAACTAATAATTGAAACAGAATAATATTCGTTAGTTTGGTATCCCACGCATTCGCGAACTTTCTTCAGATAACAAAGTCTTTGAGCCATCCTGGTTTCTTTCTTGCACGAGCTGGACCGGTCTTGAGCTGCTCTCTAGGTTGAGTCTCATTCAGGGGCTGGGCTTCTTCCATTTCTGTAGGCTGGTTTTCTTCTCTTGTTGTCCCCTGGAGCTTTGCCTGATTCACAGCAATTGGCCAAGTTGTATCATTCCCCATTCCTTGAAAGCGTACCTTGTCCTCAAGGTGTAGTGCAGGATGGAGTTTACGAAATTCCTCAAAGTCCTCCCAAGTTGAATTTTCGGGTGAGCTGTCAGACCATTGCACCAAAATTTGCAGAATTTCTTTGCTTTGTCGAAGTATCTTCCGCTCAGCACAAATAGCAATTGGCAATGAAATGGGCCTGTTATCCACACTTCCCTAAGGCAGCGAGTAAACATCAATGGAGGAGTTTCACACATAAGGTTTGAGTAAGGAAATATGAAACACTGGGTGAATTCGACAGTGCGCGGGTAAATCTAACTTGTAAGCAACAGGTCCAATGCGCTCAACCACGACGAATGGTCCATAATAGCGTCGTGCCAGCTTGTGAGAGGAACATTTAGCAACTGATGTCTGACGATATGGCTGAAGGCGCACTAGCACTTTATCACCCACCTGCAATTGAGTTTCTCGGCGATGTAAGTTAGCCTTTTGAGCCATTCGGTGTTGTGCTTGTCGTAAGTTCTCTTTCAATGAGACAAGCATGGAATCCCTCTCAATTAACATATCTTCTAAAGCTTGGATTGAAGTAGAGCCCTTGGAGTAACTTGGAATGGTAGGTGGAAGTCGGCCATAAAGGGCTTGGAAGGGAGTCATACGCAAGCTGCTGTGATAACTTGTATTGTAGCAAAATTCAGCCCAGCCTAAAAAGGAAAACCATGTCTGTGGCTTGTCTTGTGTAAAGGCTCGTAAGTATTGCTCAAGCCCCCTGTTAACTACTTCGGACTGGCCATCCGTTTGAGGGTGATAGGCCGTGCTGTGGCGTAACTGTGTCCCATTTAATTCAAACAAATTCTGCCAAAAGTTGCTCATGAAGATAGGATTACGATCTGAAATTATAGAACTAGGAAATCCATGTAACTTTACAACCATGTCAGCAAATAAATTTGCTATTTTGACAGCAGTAAATTGAGACGGCAAGGCTCCAAAGTGAGCTGACTTTGATAAACGGTTTACAACGACTAAAATCACTTCAAATCCTCTCGAAAGTGGTAGCCCTGTAATGAAATCCATGGTTAACTCATCCCAAACTAATGAAGGAACAAACAAAGGTTGTAACAGACCCGCCGGCGCTTGAGTCGAATATTTAATTTGCTGGCAAATAAGGCAAGCGGCTACATGTTGCTCAACATCTTTCCTCATCTTAAGCCAAAAGAAAGTAGATGAAAGACGTACCAATGTCTTTTTAATACCAGCATGTCCGGCCATGGGTGTCTCATGAAATTCTTTGAGTAGCATGGTTTTTAATGATGAGTGGGGGCTGAGATAATACCGGTGTCGAAATAGCAGTAATCCTCCTTGAACTGAGAAATCAGAGGTGAGTAAACCGACTGCAAACCTCTGATGGAGTTGCTTCATATCAGGAAGGGAGTTATTTTCCTGGTGCAGAGCTACCAATATTTCACTGGACGGTTGACTTTCTAATGACAAACAAAGAGCTGTTGGGTTGGGTTCGTCAATTACATTTCCCTCATGGATTCGGGATAAAGCATTAGCGGCTTTATTGGAGTTACCAGCTTTATAATCAATTCTGAATTGATAATCCATCAACTTGCGTATGTAAAATTGCTGCTCTGGTGTGTGAATAACTTGTTGAAACAATTCCTTTATGCTTTTATGGTCAGTACGTATAAGAAAAAATCGGCCAAGGAGGTATTGATGCCATTTCTGAACTGCAGCGACAATAGCATATAATTCTTTCAAATATGTTGAGGATGCACGCATTCGAGGGCCCAACTTTTTGCTAAAATAAGATAGAGGATGCTCGGCTTGCATTAGCACAGCACCGATCCCAACATTAGAAGCATCAGTCTCAATGACGAATTCCCAGGCAAAATTCGGCAAGTGAAGTACAGGAGCTTCCACAAGGGCCTTCTTTAATGCTTGAAAAGCTTGAGTAGCTGCAGGATTCCAATGAAATGCCTCCTTACAGAGCAACTCAGTAAGAGGAGCTGCAATGGTTGCATAGCCTTGAATAAAACGGCGGTACTACCCGATCAACCCCAAGAATCCTCTCAGTTGCTTCACCGATTTCGGTAAAGGCCAATCCACCATGGCTGTGATCTTTTGAGGATCCGCTTGTACTCCTCGAGCCGACACTATATGGCCCAAATAATCAATTGATTCCTGACAAAATAAACATTTGAAGAGTTTGACATAGAATTGAGATGTATATAGATAACTCATGACCTGCTCCAAATGATACACATGATCAGCCAGTGATGCACTATATACCAATATATCATCAAAAAAAACAATAACGAATTTGCGTAAAAAAGAAGCAAATAGCTGGTTCATTGTTGCTTGAAAAGTGGATGGCGCGTTGGTCAAACCGAACGGCATAACAAGAAACTCGTAGTGCCCTTCATGCGTGCGAAACGCTGTTTTATAAGTATCCCTCTTGTGAACTCTTATCTGGTGATATCCGGCTCGTAGATCAAGTTTGCTGAAAATTCGAGCACTGCCCAGTTCGTCGAACAATTCATCAATGGTGGGGATGGGAAATTTATCCTTTATTGTCACCGCATTCACAGCTCGGTAATCCACACAGAATCTATACGAGCCATCTTTTTTCTTTACGAGCATTACCGGTGAAGAAAATGGGCTGTTACTGGGTTTTATGATGCCTTGTGATAACATTTCTCTCACCAATTTCTCCATTTCGGTTTTTTGAAAATAAGGATATCGATACGGCCGCACGTTGACTGGTTTGGAATTGGGAATAAGATGTATTTTGTGATCAAATAACCGTTGAGGATGAAGACCAGTGGGTGATGCAAATAATGCTTTAAATTTCTGAAGGAGAATAGTAACCGATTCTGGCAACGACTTTGGAAATGCCAAGTCATTATCCGGTAGTGTGTTGGTAGATGTGTGAGTTGTTGTTGGTTCAGTTGGTAAAGAATGAAGTTCAAATAAGCTATCGATGTTGGAATTGGATAGTAAGGCCTGAAACTGATTAAAAGAGATCATATGTGGGTTTGGAATTGGGTCTCCACGTAAAATGACAGATTGTCCCTCCCATTTAAACTCCATCGTCATCTCCGAGTAATCCATAGAAATTCTTCCCAAGCTTTGTAACCATTGAATCCCAAGTACAGCATCTGGACCTTCGATTGGCAAAATGAAGAAGTCTAAAAGAAATGCATGCCCCTGCATATTGATAGGCACCTTAGAGCAAAGAAAACGACAAGTGAGAAAATCACCATTGCCAATGTAAACTCGAAAAGGATTTATAGCTTGAACGGGAAGGCCAAGTTGCTCAGCCAATGGTGGTTTAAGAAAATTATGAGTACTGCCACTATCGATTAACACCTGAAACTGATGGTTGGCCACAATGCCCAGCACCCGTAAAGATCGTGGATTAGATTGTCCGGTCAAGGCATTCAAACTGGATATGTCAGCTGTGACTACTTTTTATGGTTGTTCCTGAATAAAGGTGTCATCACTCGGCCCATCCTCTTCATCATCGGTACCCATTAGTAACAGAAACTTGCTACGACAGCGATGGGTGGCATGATATTTTTGGTCACAATTATAACAGAGCCCTTTTTTCTCTTTTCTCACGCAACTCTGCTGGAGTTAATCTACGAATGGGTAGGGTAGGAGTAGGCAATAATGGGGGTTGAGGTGGTTGTTTAGTGGCTGACAAGCTAGGAAGAGGAATTGTTGTTGGGGTTTTATGTGCAGGATTTGGTGAAGCAGTAAGGGTGGATTGGTGAGTGTGAGTAGAGGAAGGTGTCCATTTTGTCCAAGATCGGCTGGAGGTCTTAATTTCTTCCAATCGTGCCTCATAAGCTTTGGCTAAAGCAAAAGTCTCCATGAGAGATGTGGGTCTTGCAAATAATAGTTCTCGCCGGATATCGGGTTTCAAGCCGGTGATAAAGAAACTAACCAGCAGTGGTTCGGAGATGCCCGTGACCTTGTTCATCAAATCCTCAAAAGCGGATTGAAAATCAGCAACAGTCGATGTTTGGGTAAGTTTGGAGAGGTTACCTTGGTGATCTTCATACATAAATGTACCAAATCGGTGCTTTAGATTGAGTAAAAAATTCTGCCAAGTGCTTAGCAAGCTATTGGCCTTCATCCATTGATACCATGCTGCTGCTTTCCCCTCCATGTGAAAAGACACGATACGGAGGCGTAAATGGTCAGGGGTGCCATGAAAATCGAAGAACTCGTTGATTCAAAAATCCCAACCATTCGGGTCCGTGCCATCAATTTTGGGGACATCCATTTTCATAGAACGCAACAGAGGAGAAATATCATTAACACCTGACATTACCGGCGAAGATGTCAGTTCCGGCACCGTTGGACGGGAAGAACCCACAGAAGTTCCGACGGAACCACTGATTTGGGAACGTAACTCCTCAAATCGAGAATCAACCGTGGACATATATTGCTGTAAGGTCTGATGGACAGCAAGCGTTTGATTTTCAATGAGCGTCTTCATGGTAGAGAAAATCGATGAATCAGTCGGTGGCTCTGTGTGTGTCATTTTTTTTTTTTTGTGTAAGGAGATGAAATACAATGAAAGCACCAGTTGATACGGCACTCTTTGAGCGAGTGCAGACTCCAATCGGTGGCAAGAGAATTTGAAGGAAGAAGAGAATGGACAAGGGAGTTGCAGAAAAAAGAGAGAAGACGAGCTGAAGGAAGAAAGCAAAATATTCTATTTCTTGAATGACCTCACGGGTCCCTTGACAGTACAAATATATTCTCTCTCTGCCAAAACAGTTACGCACCCTTAACTAACTAAATATAATAAAATCAATAACAACAGCAAACTAATAATTGAAACAGAATAATATTCGTTAGTTTGGTATCCCACGCATTCGCGAACTTTCTTCAGATAACAAAGTCTTTGAGCCATCCTGGTTTCTTTCTCGCACGAGCTGGACCGGTCTTGAGCTGCTCTCTAGCTTGAGTCTCATTCAGGGGCTGGGCTTCTTCCATTTCTGTAGGCTGGTTTTCTTCTCTTGTTGTCCCCTGGAGCTTTGTCTGATTCACGGCAATTGGCCAAGTTGTATCATAATACCACCCCAATTATAAATGCATCCCACAAAGGCATTGTAAATCTAATTATTTTATAAATAAATGTCTCTTATTACCAAACAACACTTACATCAACTTTTTTTTTCTCTCTTCTCTCTCCACTCACCGCAAACATGTTTCCAAGCTTTAAAAGAAAGCCAATCACACAAAACTACAAAAGGAAGCAACAGGCTATCATCCTCATGAAGAAATTTGCAACTATCATTTGAGTTTTGGCACAAATTCTCATTATTTTGCTGCAAATCTTTTATTATTGAGTAGTGAGAAATTAGTGGAACTTGGAGGTGATTAACTCAGTTAAATTTTCGAACTAATTTTTCATTAAGAGACACGATTCTTATGCATCCATTAGGTGATTTTTATGCTCCATTCATCACCGATAACAACATGGACCTAGATTGCTAACGCTTCTGATTGTTCTATTGTACTTTAAGAAAATGAATGGTTTAAAATAAAAATAAAAAGACATACCTGAATATGGAGCAGCTCAATTGCGACACCCATTGAAATCAACAATAAAGATTTTAGTTTGATAAGGTTAGGGAAAGGTCTCAATCAACTAAATAAAACGAGATTAAAAATGTGGAGCACAATATATGAAAGACAAATTTGTAACAATAAAAAATTTTAAGTAATTGGGGTGTAGTTAAACAAATAGTAGGAGAAGAATATCTAAACCCATACCTTAAACTTTTGTTAATCTCAATTTATTTCAGGACTTTTGTTAAGAAGATAAAAAAATTTCATCAAGCTACCTTCATTTTTTCCTGAGAGAGAATAAACTAAAATTTATAATAATTTATAAGTATTTTGAAGATTTTTATTTTACAAGGAGTAATGCAAAATTAATCCAAAATTTAAGAATTTTCAACAACAGTAAGGTCACAAATGTCATTCAACAAAAAGAGGGGCGGTTGGTGGGTGGCAGCAGTTGTTGGACGAAAAACTAAGGTCGCCTAGTGCAAGTGGGATATCCAAAAAGGCCTCACAAAATATAAACATAAAGAGTAAGGAATAATAAGGCCCCACAAAGGCAAAGATTAGTCAATGCAGATAAACCGTCCAAAGAGGGCCCAAACTGATACAAAATTGACTAAGTCAACCGAACCACATCAATCCAAGGCAAAACGTCACTTTCTCGACGACGTTTGTTGAAGCTTCGTAATAAATTCCAAGTCCTATGTGAGGAGGTTCCCTAGTGGCTAAAATTCGAACGCTTAGCACGTCCCACAAACTTTCAAAAGCGATCGTGTTAAATAGGGATGGAAACTGAATTGTTTTATAATAGATATTTATAATATTTATTTAATTAGATTAAATAATATTTATTTAATTAGATCAAATAATATCTATTTAAAAATTTTTAAATTTTAAAATGAATATTTTAAAATTATATTTAGATAGATATGGATAGATATGGATAATTATTTTTACTTAATGGATATCTATTTAACCCAACACAAGTTTAAAAAATTTTAATTTTATAAAATTAAAAATAAAAAATATAATAAACAAGCAATTGTAAAAATATTATATTAACCAGTGAAAATTTTAAATTTCTCTTATATTAAAAACTAAAGTTTTCAAAATTATCCTTTAATTTTTTAACTTATTTAATACTATTAATAGTTATTATTTTATTTTATTAATTTAATATTATAAATGGATCACCACCGGAAAGTCGCTGGACCACCACTAGACATCGCCGGACCACCATCGAAAATCGCAGGACCTCGCCGGAAGGTCGCCGGACCACCACTAGACCATTACCCGAAGTTCATCGGACCACCATCAGCTTCGCCAGAAGGTCGCCGGACCTTCGCCGGAAGGTCGTCGGACCTCTGCCGGAATTCACTGGAAAGTTGCCAGACCGCTTCCACCGACCACCGAACCGCCATTTTATTTTATTTTATATATATATATATTAATATAAATAATTTAATAGCCAAATTTAATATTGAAATTTTAACTATTTTATATTTATTTTTATATAATAAAAATAAAATATTCATGGATATCTATGGATCTCCATAACTTTATGGATAATATCCATATCCATGTCCAATATTAAATATTGGATATAGATATAGATATATTCATTATGGATAATTATGAATTTGTATTTGGATCAATATTATCCATTCATAATTAAATATTTGACATCCCCACTCTTAGATCACTAAATATCTAAATAATGAAGAAATGTGAAGTATAATGTACAATTGTCTAAGTCAAGGGCGACTTGGTCATTTCATAGTGGATATAGAGTTTGGCCCAACCATGTTCACAAATTCGAAGCCTTGCATGTTAATTTGATTATCCTTGAAACTGTTGTTGGGTTCTTGTTAAAACAAACGTTTACTTTCTTAAGAGGAATTATTAGACAAACTTAAATCAATTCTTTTAAACTTCATAATTAATAACAATTAAAGAAGAAATGTGATTTATATTATTTGGTCTATGTTGTTAAAAGAGTATATAGGAACTATGAAGCATATTTGACTTATTGTGCACCCAAATATTCAGAATACGCTATAAAGAAGTTATATGATTTACTTCTTATGTAGATGGAGGAACTTTTTCTCCCCCTCAAATATTTGAAATTATGTTCAACCTATTGTATCTAAACAATCACCACATCACATTTTTCATTTTTAAAAAAAAAAAACAGTTGTAAGAGTCGTAGCTATTAATGAAAGTAGAAATTTATGTATTATAATAAAATACAAACATTTATATTAGAGTTGCATGGCTTGCAGTCAAGGTTCTTAGGTAAACCTTTCTTAGTAGTACTTCGTAACTCATTGAGCAGTATGCTAGTAATCCTAGTTAAAAAAGAGGGGAACCAAAAGAAAAAAGAACAAAGAATTATTCTAACACGTTTGATTAAAGTTGTAAATTTGGTCACGTTGTGGCAGTTCAATTCATAAAGAGTAATGTTAAATATCTCAACATTTGAGTTTTAGTTAAATCGTGACTGAGTTTAGTAACAAAAAATAAACACTTAATTAAGTTTTCCTGGACCACCAAACCATAATCCATCTACGTGTCGATATATGTTGAGCAAATATCATATAAATCTATTATGTGGGTGATCGAATGAAGTAACTAGATAATTTTATTGGTATTAAAATTTAAATATTAATAACTAGCATCATGTTGAAAAAATTTAGAAAAAAAAAAAGAGAGAATAAGCAAAATTATTGGACTTAGAATACAAGCAGTAATGAATGGGTTGGTGGAGGAAATTTTGCATGAATGATACGGTGAGTTGTTATTTGATGATTTGACTCACATGACACATGAGCTAGGATTTAAACTTCAAGGCGAAAACGATGTTCTTCTTTAGTCGCATAATACATAAATATCAATGTACATCATCAATTAACTTGCTAATTTTGATTGCCTGTACTTCTCTAAATTTAAAAGACTATTTCCTTTGAAAAAAAAAAAAAGAAGTGGGGGGATAGAGTCAAGGCAGTTAACGACACAATTTTTTCATTAAAACTACACAGTCAGATACAAAAAAGTGGTTTTTCAACTTTTGCTTCACAATCCCAAATGAATGTCAGTGACATTGAATAGATAGAACGAAAACTGCATGCAGTTTAACCGCTGCTTAGTGCTTAATTATGTCAACTCCTAGTCAAAGTTAAAAGTTAACCAGAACTATAGTTACCATTCTACAGCATTGTGAGGATTTTGTTGATTCTTTTTAAAGTCTACTTAAGCGTATTCAATCCTCTCAAGTGACTGAAAAAATATCTTAAATTTGTGAAACTTTGAAGTGACTTCTTACGGGTCTCAACAACATGCCAAATGAAAATCCATTTCTGGAAAGCCCAGCAAACCGAGATGGCGATGTTCGGAAGCGCATGCTTACTCTCCTTCCGGTAGCGGTAGTTATTATGTGGGCATCATTAGCATTGATGGTCTGTTATTCAGGAGCAATTGATCACAACTTAGGCTTTGCAGTCGTGTGCGCTGTATCTATAGTGCTGGGCATTGCCATCTGCTCTCTATGCATTGCTTTGTCTTCTCTTAAAATTGAGCCGCTTTTTGGGTCTAGGCAAGATCCCCCAGTGAATATTTTTCGTTAAGAACTAGTTAGTTGAATGATTATAATAGATGCTCTCAGTATCGAGTCTTGCATTTGATAAGGAAATACATATTTCTTTGAAGTTTTAATTTTTATTAATGCATTAGTTGTGTATATAAGCTGAAAATGTGTGCTCTTTGTAACACGAGTTATTTTTTCTTTTGTCCTCACGTCCTTCATCCAAATTAGAAATTCTTGACTTAATTAAAGCGATTGAGATTTTTCGTTTGTGGAAGGAGGTCGTAGGTTCATGGCACTTTTCTCAAGTCATTGAAAGAAACAAAATAATAAAATTATTACTATAACTTTTGCACTCATTGCAAATCGAAGTTTTGGGCTTACAAACAAACGTTTCTTATAGCTGGCTTTCGAGAAACCTTAGCACTACTTTATCCAGTTACGTTTCTTGATTCATTACGTGATAGACATAAATGGGTCCCCCTATAAAGAGGAATTATATAATATAATGTATCGGAGATATTATACAATTTCTCTAAATGTATATAGAGAGAAGCTAATTGTAAGAATTCACTCGCTGAGTTATATTATACTCATTTTGCTTTTTCTTGTTTTTCACTCTTCAGCATTCTAGAAGTTCCTCCTTGATGTTAGAACCTTTTTGCTGTAAGATCTAACCACACTATCCTCCCTATCAAGTATAAGATATTTGTCACTTATCAACTATTTCTTATAGTACTTACATATGTAATGATTTTGATCACAACCATACACACTCAAACCTTAAGCTCATTGTATTGGTGAAAGGATCAATATCAAAGAGATACTAGAGTACCTCTGTTTTATTACACCCACTTAATACACTTATGACGTGTTCATGAATTAAACATAACTATCAATTACATGATGATTTTTTAAAATAAATGAACACATATCATATGTGCATTAAATAGGTGTAATACCATAGAGGTATTATAGAATCTCTCATATAATATGCTAGCTTACTTGAAGATGCTATGATGGTCATGACTGTGAACAATAGAGTGCTGTATGAGAGATACAACATTTTGTTGTCCACTTTCAAGTGTTTTTTTTTCCTCAAAGTATTTTTTTTCAACCCTTAAATTAAGTTCTATTTTTTTGATGTTACTAATTTAAATGGTATTACTAAGGTCTTATTGAGATTGAGATTGAGATTGGATAGATATATCTTAAAATTTACAGCACTAAAATGTTTGATAAATATTAAATGCTTTAACTTAGAAACTAATTTGATTTAATTTTATACTTTTATGATGAAAAATCTTTTATATTTTTAAAAATTTTATTAAAATTATTATTTAAAAATTAAATTTACTAATATTATTAATTTTTATTACTACAACTTTTTCAGCACCTACTGAGCAGGACTTAAGCTCAATGAAACAATTGACTATTACTACTCATATTGTTATTGAAGATAGTATTATGCCTATTTGAATGGTGAAATTTTTTTACTTGCAATGGGTAGGGGCCGCGCGAGCGCAGGCCCCTACTGTCACAAATTATGACGTAGGCTCTCCCACTTGGGGAGACCTTAGGGTGGTGCACTCTCCAAGTGCAATGAGAGCCACCATCCTAGGCCATGGGACTTCTTGATCCCCCATCGAGCCCGTCCAGGTAAGTATGTTCTTAAGCTGTCCAACTTTATTTGTACTGGCATCAGCTTTCTTATTTTTCAGTCTTTCTCCGATGTGGTATATTTTATGCAATGTCGAATAGCTCATGTCAATCTCATGATGCTATAACATGATTTCCGCAGCAAGCAGGTCATGCATGCAAGGTTGAATCTGCAACATGCCATCTAATTAAGAGCATTCCATGGTCTAGGCAAACTCTTTCTTCTTCTTTTTTTCTTAAATGATTAACTTGCGTGTATATCGATCCTTCGTGATATTGTTTCAGGAAACAAAAAATTAATTCATCGATCAGTGATTTACAATTAAATTCCAATGCCGCTGTCTACTCAAAGACTAGACACCCAATGAATTTGTATCCATGACAACACCTTGATCACTAAATTTATTTGATAGAAAGAAGATAGAGCCAGGAACAGTTTAAATTCTCTATCACAAAATCCTGCTTATCCCACGACAGTTTGAGAATAAATAATACAGAAAACAAGCAGATTGCATGTGAAATTTTTCAGCTGGATTGGGTAGCGTGTGCCAGGCCCTTGCAGTAGTGCAACGCAAGGGCGACGCTCGAGAGCCCTGGTAGAATACTCCCGTAGCGAGCTCTCCGCCTTAAAAAAATTAATCTAGTATCGTGTGAGCCATTGTCTCACATATCAGATATTAAACTGATAAGAACAGATACTAAACTTAATCCTGGCCAAAATGCCGATAAAGGTATGAGTTTAGGCTTATGCTGTTGCTTCTTTTGTATATAGCTGACAGCTCCTTTTTCTCTCTCAATCAATGTAGTAATTTGGGAAAGTCTTAGAGAACTACCTCCAATTTAAAATCAGGCACTCCACGTTCTCAATTTACTCAACTTTTTAACCTATAGTATAATTTATAGAAATGCTTTCTTTATTTCGTGGTGCATAACGGTACAATTAAGTTAATTTCGCTCCTCTTGTAATGAGTCAAGGTATGAACCTCTCTAGTAATTTAATCTCTTATGACGAAAACAAGATATCAAGACTTCAATTTCTCCAATTTATATAATTAGTAGGAAGGTTTTAGTGTTTTACTGACATGAAGTCTTACATGAAATCGCAAAAATTTACACTCCTGCTTTCTCTGAAGAAAGAAAAATATATTTGATCTCCAATTATTTGTACATCATAATACAACACAAAATTCATCAGCGCGTTATATTTTCCACAATCATATATATTGGCTCTTGGTTACCCTTTTGTTTTCAAACTGCTCTTCAAGACCTAAATCAATAGCCAAATAAAACTGCTCTCCATTGTTTGGTAATAATCTCCAAACAAAAATCTCTCCAAACGAAGATGGATTAAAAAAATGGAAAAAAAAAGTTCTTAATAGAGACCTTTCGATTTAGATGTAATATTCAAAAGTTCTCGCTTTCATTTTTAGAATCTCTCTCTAATATTTCATTTATTTAATTGTACACCTGATGGTCACTTTAACTTCAGCTCTCAAATTGGATATCAAAATTTTATATCTGATACATATATGGATGACAAGCTTTCAGAAGCATCAAAATCCATGGTTCTAGCCTTCTCAGTTCTACCTAGGGATGGCAAAATCGTCCATGGGTTTGGGGTCCCATGGTGATGGTGCCCCATCCCAAATGGGAAAAATTTTAAATAATTTTTGGGGAATGGGATGAGGAGTGGGGGGAAAATAAACCTCAAATTCTTAGTGGGGTGGGGTTTGGTTTTGTACTCTCACCCCCACACCCACCCCAATCCCCATTAAATATAAATATGTTTTTAATTCTTATTTAATAATTTTTATTTTATCAATTATAATGTCAATTAATAATTTTTTTAATTTTTATGTAATATAAACAAGATATGAATGAAAGAAAAACATATAATATTTTTCAACTCTGAAATAGTGTTATATTTTCTTTTCTCTTTTAAGGTGCTACGCTCTTTAAATATTTTTCACTTTTAATATTATTTTAAAATATTGTTTCAAACTTTTATATAGTTTTTTAAAAAATTTAAATACTTTATAATATGATTATGATTTTATTTTAAGTCTCTAATTTTTAACTTACTAAAATAATGTATTTATACATATTATAAAATAGATAAACTGGGAATGAGGTGGGGATGGGGAAAACATTCCCCGGGGATGGGGAAATCATTCCCCACATAAGAATTCTTCATCCTCACCTCACTAAATTTATTGGGGAATTGGGTGGAGAATGGAGGCAAAAATTTCTAACGGGGTGGGGAATGGGTAGGATTCCCTACCCCTACCCCACCCCATTGCCATCCCTAGTTCTACCATTCAATTTTTTTTCTTTACATATTTGTTGCTATTACCAGAACCACCATATAGATCCTATTTCCTTTTTTAAATCTTCTGATGAAATGTTGATTTCAGGTTTTGACTCCTTCCGAGAGATACAACATGTTGCTCCCCACTTTCAATTACAAAAATTCAATTTATTTTTTTTATTTTGTTCTCAAAGTATGTATTTTCAATCCTTAGGTTTAATACTAAGGGTTATGGGATTATGGAGACTCCATGTTGCTAATTTGAATGGTATTATTATGCTCAGTGGAACAGTTAAACATTACTAGTACTATTATTATGATGTTGAAGAGAGTATGATGCCTATTTGAATGGTGAAATTTTTTTACTAGCAATGGACAGGGGCCGCGCGAACGCAGGCCCCCACTGCCACAAATTATGACGTAGGCTCTCCCACTTGGGGAGACCTTAGGGTGGTGCACTCTTCCAAGTGCAATGAGAGCCACCATCCTAGGCCATGGGCCTTCCTGATCCCCCATTGACCCCGTCCAGGTAAGTATGTTCTTACGTCGCTCCAGCTTCTTTATTTGTACTGGCCTCAGGTTTTTTTATTTTTCAGTCTTTTCCCGATGTGGGATATTTATGCAATGCCGAATAGCCATGTCAATATCATGCTATAACTTGATTTCCCCACCAAGCAGATCATGCACGGTTGAATCTGCAACATACCATTTAAGAGCATTTAATGGTCTGCGCAAATTCATTTTTCTTTCTTTCTTTCTTTTTTTTTTTTTTTTTGGATTAGCTTGCGTATATATCGATCCTTCGTGATATTGTATCAGGATACAATTAATTCATCGATCAGGGATTCACAATTAAACCCCAATGCCACTGCAGCGGACCATTTATATTCTCTATCACTAAAAACCCTTGAGCAAAAGCAGGTTGAATATTTATTTTGTTTGAGAATAAATAACACAAAAAAGAAGCAGATTGCATGCGAAAAAATTTCAGCTGGATTGGTAGGGTGCGCCAGGCTCTCGCAGTGGTGCAACGCAAGGGCGACGCTCGAGAGCCCCGGTGGCAATCCCCCGTAGCGAACTCTCCGCCTTAAAATGGTTAATTTAATATCGTGCGAGCCTTTGGCTCACATTTCATATATTAAACTGATAAGAACAGATACAGTATCTGAGATACTACGCTACTTGATCTTCGCCAGCAGGCCGAGAAAGGGATGAGTTTTAAGCTTATGCAGTTCCTTCTTGTATATACAGCTGACCGCTTCTTCTTTTTCTCTCTTAATCGATGTGTTTAATTTGTAAAAGTCTTAGAGAACTCCCTCTAAATAAAATTAGGCACTCCACAATCTCAATTAATAAAACTTTTTAACCGATAGCACAATTTAGAGAATGCTTTCATTATTTCATGGTGGATGAGTATGAGGATAAAATTAAGTTAGTTTGGCCTTTTGTAATGAAAATAAGGAGTTAAGGTTGAATCTCCCCAATAATTTGATCTCTTGTAATCAAAACAAGAGAACAAATATTCAATTTCTCAAATTTAGTTATATAATTTGGGAGATTTAATTTAGTATTTTACAAACATAAAGTCTTACATGAAACCGTCAAAATTTACACCCTTGCTATATTCTTAAAAATGGAAAATTTTATTTGATCTCCAATCATTTGTACTTCAAAATATCAAACAAAGTTCATCAGCGGGTTGCAGTTTCCACATTCATATATATTGGCTCGTTTTCCTTTCAAACTGCTCTCTAAGACCTAAATAGCCATTCATTACCCAAATAAAAATACCCTCCATTGTTTGTTAACAATCTCCAAACAAAGAAGGAATAGTATGCAACCATGGTTTTCTTCAATTTAACTTCTCTTTCCCTTTAAAAAAAAATCGTAATAGTGAATTTTCAATCTAGATATAATATTCAAAAGTTCTCCCTTTCATTGCTAGATTCTCTCTAATATTTTGTTTATTTAATTCTCCACATTTGAATTGATATGAATATTATAAGTGAAAGAGTAGGAATTTTGGCTTATCAACGAATTGAAGCACCTTCAACAGCCAACAAACAACAAATGTGCTTTTAACACAAATGAAAATTGCAAACGACGATGCATGAGTGGAGGGGTGTAAAAGTAAAATTATAAATACAACTAAAGGACGTTTCATGACTTTCCACTTTCCAGGGGTGCCCAATAGCTCGACTCTATGTCAAATGGGGAGACAAGCCTGTTAGAAACGGGTCAATTTTATATAAAATTGACCAAGTCAACCGAGCCACATCAATCTATAGAGCAACACATGCAAACACCAGTTTTACGACGCCGTATGTTCAAGCTTTTGTACAATTCAAGCTTTTATGTGAGGTTTCATAATTGCTAAAATTGGAAACCTTGCATGCTAATTCGATTATCCTTGAAATTTTTGATGGGTTCTCTTTTTATTGGGTCCTTATTAAAACAAATTTGTTCTTTAATTTCTTCAGAGGAATTGGTTATTAATACAAACTTAAACCGATTCTCTTAGACCACTTAATAATAAAGAATGAATAAATTATTGTGATGTATAATGTTTAGTTTATGCTGTTACTCATCCTCTTGAATTGATTATTTAGTAGGGCTTAACTTTCTTATAAAGAATATAAGCAAATAATTGGTACTAGTTTTGGAAAACCATGTATATGTTGGAATTTTTTTCCCCCAAAATAGGTGTCGTACCACAATTTTATTATGATTAACAAAGACAATTCAAGATAGAAAAGAACAAAAAAACAATTATTGAAAAAATCTACGCTTTGTTGAAGGTAAAGTTTACAGATAAAACCATTCCTTATGTCATGTATCACCGATTAATGCAGTCTCAGATGCTTCAATTGTCAATTATAGTATTGAGCGAAATGTTATACACTGCCCCCTTTGCTCAGCGAGATCGGGACTAAGAAGAATGTTTAGGTTCAAGTTGCTTCATGTACATATGTGAAGAAAGATTTTCTTTCAAATATTTAAAATTTATACTCAACATATTCTAGGTATGTATATATATGTGTGTGTAAATGAACTTTCTGCTAAATTAATGAAATGTTTCTATTATTTTCACTGATCACTAGGGCAAGTATGAATTAAATTTTATCTCTAAACAATCCAACACATCACATTTTACAATTCGCGGTTGAAAAAATAATTATAAGATGAGTCAAAAAACAATGAATTAATGAATCAAGAATACGAGCAGTAAAGTTTTGGTGTGTGTATTTCATAGATGGATGTGTTGTAGCAGGAAAATTTGGCATGGATTATTATAAGGTGGATTGGTATTTGATGATTTGATTCAAATGGGCTAGGAATTTAATTTAATGAGAAAACGATGTGCTCCTTTTTGTCACATAATGCATAATAAATGTCTATGTACATTATTAATTAATGTGCTTATTATGGTAACTCTCTTTAATTCTTAAATTAGTAAAGATTTCTCGCAGAGAAAAAGGGCACACTACATTTATTTAGCCACACTAGGTATGCCGTTTGCAACTCTATGTTATCTTCAAGGTTTTTTTTTTTTTTTGGGTACATTCGAACTGTTTGATGGAAAATTATTAATTTAATTTTATCATATAAACAATGGTGCCGTTTGTTTTTTTATCTGAAATTTGAATTGACTTGAATTAATCTGAATTCTGAATAGATCTGAATGTCTGAATCTGAATAATATGTTTATTTTTTTGTCTGAATCTCAAAAAATAAGTATTAAGTTGTTTATTTTTTTCAAACTTAAAAAGTTGAAAATATTTCTTTTACATTTGTATCCTTATTAAATTTGAATGTCAAATAAATAATAAATTAAATACCACAATATTTTAATATTTATAAGTAAAATTATATTCAAGCGAATACATAATTATTTTAGAATTTTAATATATAAAATATCATAAATTTTAAATTTTATCGTATATAATATACGAAAGAAAAAAATAGGAAAATTTTTATGTGGGTTAAATGTCTATAGGTGAGTTTTGGGATAGACATGAAAAATAAATTATAAAACATGGATATTTTTTACATTAGTAAGTAATTTACTTAATTCAGATTTCTCCATTAAGTAAAAAGCCAAAAAAATGACTTAATTTATTAAGTCAAAATTATCTAAAAAGTCTCATTAAATTATAAAAACAAACACTTTTAATTAACTTAAATAATTAAATTAAATTACTTTAAATTATTAAATTAAAAAACAAATGCCCCGACTGTTTCCCAAAGAAACAAAGAACATAAAAGGAAAGGAAAGGACGGGTCAAAGCAGTCAAAATCACTGTCACTGCATAGCCATATACATCAAAATGGTGTGACAGTGACTTTGATGGACATCTTCTAAGAGAAGTTTAAAATATTAACATAATAATACCCACAACTACAAGAAAGTGTTCAGAGTTCAAAGAAAACCATGTAGAAAAGTGTTTCTATTTCTTAAAATATTTTATTTGACAGTCAATAATAACAAAGGAAAATAACATCAACTGGGTAAAGACGCATAAAAATGGTGAGAGTGTCAAAGTTACATCTTTTTCATTAAGATTGCATAGCCAGGTACATAAAAATGGTGTGATCATTAATCTTTTGAAACTGAAAGCAGAAGCGTAAGCATTAATAAAGTAAATAATAGTAAGTACAAATACAACCTAACCGAAACACATTAAGCAAACGAGACTCGTTTATCAAAGTGTTCTATTTTTGTCCTACATACCAAAAGAATAATGTCAGTGAGCAGCAGAGAACTGTGAACTGCAGTTTGAAGTTTTAAGTTATGAACTACTACTTACAGGCAACACTTAATCAAAGTTAAAAGTTAACCATAGTTTTAGTTTGACTGCTTTTCCTAGTCCTGCTTCGATAAGCCTCTTAAGTGGTTCAAAATTGTTATATATATACATACAGCCAATCACAGATTCATTTGTGTTTTCATTCATATCACCTGTCTCGAAATGCCATTTGGAATTCGACCTTCGCGAATGCTGAATGATCGAGAAATGCTTCGGTTCCACATAAATGGTGTCCTTGCGGTGGGCTATTATATTTGTGAGATCCTTTGATAGTTACCAAAATTTAGCATCTAAACAATATTCCACTGGTTTTGGACACGGCGCTGTTTCTAATGGCACCGATCTTCAACATCAAAGGAATCTCGTGCTTTTAAACTACGCTATGGGTCTCTGTGTCATATCAGCACTGCTGCTCTTATTGGCACACTTGGCTGACAACACCTTGGCCTTTGATATCACTTTATTTGCACAAGGACTGATGTGCCTTGCCGCGTTCTTTCATAACCTTGCTAGACTCCGCATCAACACTTCCTGGGCTGACCAGGTTTCAGATGCCATCTTACTGGTTTGCACTGTTACAGTTTTTGCTCTATTTTTTCTTAATTGAGCTTTCTCTTTGGGGCGCATTTTCGGTCTGGGCGGGATCCCTGGGCGGTAGTGTTCATTTTCTATGAACCAATGGTGAATGTAATAGGGTAACAGCTATCTAGTTAAAAAAATGGTGAATGTAATAGGGTTACATGTCTCTCTCACGCATTTTCTTTCTAGTTTATGCGTTACATGTCTATGCTTCTGTGTACTGTGTACTTTGTTGGATATGGAAATGCGAATGCATTTGAAGTTAGTTAAATGAAGTTTTAGATCATGATACCATCTTTTGTTTTCTTTTTTGATTGGTAAATCTACACATTAAGGAACGTTTTAGATGATTTGTTGTCCACGAGGTTGGATCTAATTATGCACTGGAAGCTCTTGCTATTCTTGGAATCGGGGCTGATTCTGCTAGAGATTGAATCTGATTTAATCGACAGTGTACGAAATGATCGGTTGCTTCAGAGATTAAAGATTATACTCGTCTGTTCTGTGTAAATTATTTCCCAAGAGCTTGTAATGTAGCTACTAAATAGTTTATAACAAAAAGATTTGGTTAATGTTGTAAGATCGTCAATGTTACATACGAATGTAGTGTTAATCTAGTGTTTTAACTGACATGTGTTGTTAATGCAATGACCAGTTATCTCCATGATTGTAAAGTAAGATGTTAATTATAAACCCTAAATATGCAAAATTCTATTAGGAAATGAAATTGCAAGTCATTGCAAGAGGCCAGAGCTCATTAACACTAATTGCATAACTTACAATTAAGAAATAACCCAATTAAGTGGTGGCATCAAGAAATGGTAAAGTTCTAGCTAACTGGAACCTCGTCATTTTCCTCATCAGAAGAGCTTGAGCTTGATGTTTCAGTTTCAGATTCTTCAACTTCCGATTTTTCAAGCTCTAACACAGCACTAAAACCAAATTCATTTCCTGGAGAGAACGACTTTCTCAGTTCTTCTGCCTTCTGGGTTGTGGTAACTTTCTTGTCCTTCACGTTCAAACCTTCCTATTTCGACAGAAAAACCCCCAAGAGCGTCAGTCAAGCAGAAAAAAAAAAAAAAAAAAAAAGAGATGTATGTAAACAGGGGTTGACGATGACTTGCCTTCTTTGTGTAATCAGTCAATGTTGAGCTAACTATTTCTTGAACAACAAACTTGGTTACCCGCTCTTCACCAAGGATTTGTATGAGAAAATCCCTAGGTACCTGTAGAAATTAAGATTTAGCCTTTTTCGACACAAAAGAACGAGTTTTAAATAACAGGGGAGTTTGAGCAATTCATACAAAGTGAAACGTGGTTTGACAAAGGCTATTCGTAAAAGTTCGGAAATTATAGCTTAATTTAAGGAGCTTCAAGACTATCACACACCCCCATTCCCATAATCTGTATATCGATACCAAACATGTGTGCGATACTTAGGCCCTACAGGTTTCCTAACTGGTAATGTTTACATTTGACAGCAATCACCAATTTGGATAAGGAGAAGAAGGCAATTTTTTTGAAAATTGCAAATGTGCATTCAAAGAATAAAATTAATCAGCCCTCGTACACTATATATCTAGCCAAAGGTAATGCCACTCAAAAACAATTTTAAGTTGTTGGAAGATCCAATGCCAGAAGATGCTCACCTTTGTAGTTTTTCCTGCATTAGGTACAAGATCAGAAGGTTAGAGTTCATGGACTGAAAATTCTGAGGTTTTACAAAAGAAAAATCTACGAACCTAAAGAAGAGGCAGTCTATTATCAAAACAAAATATTCAGTAGTTTCAACAAAACCAACTTTGATGATCCTATGCAAACGATAACAATCTAGACTTAAACCATGCTCTTTTGATAATTGCATAACAGAGAACGATAGATGGTCAGATAGACATGGAAAAGCTGAAGTAATCAAGGGAAAGGGGAATTTTTATTGATGACCATAAGTCCAAAGGTAGAATTCAAAGATGTCAAAATGAAAAGGCATTTATTGGCATGAATAGGTCATCAAAACATGATTTAAAACATTCAAATACTAAACAAAAACTAGGCTTGGAAATGATGTTTATGAATTCCCAACACAGGTAATGAAGTTCGTAGAAACTAATATCAACCAGTTAATAGCATAATATGTAAGATGTTGACCATTTTTTAAGCTCAATATTTTTCATATTCAATTTTTATAAGATATTGGGAACAATAAAATTACTAAGTAATATCAAAGTTCACATAATTTTTATATAACTGAAATATAAAATGCCCAGTTTATTACCAAACATCATAACCTCCTTTTCCTTAACAACTATGACAATGGATTTGTATTATTAGATATGGTTGACAACTCATTTTTGCTTTACATAAAGCTTAATGTTATTCATCAAAGTGAAGAAGTAACGATAGAGCTTGAAAATATCATACGATGGCACATTTTTAAATGTTCCAAAAAAAAAGAAACATAAGCAACTGTGAACTCAAACAACGTAATAATAATAAAAACAAGTAACAACAATGCATTACCTCCTTTTTCTCGCCGAAATCCTGGAATTGGTGGTGCCGAACGAGCTAAATTTGTTAAAACCTTATCAAATACTCTTTGTGTTGCATCACCAGTCAAGTCCACTCTTACCTGTCAATTGAACATGAGAATCACAAATGAGGTCTTAACTAAATCATGACTAAGGCAAAACGGCCTAACAATTCTCATTGCCATAGTTTTTCTTACAAGGAACAAATGTTGAGGGCAAGCAAACCCTGTAGAGTTAAAAAATGTTTGAAGGCCCTCCAGGAACTTTATTTAAGGGCCCAAACAACATAAGCTATCAGGTAAAGTCGTGTTTGAATTTTCACGCGCTGTTGATGTTCCTCGAAACTCTTGCAAACCATTTTCATCCACTTTCATGAACTCAGATAAACACTTTGAATACTATATTACTAAATGAAACCATGAACCAGTATCTATAATACACAATAAAAATCACTAGTCCAACTAATCCATTCTGGACTTTTATGCGTCATAAAAGTTGCCAATGGAAAATAATTCTTATAGCATTATACTCAAAGGATACTGACCTATTATAAGAAGCTGCAATATTTTGAGCTAAGCTACATATTACCGGTATGCAAATAATGATGAATATTTGAATGATATTGGATGACATTAAACAAGTGAATCCCAAAGGCAACCTGGATCTTATCTTCATCTTGAGACTCTACAACTATCTTAGCATCTTTCACAGTTATCAAGTCCTCTGGTTCTGTAATAGACACTTCTACGCCTACATGGCACCATTGAAGCAAATTACTCAGTATCATACACCAACAGAAAGGAGAAGTAAACAAAACAACATTACATGACATATTTTATTATGCGAAGCTCACCTGAATCAACTGCAGACACCGTCTTTAACACATGTTGGACCCTTCTCATAAGGGGATTACAATATAATGACGGCCTTACGAAGAAGCAACTACGTAAGGCAGCAATATCCATAGAGATCTCATTAACAAAGAAAAATATATAAAAATCATTTTAAATAAAAGTAAGCACATGGAAAGTATCAATTAAGCTTGGGTCATAGTGAATAAGTAATTTTACTTATTATTATTACTATCATTTTAAACGACGCAGAAGAAGCAACTGAAAGTAAGAAAAGATATACTTTATGCAAAACGACGAGTTCTTCTGTTTGCTAAGGTAGATGAAAGAAGCAAGAATAAATCTATTAATCTATTATAGAGACAGGGCTAATGCTTCCGTCATTTAAAAAATACAAACGAAGCAAATACCACCATGAGCTATCCATTGCTTCATCTGTCATTAGGAACATGGATTTGTATTTCCCTATAGTAAATTGCAGGTACCTCTCTTACTTAAATTAAGATACGGAAAGGAGCCAAGTGGGTTCAAAATCTGTCAAAAACCTCTCACATTTCTGGAATTCATAAAAAACCATCCAAATAATGTCATCGAACGAAACAAATTAATTGACCAATACCATCTACTGTTAGACAATACTGGAGGGAAAGTAAACAAAATTTACTTATATTTGTACCACTATCGAGTGATTGCTAAATCGCTCTTCAATTTAGTATCGGTAAGTTAGTAAATCCATAGCCAGATATCATTAATTTTTATATAATAATATTAGAAGTAGTAACACTCTTTCGCTCCTTTATCCTAATTGTAATTGAGAGTATCATTTAATTGCACTGACACATTAATTCAGACCTATACCTGGAGTTTTGAAAATGGAAGAAATTAACACTCTTGGGCGCATTTGGATGGCAAAGAGTGTAATTTCTGCAACTCCTCGGAGAAAACAACTACAAAAAATAAAATAAAATAAAGAATGAGAAGTAACTTGATTGTTTTGTGAGTAATGATAATTTTGAACAAAAGTAAATAAATTACAGAGAATGATATGAATTTTTTTACTTCAATATTTTGAAATTTTGATGGAATTATCGTCATTGTGGCTGAAGCTGAGGCCATTGCTACGCTCCCTATGCTTCTCCTGTTCTTGTTTATCAACAGAGTTCCCGTTGGATTTTATATAAATTTCACTCGGTGCCAAACGGCGCCGTTTCGTAAAATTTAAACCTTTTTATTTTTCTTAAACGACAGTGTTTAAACACACATCAATATAATCACCGGGCGTTGGCTTGTACAATAGTAAAGATAAAAGATAACAGTTGAAGCAGCAGAAGGAGAAGATAAAGATAACATGGAGATAGCCGTTAAATCACTCTCCTTAGGCTTGAACCCTAGAGTAATTCCCGCCATCATTCTTTTATTCCTCTTAATTTGACCCCAAAAAAAAGTTCAAAGTATATTTATATTTAATTTTAAATTTTTGTATCCATTTCATAATTTTCAATCTGTTCACTTCCTTTTATATGTATTGCATTTTTTCGTACATGGGTTTGATTATCGTCCTTTAATGCAATTTTAGTTTAACTTATTCTATTTTTCCAGTATTTGTTCTGGAAAAAAACAAATACCTTTTTTTCCCCCTTATTTATATGTTTGTATTGAAATATGAACACTGATGGCATTGTATGGTTCTTTGCAGATTGTTAATCGTAGACAACATTTTGATGTTTCTACTCCTATAATTTCTTCCAAAAGAGCATGTTTTTTGCCCCAAACGAGGTGTGACACTCGAAACTTTTTGAAAAGGTAATGTTTCTCTCCCAATTTAATACCTGATTTTCTGCTAATTGTGAATCAATTGTTTAATTCGATACATTTACCCGAAATCTGTTTTCTGCATGTGGGTTATGTCAGTGCTTGAGGCTTCATACATTGCTTTGCTAAGCCTTACCTGTTAACTCAGGATGTGACAAGGCTATTTGTTTACAATATTTTGGTTCAATTTCATTGGAGCAGTAGGGATTTCAAAATTCCTATGGGGAGACGGCCCCATCCCATTCGCACCTATTATTATATCTCTGAAAATCAGTTGGGTTGAGATTGGGATTTTTCGCTCCAGGCTCGGGGATGACAATCTTGACCCCTTGTCATACCTATAATTAGAGATGGTAGAATTCCCTGTGGGAGGGGGGAAAAATAGGTAGCAAGGGGATCTAGTAACAACATTTTACACATGATGGCTGGTAGCTATCCTTTTTGTGTAAGTCAGTTATGTCGTTTTTACACGTAGAAGTTGATTGTTTAACTACAGAGTGAACAGCCGAATTACCAATATGCAATAATTGATGCATGAGATCACCTTGTTTAGTCTGTGATTTCTTTCAGAAGTGTTGAAGAAATAACAAAACAAAGCACGCAGTGGACTTCTTTAGTTGTTCTGAGTATTTTACAGACACAGTAGGCTGATTAATATTCCTGGCACACCATTCCTTTGGAGTTTTGCTTAACAAATAAGCAATACTTGCTGTGGATTGTGCATTTATGTGATGACAGTACTATTGTATCTTTATTATTTGAATTCTTGGGTGCTTTGTTGGTTGATAACTTGACCTATGCTCTGAAGCTTATATTTCAAACATGCTGTGTCATTTTGAACTAGAACATGATTAAAATCCATATGCCTGTTACACAGCAATTATTAGTTAGCCTTTTCACATTGCAGGAAGAATCATAAATATTGTCCGCCTATTTTTGTAGTATTGTCAGGTTCGTGTCTTACTTTTGCTTATTTCTGGTTGTCCTCAATTGTTCTTTATTTTCCTTTTATTTGTGGCTTTTTTCCTAGTGCTACTACTGAGAGTTTCTGCTAATACGTGGTTTAACTTGAATCAGCTGTGGAAGACGCTGGAGTTTCTTCTTCTCAATTTGAAGACTTTGTCGTTTCTACTACTAGAACAAACGAGGCTACAGAACTGAAGGTATAAGACTTTTTTTTTTCTGTCAAAATGTTATGCAAATTATGGAACCTTCAAGGTTGAAGTTGAAACTTTTATGCTTCTCGCACATTTCTTGGATTTATACTAAACTTTTTATACATTCAGAAGCAATTACATGGCTTTTAAGTTTGACCACAAAATATTTTTCTTGTTACTAGATAGGTGTCAAGGTATCCGGTGCTAAAACACGGGCAATTTTTGATGATGTATTCGACAAAATGGTTGCTGCAGCACAGCCAATTCCAGGCTTTCGCAGAGTAAAAGGAGGTAAGATTATTTATGCACTGAACAATTTCGTGTGAAGTTATTCTTATCTTTTAAACCTTGAAAACACATAATCATCAGATTTGCATGCATGTGCTTTCTTAAAATATCTTATTGGCTTAAGTTTTGACTTGTTTCTTCCTGGTCAAAGGAAAAAGAACATCATATTCTCTGCCTATGCGCTACTCACTGCCAATTGAGTGTGCATTTGCTTGTATGTGTATTTGAAATGTTTAATCATTGCCTACCATAGACTAGGATGATATTGGACTACTGGGATCTCGTTTCACATCACTGATACTGCCACTTTCTGAATTTGCTGAGAATTTTTGTTTCTTGTATGTTGAATGGTAAGCTATTACTAATAAAAAGTTCTGGCACAGCTTGTACTGGACAGAAAGTATGGATTATCTCTAGATCTAAATGCATGATTCATATTGATATGCTTCATATCATTATATTGCCGTTGTATTCTTATGTACTATATTTTATCTGCTTCCTCATTTAATGAATCACTAATGCTTTTATTTTTTTGGAAATTTTTTCAATTGGCTGCTCATATGTGGTGAATAATCTGGACACTGCCAGGAAAAACACCAAATGTAAGTTGCCATCACCTATTGTTTTGCTGCAATCAATTCATTGATTTGTGATGATGGTGATCTTGTTTTGCTTCCATCCCCTTGTGGACCTCTAAAAGAAGATTAGAAAATCAGTTTGGGAGATGAATTTGTAGAGTTTAAAGTGAAGACACCTTGATCTAATCCTGGAACGTCTAACCATTGACCCAACCCTGAAACTCTATATATATTAACGGGAAGAAAGATGTGAGCAAGCTCTGTAAAAGGAAGTAAAAGGAACCCACAGTGAAAAAGAGGGGTTGGGGTTACATTTCAATCCATTTTTATGCTAAACTAGAATGTTTTTGTCTGCATAGGATTCTTTGTTTGTATGAAATTATGAAACTCGTAGTTTGGCACACTTCTTTTTTGGTGAGAGTCCTGCAGCTTTTTTTTTATTCAGTCTTATTTTCCCTTTTCCTTCCAACGATATGCTGCAATGGGTTTTGTGTCTAAATTCTCAAGGCTGAACTGAAAGTATGGGAACTGCTGAATCATTCAAATTTTTTTGAGTTACATAATGATGCAAAAAGACAGTGGCATTATAGCATTTTTTAATAAGCATGCATGTATGTCGCTGCACAAACAAGGATTTTATTTTGTTGACTGTAAAGGTGGTTACCAATTTTATGCTTGTTTATCATGTCATGCAGATACCACGAGACATTTTATTAGAAGTACTTGGACCTACTAATGTTTACAAGGAAGTCATCAAGAAAGTAATTGATACTACCGTAGCTGAATTTGTGGAAAAGGTGACCTGCGATAGAGTATATCTTGGCATTTTCTACAAATTGCTTGCTTATTGCTTTAGCAAGATAGAGTAAAAAAGTGTTCAAATTGATGCATTTGATGTGGCATGTCAATGATTTCAAAGCTTACATAAAGTTTTTTGTTTATATGGTAACAAGTTTGATGCATGATAATAGTAATGTTCTTCAATAGATAATAGAAAATAAAAAAGATGAGATAAAAAAATAAAAAAAAGGAGGTTGATGTGACGGTGAATACTATTACTTGTTGTACTTGTATCCTTTTTCTATCAAGTACAAGTGGAGTAATGACTCTAGAAAACTCGTATTAATATCACATCAATAAATTAAGAGGATGGACTTTCCTTTTATATATGGCACATTTGGATTGCATGTTCCAATCTTATGATGAATTCCAAGAATTGGTTTCTGTAACATGAATTTAGAAAATATTGATGGATGAGTATGCCGTAAAATTAATTATTTGACCAAATAATGTATTTTGTACTTCAAAAAAAAAAGCATAATAAATTAGATATTGTTAAAGATCTTCAAAGGGAAATATTGGTTAAAGTATAGGACAATGTTATGCATCAAATGCCTTCCTTCTGCGATGTACTTAAGTATACTGTAAAAGGTAGTCAGATTAAGAAATTTACTTGTAGATGCTTCAAATAATTCACCGTGATAATTGATGATTAATTATTTCATGCCAAATTGTTTTATGATGAGTTTTGTGGCAGTACCATTTCCTCAATTATATTTCTATGGTAAATGTAAGTAAGTAAAGACTGTTTATCATTTTTTTTTTTTTGGGTCAATGCAGGAAGATTTAAAAGTAAGTAAAGACTTGAGAGTTGAGCAGAGTTTTGAAGATCTTGAAGAATTATTTGAACCGGATGAGAAGTTTAGCTTCGATGCTGTCATCAAGCTTCAAGAAACAGAAGAATCTGTTCACTAAGAAGATTTATCCAGATTATAGTTTTACTTTTTTTCCACAAAAGAAAGTTTTATCTACACTCTGTGCAAACTAAGGCATGCAGCAAATTCCTATTCAGCTAGGTAGACCCAGACCATGGCTCAATGGTTTGGCATTGGTTGAAAATCTGAAAATTCAGCAAGCCTTTGAATGGTTTTTGATCCGCTTGCACTAATAGGAAGAGGCTCTTGGCACTGAACGACATTGCAGTATTATTTGAAAATCTGTTTTTTCAAAGAGGAAGGAGCAAGCTTTTTTGACACCCATGGAATTCATTTTATATCTTTCTTTTTTTTAGTTGAAATTACCTAAATAATAAAAATAAATTAATTCATTTCTTATTTTCAAAGAGAATTCAGTGAATTATTCTTTTAACAAAATTTTACACTCACCCATTTCATAATTAAACACTTAAAGTTAAATATATATTTTTTTTTCAAAATACTTAAGTAGAATTTTTTTTTTTATAATGGAGTAAACTTATGATAAACGGTTGATAACTTCTCATTTATATTTATTTTAAACATTTTATTTGTCATAAGAAATGTACAAAAATTCAGAGTTATGCAGATGGAAACTATATAATAAAAAGAAAATAATTAAAGATATTGGGATTCTTCTATGTATTTTATAAATAAAAATTAAAAAAATATTTTTTTGGGTAAAAGTTTGTAGGAATATGGAAATGAATTTGTAGTTTATAAATTAACTAGGGGTAATTCTAAGAAATAAAATTCCAAAGGAGTGTAATAAGGATATCTAGAGGGGTGTTAAAAGAAGCCCTACTCTTTTTTAAATGGTTTATCTATGAATTAGTAAATAAAAATTACTAATATAAGCTATTTACACCTTGTAGTTGTTAGGACTTTAATTCCCTCCTTTTTCATAAGTAGATGTAAAAACAAGAATAATATTAAGAAAACTTAATAAAATAAAATAACATTGATAAAATTATATTTAATTAGTTTTTTAAAATTATAGAGGTCTGATGTATTTACTATTTAGGATACTTTGAGCTGCACGCAGAATAATTCTTTATAATTTATAATTTTAATTTTTAAAAAAGAAAACAATAGAAGTGCAAAAATGAAAAAGCATTATATGGGCCTTGGGGCTGCGCCCATGAAATAAAGTGCTAATGGCTCTACTCTATTTCATTTGCTTTGTTGCTTCTTCTGGGACTGCAAGAACGAACATAAACGTCATAAATGGTAACCCTCGATCGCTTCCTAAATTCTATTAATTTATCTACCCAAAAGGATTATTGGTTATTCCTTTTGTTTTATAAAATATATAATTTTGTGCTGATTTTTCAAATTTCTGGGTTTAATTTCAAAGGGTCTTTTGCAACCGGATCCGTTTCTAAATGAGTTGACAAGCATGTTTGAGCGCAACAGGGACAAGGGCTCCGTTTGGGTTACTGTCAAACGATGTAATTTCGAATTCCTTTTTTTTTTAGTTGATCTGGGTTATTAGCTATGGTGTTTATTATGTGTGATATTATGATTTTTTTAATTTCATTAATGTGAATTGTAGCGTCAATGAAGTCTAAATCACAAAAGAATAAAATGGCAACTGCTGGAGAACCAGTTGAGTACAGATGCCTTATTCGTGCTACTGATGGCAAGAAAAAGATTTCTACTACGGTTTGTCTCTTTTTCCCTTCAATTTTTCAAGCACAATGCTAAGTTCAATTTCTGATGTATATGAACTGTTTGAGAGCAGTTTTCTATGTATGATTTTGATGTCGGTCATAATATGCTAGTAATTCATTGATAGATAGAACTTACTGTTTTAAGCTCGAGATTTTCTTTCTTTACAATGTTCACTAAAGCTAGTAGGAAAAAAGATGCTTTGTTTTAAGCTTTGAAAAAAGTTTAACATGAATGTGATGAGAATGGAAACTGAATTTCTCTTGTAAAATTTCCCAGAGCAATTGGTGCTTTCATGTTTCACCTCTTTGAAGTGATTGCTCGGATCAATTTGTCTTGGTGTTTACATGAAGTTTTTTAGATATCTGAGTAGTTTGGTTATGGAGAGCTTATGGAGAGCTTGAATCAGGAAAAAGTGGTGCTAGGTCAGCAACTTTTCTTGTTGCTTCTTGTTTGTTGATGTTGATTCTAGGCATGTATAAAGTGGCCTTAAATATATTTTTTTCTAACAGCACAAGAAGGTTGAATTGATTCTTTTTCATTGTGGGGTGGTTCTTTTAGTCATGCTTCACTTTGCAATTTGAAGCTTGATTCTTGATATATTCTGATGTGTTGGTGAAGAGAAGTCTTGTTAGACAAGATTCTTGGAACCGAACTGTGATACAAGGACCTTGGTAAGAAATTCGGAACATGGTTGGTAGATGTAGCATCCGCAGGAGGAACTAAGTTTGTATACTAATTTGATGATCTTGGTTGGTAGAATAGTACAACTAAACTGTTTCCTCCCATCTCATTGTTCTTTGCTTTGACCTCTTTCTGCTCCTGTGGGTGAGCTACTTATTGGTAAACAAGCAATAGCAATAGGTTATGGTGATTCTATTTTTATTTAGGATAATATTGGGCTGCGATATATCTCACTGGCTTTGTTAGGGAGTGTGGGCTCTCATGTGTCCTTGTTAAAGTTAATATTTAAAAATTAAAGGAATACAAAGGCAAGGGCTTACCTTTTTCTATTATTCTGAAAAATATGTGGAAGTTTCTCTTGGTTCTTGTCTTCTGGTTTCTGGAATATCATACGAGATTAGACCGAGAAGTGGTTCTTGATGTCTTGACTATGGTAACTTTCTCAGACCAATCATCAATAATTTATTCAGAGCTATCATGTTCTCGATCAGCAATAATTAATTCCGAGCTATCATGTTCTCAAGTTCATAAAGTTAGTGTTCTCTGCCACATCATTTTTTTCCCCTGAATATTGGGTTAAGAAAGATTGGGAAATTGGATTATATGGTTGCAACCATTGAATTTTATTATAAGAATTATTTCATTGCCATGCTTCTCCACTTGTGAGAGTTGCAATTTAGAATTGATCTCGGCATTTAAGAACTGTACCATGTATATAGATCATGAACATGCATTGTAATTATCCTATTGTGCCTGCGCTCCAATCCTGATCTCTTTTCCTGGACAAACATGATGCATGTCTTGCTAGGTAATGGTGGAGAATTGGTTGTCTATTTTTATTTTTGATGATGCATTTGCAAGTCATTGCTAACAAAGTAACAGGGATTTATGATTTTGTTGAGAAGGTAGGGGCAAAGGATCACCAGCGCTTTCAAGCTTCTTATGCAACTCTTTTGAAGGCACACATGGCTGCTCTAAAGAAGAGGGAGAGGAAAGACAAGAAGAAGGGTGTAGATGGAGATCGGAAAGATGGAGCAGGTTCGACGAAGAAGCCAAAGAGAGTGTGAACAAGTTCGTACCTCCATCTCAGAGAAACCATTGGAAACCTTTGTGTCTTCTCATATATTCAGAGAAAGATTCTTTCAGTTTTGAACAATTAGAGGATAAGGAAATGGGTTTTTGTTTGACTGCCCCGTTGAAGATGACATTTGATTCTCTTATCAGTTGCTTATGATCTGGAAAAATTTGCAAATGATTAAATTTTTTGGCTGGCCTCACCGTATATTGATTTTTGATTGAAATTCTGCAGCTAATATCAGATGAGCATCAATTATTTTGATTATCCGAAGCAATTGAAGTGACCTTTATATTATTTAACGTCTTGTTGTTGCTCCTCCCATGATTGCCCTAATCAAATGTTTTGTTCGGCTGAAAGGGTAATGGTGAGGGTAATTGCAGGCCTAAACGACCTTATATCACCGTATATCACATGATTATTATTATTATTATATTATAGTTCTTTCAAATAGATCATCTTATCCTCCTCCGTTGCAATTTGTTCACATTCCCATTAAAGCTTTTAGCAACTTGAAGTTTGTAAGCATTTAAAATAAGCAATCAATGCATTAAAAATTGAGTCCTCTGTTAGACGAGCAAAACAATATTATTGCATTCATGCTAGCATCAGTCGTACTGCATCGGACGAAATTACAAGCTACTTTTCCTGTTGCTCAAACCGGCAACTCATCCACCTAGTTTGTGATTCCAGTTAAAGTCTAGCATATTCTAAGGAAGAAACTTAATTTTCCGTCGGTTTTGAGCTTCTTACTAGTTTGGAATCCTTAATGGTATGCGTAAAATTCAACAGGATTTAATATACTGATAAGAAGACAGATCTGGGCCACATGGCAAGCAAAAAAAAACATCCGAGGCCTGAGCCAATAATCAACTGAAATGTTGTGGAAGATAAAGTTTAAATTGCTATACAAAATTTGCTTTTAAGCTAATAATACGCGGTAAAAAATTGATCTTGTAGTAGCCTCAGAAAAATAAATAAGAGAGAACAAAAGAGTATGTAATGCTAGTTCCTCATAACGTTTAATGCTAGTTCCTCCTAATGTTGCAGAAGATGCAAGATTAGGAGGAGAGAAATAACGTGCGCTTGGAGAGGAAGGACGATTGCTAAAATAAATCAGGACTCCTCATCAGCATTCTGTTCCCTATAGGACCTAAGCATACGTCTGTACTTCTCAGGACCATCAAACCACGTTGTGGTATTTAGAATTTCCTTTTCCAACCAATACTTATCGTAGACCAACTTGTTATCGTTCAGTGTTTTCCAGAAACTTTCCAACGCATCCATTGCATTTGACAAACGAACACTCTTGCTTCCTCCCAAAAGATACTTTATGTAATCCTTTCCTAGCTTAGTCAGCTCCTCACCAGCAATTATGTAAATATACTGCAGTGAAATCAGTAAGTGAGAAATGATAATAAACATGGACTGAGACATCAGTTTTCAAACTGGGGCCTTAAAAACCTATAAATTGTCGTCGTCATCATCATCATCATCATCATCATCAAGAAAATCAATAAACTAAAGCATTTTTGAAATACTCAATAAAGTGGATATGAGGCAACTATTGCTATCTATTCTTATTCAATTAACATTTTAAATGATTTATTTTTAAATTTTAAGCCTCACATTAAGCAGACCATAAGTCATTAAAGAAGGCAGTAAATTTAGCTCAGAAACAGTATTGCATCTCATGTGCATGAATATTTTCATCATTTGCACCATTTTCGTCAATCATTAAGAACAACTAAACAGTCAGATATGTGTGAGAATTAGTGATCTAAAGAATGTACGTTTGGTTATGTGCTTTCTGACACAATTTGAAGGGCAAGGAAAAAAGAAAAGGAAGAGAAACAGATAATTTACCAGTAATATGAAGCCGATGGTTGCTAATACCACTTGCACAGTTTCATCTATGATCCCAGAAACGCCTTCATCCCCAGATTCTCCAGAACCACCCTCACCACGTCCACCGCCACCACGACGTGGTGGACTTTTGCCGCCATCTCCATCATAGAATTCCTGCTTTTGAATCTGCTGCCGTAACACATCCTCTATTGATTGCCCCTTACCCAGATTTCCCATAGCTTTACTGAAATCTTGCCATGGAGCTCCCTGATGATGTACATAAAGATGTCAGATGCACATAGATTTGCCAAGCAAGTGCAAATATCTTATGCTCCCAAATATGTTTCAAAAACAAATTCTCATCTTTTATTAAGCCCTTTGCAAATAAGATAAGGGAATAACTGATTATTTATATATATATATATAAAGGTTAAAGAGAAAACAAAAGCGGCTGAAATTCTTTTGAAAAATAAAGTCTCAACCAAGAAGCATTTCATGATTACAGATAAAAAGACAAACATCATGAATGAGGTTACACCTGCACAACACCTAAGTTACTCTCAAGATTATGAATATTACAGCTCAAGAATGCGGCATTTGCACAAAATCGAACCTTCAAAGCAATTACTCCCAAGTTCAAAGAATCACAGTCTACTCAAAACCAGCTATTCAGCTAACCCCATCAGGCTCAAAATGCACATGGGTTATCAAGCCGAACAAAAAACTCCATTACCAAATCAAAAAAGAAAAAACAGAGAATGCAAAACATAATTTTAGTCTACAACTTCTGCCACACCTTTCATCAAACAAATATAAACATTCACTAATCACCCACAAAGAGACATCTATAAAGCCAAATATAAGCATTCATTAAATCACCCACGAAGAGACACCTACACAGCCTTAAAACAAAAAGGCCTTCTTTCTAACCTTATCATCCGACTTGTCCTTGCCACCAAGAGAGCAAACGACCGTATTTTTCTGTCGGCACTTCAACGCCAGCAAGCCATGATTGTACGCCGTCGCATTAAGCTTCAATGAAGTCCGGCGTGTAGTATTACGCTCACGTACCAAACGGATTCTGTTTGGAAGATGTACACAAGGTTTGCCTGCACTTGTAGCCTGAATACAATTCATTCTTCAGCAATCGCTAATCCAACGTAAAATTAAACCTGAAAAAAAAATTGGAATTTTAGTAACTCTGGATATTATAGAATTAAAATACTAAAGATTAAAAATTTAGACAGTATGGATTACATATATTTGAATGTAGAATGGACGAGAGAAGGAACGGAGGAAAAAGAGTGACTGTGAAAGGCGGTTTTTCTTTTTATTAAGGCAAATTGACAAACTACGTCTTATAAAATATAAATTGATTAAATTGTCGGGTCTGACCCGGATTTGTTTTCACAGTAACTTAACCCGATACTGGGAACCAGTTTTTTAAAATTGTTTCGTTTGCATTTTTTTTTTTAAATTTGATTTTTTTTTGTTTCATCAAAGCAAGCGTAATAATCGAAATTCTTAAAAAAAAAAAGCGAGAGAGAAAAGAAAGGAAATTGATAGGTTCTGGCGGCCAGTGATTGCGTACCCGCGAGTGAGAGACGATATTAGCAAGGCTTGTGGCGGCTCGCGGCTGGCTTCGTTAGTTCAGATGAAGAATCGTCTGAGCCACTAGCCAGAAATTTTGGACTTCCGGTGAGACGGCGAGCAATGACGGTTAAAACGTCTCCGGCACCAATGTGAGACACTAGTTTCTTATCGTTTCATTTTCATAAGGATTTCTTCTGGTTATTAATTAAGTTTTCATTTTTTTTTTACTTTAAGTTAATTTTACTTAAAGCATAAATAGAAATGTAATAGTGATTGGGTCGTGTTTTTGTGGTAACTGGAAACCCGTTCCCCGTTCGGGTTGCATTTTGGTTCTGTTTGTCGTTCCCTTTCCGCTTCTCTTTAAAGAGTGAACTGAATTACAGAAACAGAAGCACTGATGCTCTTTGGTCATGGACTTGGAATCAAATTACGAAATTGCCAGCACCGCTTATTTCATTACCATAGACGCCTTGCAGGTAACACATTTATTTATTTATATTATGTTAAACCCTCGTAAAACCTCTGGTGTTTAATTGACTAAACTGAGCTAATTGAGCATAGTTCATGTTATATATAAGTTTCTGTTAAAATTAGAGAAATTATATTCCTTTATGAAAAATGTTGAAGCCTGTTCGTTTTCCCTTTTACTTTGCTGGCAAAATAACAAATATTCTCTGATCTTCATTGTAAATTTAATTTATCTGGACATTAAAGAAATTCGTGGTAATTTGATGGTTTCTTTTGACTACCAAAAACATGTGTTGAAAAAAAACATCGTCATTCTCTGTTTGGTTGTCTGGAAACTCGATCGAAATTAAATTCAACAGGGTTTTTCATCTCTTGAGATCAAATTCATTCCAAATACTAGTTTTGCATGCTATTCTCACACACACATGTATTGAAATCATATTCATAATATTCCTTATGTCATGGTGCTTTTTGGTGTAATTGGTTCCTGGCTATTATGTGTGTAATATTTGTAAGTAATCGAGCGAGCACATTCTAACAGTAAAAGATAGCCAACAAAAACTCATCATCTGTTACAACCCAAACTCTTAATCTTATACACATGCACTGGCTTTCTCTTTCCAATGTCAAGCGCTTACATGCAACTCCGGTCAGCAGAGTCAGTAATGGATTTGTATTGCTTATTTATTTGGTATTCTTGATGTTGGATATTTTTTCTTTTTTAATACGCTTCATGGTTGATTCTTAATGGCAATTTCTAACGACTCTATAGCTTAAATGTAGGAGTGCAGTGAGGTTCCAGATGCTGAGATTTTGGAGGTGGCTAATGGCGTTGGTTCTGAATAATATTATTTTGGTTAATTTTACCCAAAAATATTATTTTGGTTCTGAATCTATAAAAGAATTGGATATTGAATGAACCTCTATAACATGAAGGCTAGCAAGATATTCAAGAGAACAGTTTACCTACTAACAGCCACTGGTTTCACCTTCCATGCAACGAGTCATTCTGATTTTCTTCCATTTCCCCTCTTTCTGGATAAAATTAAGGCTGGAATCGATGGCATTGTTCGCTCCTCTCGGGCAATCTCAACTATTACTTTCACTATTGCTGACTACAAATATTCTTTACATGGTTTGTCTGTTGGCTCTGAAGATTATCTTTGCAAACTATCCGAGGTTCATTTACGTTCAGCCAAGAGAATCTTGAAATTATGTGAAATCAACAAAGGTTTCTACGTAAAAGCAGGTCAGTTTGTTGTTGCCATTAGGCAGGTTCCCAAAGAATACTCATCAACTCTCTCATCTCTACAGGATCAGGCAGTTCCTTGTGATTTTAAATCCATTAAAGAAGTACTAATGAGCAATCTGGGTCAGCATTTGTCTGAGATATTCATTTCTCTTGATGAACAGCCAATAGCTGCTGCATCTATTGCCCAAGTACATCGTGCAATACTGAGAGGCAATCAAGAAGTTGCAGTTAAGGTGCAGTACCCTGGGTTAGAGCACAAGATGAGGCTGGACATTGCAATTATGTCTTTCCTTTCAACGTCTGTTGCATGGATTTTCCCGGAGTACAGGTTTGGGTGGCTGGTATCAGAGTTTGCTGGGACCATTTCTTTGGAACTTGACTTCATTCAGGAGGCAAAAAATTCTGAGAAAACAGCTGAGAATTTTAAAAACAATGAGATGGTCCGGGTTCCTCATGTGTTTTGGGATTTCACAACAAGCCACGTTCTAACAATGCAGTTTTGTGAGGGCTGCAAGGTTGATGATCTTGATTCTTTGAAGGAAATAAAAGCAAATCCCATAAAGGTTGCAAAAGCATTGGTAGAGGTGTTTGCTGAAATGATATTTGTCCATGGTTTTGTGCACGGAGATCCCCACGCCGGTAACATACTGGTTTCTCCAGAAGGTAAGAATGGTTTTTCTTTGGTTCTTCTTGATCATGGAATTTACAAAACATTGGATGATCCATTTAGAGTGGACTATTGTCGACTGTGGAAGGCAATGATTCTTCTGGACTCAGACGCAATAAAACATCTAGGTGAACGATTTGGTATTGGTCAGTACTCGAGATACTTGCCTCTCATTTTTACTGGAAGATCTATTGACAGCAAATCTATTCTTGGAGCTGGAATGTCAGCAGAAGAAAGAAGAAAAGTGAAGCAGGAATTAGTCTCTCTGACTGTGGAGGACATATCTTCATTCATGGAGTCTCTGCCTCCTAACTTCCTTGCAGTATTGCGCATAGACGGGCTACTGAGATCTATCGTTAGCAAGTTAAAAGCGCCTCAACAGATCAGGCTGCTAGCGTACGCTAAGTATGCTTTCTATGGTCTCACTCCTAAGTCGAACCTTAAATCTGATTTTGCGATAGATGTTGTGTTTGCTAGATTTAAGATGACGTTCAGTTACCTCCATTTAAGGATCATTCTCGAGGCTCTGCAGCTGCTGTCTTGGATGAGGAAGGTCAAGCAGTTTCTACACAGGTTACTCGGAGAGATCATTGGTATTGCAACGAGTGTGTTAACACTCTTCGAGTGATGTATTGTAATTGTACATCAATATTTTGGAGGGCATGTTCTTTTTTGACACTTTTATTCCTCAAGTATAGGAGAAAATGCCAAATTTTTATTTTCAATAATCCTCCATTTTGATATTTGCGAACTCTTTTTTAGTAGTTAAAAAAAATTTCAACCAACTTTAAAAGGAAACAAAAAAAAACTACACAAAATAATTGTTCATAATTAAAAATGACACAAAAATCTTCTTAAAATATTGATTTTTGAATGAAGGGTAATGCGGTCATTTCATAGGCGTCCGGACCTTTCTTTGCGGAAATGGAAGTCAGGGGTACTCATTTGAGGAAACTCAAAACCACAGGGAGCCATACGTCATTACTCGTTTTACTATTTTACTCTAAAATTTTAAAAATATAAAACCTGTAAGGCAAAAACGAACCGCCCCCCCCCCCCCCCCGGCTCCTTTTCTCTTCTTCGCTTTCCATCCTTTCGATTTGAAGAGTGAAAAATACAGAGAGATTAGTAAACTCTTTGGATATGGACTTCGAATTAAATTACGAAATTGCCAGCACTGCCGATTTTATTTTCAGTAGGAAATTCACTAGAGTTGCTTTGCAGGTAACATATATTAGTATTTTATTTTCTTCATTTTTTTAAACCCTAGTAAAATCTCGGGTTTCTAGCTTTAAAGAAATTTGGTTATTTGCTTTTTGATTTTAAATATTTGGCTTTGCCTTTTAAACAATGGAAGATAAAGGTTTATTTTTGTTAGTTTAAATAAAGAATTTTGAAGTAGCTTTGTTTAGCATGATTGAATTTTCTAGGCAGCAAAACAGAGATTTTCCTGGAAACTCAATCCATAAGAAAAAGAGATGAGAATTAAAAGCTTGACTCGCATGCCAAGGATAAACTTTTATTAGTTTAGACCACTTGATAAGTTTATTTAGGATTCTTTTTTTTGTTTTTTGGTTGATTCAACTATTGAGATTAAATTTATTAGTATGTTACTAATCCATGCTTAATATCACATTAGTAACAATCATTCAGCAATAAGATCCATAAACTTTTATCACTGATTCAATAGGACGGCTGAGTATCTCTGAGGCTTGGCAGTCATGGGAGTATGCTTGCAAGTATAAAATTCAATATTTAGTTTTACGAATCAAATTATTGTATAAATAAATAAAATTGGTGTAATCTTAACTCATATGTGTATATTTATTTAAGTAATCATGCAAGCATGTTTAAAGGTGTCTGGGGATCCTGAGGATTAGAATTTCTGTTGATTTATTAATTAATTTCCTTGTTTTTATTTAATTTAAGCTTTTAGTGATTTTTAGTTACCAGATAATTTATTAAAGGATTCAGTAAGAATAGTGCGAGCGCTGAGGGCCAAACTTGGGTCACTTAGAAGTTCTGCTGGTGAGCGGAGTGTGGATGACAAAGATATTGGATTATTTGTAATGGCAGACACAACTTATGGTAGCTGTTGTGTTGACGAGGTTGGAGCATCCCACATTGATGCCGATTGTGTCATACATTATGGACATACCTGTCTTAGCCCGTGAGTACTCATTAACCTAACTTTTTTTTTTCTGCTCTCTCCTTTTGTTCTCTTTCACTGTTGTTGAGGCTGTTTCTGGTCATGTTTATAATATTATGAATGGAAATGTGAGTCACATAATATTTTTGATGAGGTTATAAAAGTTTTCTTAGGCTCGGAGCCTTGCATTCTGTTATTATCTTTCTCATTACTTTTATGAGATAAAAAGACTACATTCAAAAGTTTTTGTTAGAGTCAAGAACTATTAGAATAGGGTAACAACTAAAGAAATAACTTTTATTAGGTACGTTTGATTTCTGCGAAAGTCTTAGTTTGACCAATGCTTAGGCCTTCTTAGGATTGATGGAACTTAAAAATCCTGTTATCCTCTCTTTTGTCATCTATAAGGAAAATGATTAGAGTCGATGAAAATTTAAATTACTGGAAGACCATGCTATGAATTTAGGTGGTAGGTTTTGAAGAAAAGTTATATTGTTTATGATTCATCTTTTATCATTTTGTTTTAGTTTTTATTGGTTTGCCTACTGGTGGTCTTTTCAGTGACTGCTTGAGTTCAGGGTTTGTGGATGCAACAGTCAAATTTAGTTCATCATATTCTACTTTATTATGACTGTCGACTTTCTAGTTCATTTTTTTTAATAATAATAATTTTAACTTTTTGGTTCAAAGGGCATAACGTTTTGATTGCAGGACATCGACTCTTCCCACATTCTTTGTATTCGGAAAGGCTTCCATTAATACATCTAACTGCATTGAAAACTTATCAAAGCATGCTTTGACCAATGGCAAACCTATTTTGGTATGATTTTAATTCTATAATCTTTTTTTTTTTTGGGCCTTCTGCACTGATTTTACTTTTCTGTGGCCATAAGCAGATGCTAGTTTGTGAAAATCTAATGTATTTCTTCTTGATCCATTTTAAATCTCTTTCTCTGTCCCCAGCAAGGAATAGTGGATGTCAGCAATGAGAACTTTGTGCCTGATGCCCACCTTTCGTTGATGTTGTGATGTTTTATGTCTTTCTGTCTCCTGGACTTGTGATGTTTTGACATATATTCTTATTGCTAACATAGCCTTAGGCTCAATCAAATGTGGCGAGCAATCTCTCTGTACCTGTTAGGTCCTTGGCTTATGAATTATTTAAGAGGATGATGCATGAAATCCTAAAATTTATGGAGTCTGTATATTCATATTAGTAACATATCTGCCAATTCAAGCTGCCTCTTCTAGTTTTCACTTTAATTTCTCCATAGTTATAAACCAGCTGGTTTAGAAGCTTTGTTTCCTTGAATTTCTGGCATGTTGGAAGCGAATTTATTGGAAGGATTAATTATGACTTGACTATGAGGTTGATGCACAATATCAGATATGTAGAAAATCAGCCCGCTTAATTGAGAGGAAAATTTTTCTTCTAGATTGGAGCACTATGTTCCACTGCATGGGTAGTGTACTATGAGGTGTGACACACAATATCAGATATGTAGAAAATCAGTGCACTAATTAAGAGGAAAAATTTTCTTCTAGATTGGAACACTATGTTCCACTGCATGGGTGGTGTATCCTCTCTCTCTCTCCTCTTCTTCTTCTTTTTTTCCCCCCCTCATATGGGATTCTTCTTTACATTGAATGGTTTTTCTTTGTGATATAATGATTTGATTTTGCCAGAAATCTTTGTGCTGTCAGGGCTGTTGATCAGATTTTCTTTTAAATGCAGGTTCTTTATGGATTGGAGTATGCACATGCAATACCACATATTAGAGAAGCAGTGAAAGTAGCATCAAGCTCTTATGGGTCTGGGTCGAAATTAGAAATCAATTTTGCTGATGTTATGTGTTCAGTTATAACACCATCCAAAGATCATAAAAGTTTATGTGGACCAGCTGGTGGCTGCACTGCTGATGAGAGTTCTTGCACAGTAGCTGGTACTAGGCATACAATTGGAGGCTTGGTCTGGAACATCCCCGACAGGAAAAAAATGGAGGAACACTTGCTTTTCTGGATTGGTTCTGACAATTCAGCCTTTGCAAACGTTGTACTGACATTTAATGGTTGCGAAATAGGTAGATAATTGCTAAATTTTTCCTGAAATTTATTACCAAGTTTCCTTTAATAACATATTGTGAGACATAACATATTTTTGTAGAATTTACACATTAGCGCACACAATGCTTTTCTTATTTTTGTAAATGCATGTAAGCAATCACAATGTTTATCTTAGTTGCCTGAGGATATATTTTCTTTGGAAATGTTTGTATTGATTTCATCTTTTCCATTTTCTTCATTGACACAAAGTAATTGCTCAGTCTCATTAATTCTGGTGTACTAGATGTGTGGTGCTTCTTCCCATGTCTTCTTTCATTTAGATTGATTTTTTACTTCGCATGTCTTTACACTGCATTTTTCCATCAAACCTGGTGGTCGGGTTGTAATGCTGATTGTTTGATTTCTAAACTCAACCATAAGTTGGCAATTATTTTTCTGTATGAGCTTTTCCCCTATTTGTGGTGCTAGATAGGAAAATGTATTATCACATGCTGGACCACTCTTGATTTTTGTTCAAGAGTGGGAAGTTCCTTCTGTTCCAGAGTTCTAAATGAGATTTCAGTGTTGCTTGTGTATTTTCTTCCATCATGTTCTCAGAGTTTTCTCAATCAGTAAAGCATAATATTTTTTGAAATAGTAATGAAATTCTAGTTTTCCAGTGTATTTTGTTTGCTTTTGGTACTTACAAGCGATGGTAAGAAACAACAAATTACGCGTTACAATTTCTCCTACATCATGTTGATTCTTTATTTATTTTGTCCCTATAGGGTTAGGAAAATTCATTAGAATCTAAATTACTATTACTTCAGATGCTTTTCATGCACTTAGTTTGCCTCCAGCATACATAAGTATGATGGTAGTTGTATTGTTCTCTTAAATGTTTATTTATTTATTTTAATTCTGGTGATGTTGTTTTTAGTCAGATATGATGCAACAGAAGAGCGCTTGCTGACTGACGTATCTCAACCGTTGAAAATTCTTAAGCGTAGGTATTATTCAACCAATGTCATCCATGCTTTTGCAACCCCTTTTACATTCATGTAGTATAATAGACATATAGTCCATCTTTATCCCTTTACTTATTACTCCTGTAGCATTAGTGTGTGTTTCACTGCACTACTGTCTCTTTCAGATACTACCTGGTAGAGAAAGCAAAGGATGCTAACATTATTGGAGTACTAGTGGGAACTCTTGGTGTAGGTATGTTCAACTTTCTATGATCTTTTAATCTTATCAAAGTGACACACTAGTGTTCCGGAATCGAACTATGAGTTTGTAAAAATATATTAGGCACACTTGGCTAGCTAAAAGTAAATGCAGTTGTATTTGGGTGACTATCACAGTTAATATTGTAACTGCCTCTTCTTATGGTTGTTACTTCTAATTCTCTTACTAATCTTAAGAATTAAAGATGAAATAAAATGATAAAATCTGTGCAATTCTTTTAGAAAGATTGTGTTATTTTCAGAAAGATGAAACAAAATGATAAGATCAGATTCATGACTAAGAGAAGGTTTTTCTTGAGTTCCACTTACACAAGATACTCTCATATGTTGAAGCTTTGATTTTATGATTTTGAGTGGTGAATTGATTCTTAATCAATGATAAATTCTACATGAAACAACTGGCAGGAGCTGTTCAGTCTATTTATACATTTGAAGAAATTGAGGCCATCTTCATACTGTAACAATTCCTAGTTGTCACAGATTAAATTTGTGCATGTGTCTGTTTTCAAGTTTAAAAGTTGTCTTTTGTGTTAAGGCTTATGTATGCTCCTTCATTTATGCATTACAGAGGTCTTGAAATTAATTTGTTACTGTTGACGCAGCTGGCTACCTTCATATGATTCATCAGATGAAAGAATTGATTACAAAGGCAGGAAAAAAGGCGTACACTCTTGTCATGGGAAGACCAAACCCTGCAAAACTTGCAAACTTTCCAGAGGCAAGTTCTGATAGAAGCATGTAGGATGTCTATTCTTTTGTTAAGTAAGTTGATCTTAATTATGATATTTTATATTTGTTGCAGTGTGATGTTTTCATTAACGTCTCGTGTGCCCAAACTGCTCTTTTGGATAGCAAAGAATTCTTGGCTCCTGTTATAACCCCATTTGAAGCTATGCTGGCTTTCGGCAGGTACAGCAAGATTTTCTTTCTCTTAAATTTTAAACGCTAGTTATTAATGTAACTCAACTAATTATATAGCTTTTGTTCCCCTTTTAACCTTTTTTTGGGTTCTCTAGTGGATATCTGGCACACCATTGTACTTTTTCACATGTTAATATATTTTTTCTGTTTCTTGGTAATCTCTTTTTTTTTTTTTGGTTTTTTTTTTTGGGGGGGGGGGGGGGGGGGGGAGGGGGGACCTAATTTCAACTTTTCATTTTTTTAAAACCTGACATTGACAATTTTTTTCTTCCCTTAGAAGAACTCAATGGACAGGAGCATATGTGATGGAATTTCGTGATTTGATGAGTTCTTCACCAGTTGAAGCAAACGATCAGGATGAAGAAGCACGGTTTTCCTTCCTTAAAGGTGGATATGTGGAAGATGTTGCCCTACAAGGTATGCCTCTCACTTCTGGTTTGAGGCTTTGCAGTAAACATGATTTATTCTGGAGGTTTACAATTTTGAATGTTGTTTAGTGGAAATTATGATTCAAAGGAAAACATTTGGTCAAAAGTTTTCTCGTCGTGACAAACTGACAATTGAAGTGCTACAAAAAATAAAGTTAGGCTATTTGTCAGTGTCTTCTTCTCCTTGTTCAATCATGAGTAAAAAAAACCTCACTGATCTATAATTCACAAGAAAAGTCTATTGACTTAGAATTTTTTAATTTCTTGTGAGATAAAGAGACTAAAATTTTAATGATTAATTTCTAAATAAAATCAACAAATTCATGGTTAACTAGTTGTACAGCAATGTCTGGTACATATAGGTTTTTTTCTACACGAAAGATACTTTTGTTTTAAATAGCCCAATTTGGTTTTGAAGTTCATTGAAGAGCACAGTTCAGAACACCTTATGTCAGGTAAGATATTGCGCTAGTTGTTAATTTACTATTGTTACAGAAACAGAAAATGGGGAGGAAGAGAAGGAGGGAGCTCTTGCTTTAGCAAATGCAGCGGAGAAGGCTTTGCAATTGCGTGACAGAAGTCTCGATCCTATTTTTAAGGGAACAGCTAAATCTGGAGCAGAGTATTTCGTTAGTCGATCTTATCATGGTCTTGAAATGCAATGTAATAGTTCTTCGCCAGAGCCATATGCAATTGGTAGAAGTGGAAAAGCATCAGGGTATGACGATGAGAAAAGCAAACAGGAAATTCAGTGATTTAACTTGTAACGGTTGTTGAAAGTTGACTAGTTGAGTTAGGCGGGCAGGAGTTGTTTAGTTTTGGGGATTTTTCCGCCAGGTTGATCATACGAGCCAGAATGAACTGCAACTTGCTAATAGGGTAATTTTGAAACTTCATCCCTATTTTTTTATGAATTCCAAATTGCAAATATTGAGCTATTTTTTCTGAAAGATGGCGGTAATATGAAAATAATACTTATGAAGGATGAATGTTTATTCTTATCTATTAGCAATATATTTAGCGGCATTTGCTTGTGTCATTCCTCCAGAAATTCTTAGTAACCAGGAGAGATTAATTTGGCTTATCTGAGAATTTTCTTGATTTTGCATGAGTCACGACGAACTTCTGCGGACGCATATGCTGACAATGTTGTAAAGATGTAAAGATTTTTTGTAACATTGTTAACGTCGCGTTTGCAAAAAATTCATGCAGATATTTGCACCTGAGGATTATTCTGTTTGCGTTATTCAAAAAAGGATTTTTAGCAACACAAATGATTTGTAAATGATCCTACTTCACAAATTTAAATGAGTACTCCTGCATTGCACCTTTAACTACAGCTCAAGAACTGGGGACGCAGCTATGGGAGATGGTATGGTAATTGTTATCATCGCAGTTGCTCTGTCAACTTTGATTCTCCCTGTGGGTTGTATTTGTAAATACTGTGAAATACCTCTCCCCAAAAATCAATTAAGTTCAAGTAGTAATAGCAGACTAGCAAGATGAGATTGCAATATATCCTCTTCCTTTTCGGTTTAATTTGTCGTGTCAATGGATCTATGTAACAATGGAGGGATGAGGAGCATTCTATTACTCGTTTCCTTTCTTCAATTATCTAATAAAAAGCTCAATTCTTAAGTCAATTATTTTTTGAAAAGAGAGTGAATTTTTTTCAGAATTACTTTTTTTGTTTTTGCTTTTTATTTGACGGGTAAGTTCATGAGTCCCTCTTTTTAGTTCTACGTAGTTTCTTACACAAATTTCTTTCTGATCATCAGGTTACATTTTATTTAAGGCCAAGCTGTAACGTACCATACATTCAAAATTGTAAAATATCTATAAACACCCATAATTCAATGGAAACTTCAATATCACTAATAGAATTAAAAGAATTACTTTTAAGCCTCAAAGATGAAATAAAAGAGATAAAGATGGAAATAGGAAAAATAAAAATAGAATTGGCTACAATGCAAAAGAGTCAAAAGAAACATAAAAAATTAGAACAGGATTTTTAGGAACAACTTCAATTAAACCTACAGGTAAACCACAACCAGGAAGTTATGATGACTGGTTTATGAAAACACAATATCATAAAATATTAAAAGAAGCTGAAGAATTAACAGAGGAAATAAAAAAGAAAGAAAAAGGAAAAGAAAAAATAGAAATAAAAGAGGCAGTACCAAACGAATCAAGCTCTGAATAATGGAAGAATTAGATACTTTAACTGAAAAATTTAGTGATATAAATTTAAGTGATTTAGAAACATTTGAGAAAGAATACCACATAAAAAGGAATACATCTGGAGGACCAGAGATGAAACCTAATGTACCGGAACCTAGTCACAGGTATATGGATAATAGAAAAAAGAAAGCTAAACCTTTTTATGAATACATACCTCAAACTAGAAATACATCTTGGAAAAAAGAATATCAACCTAATCAAGATGTATTAACTCCTATAAGTAATAGTGGAACATTATTAGATTTAGATTGTAAAAAAAATCATCGAAAAACATTAGCAGAATAGGGAATACAAATGAAATTATTTTTTACATATAATGGAACAAATGATGGCTGGAATGTAACAACAGAAGAAGAAAAAATAAATATATTTACTGAAATCCTTATAGCCAGTTTTATAGGAAATGTATTTAATTGGTGGAGAGGATTAAGTAATGACACACAGAGAATTATAACAGATTCTGTAAAAATAGCGTTTAGAAGAAATAAAGCCTTAGGCATAGAACGATTGGTAGAATACATAGCAAATGAATTTTTAGGAGAAGATTGGGCTGAAAATTCAGCAATAGAAGCAAACAAAGAAAAATTAAATGCTAGATTAAAATTAGTAAATTTAACAATTTGTAATATGTGTTATGTTAAAGAATATACATGTGAATTTACTAAATATTATTATGAACAATATGTAAGCTTAGAAGACCAGGAAGTTTATAAAACTTTATATTATTCTAAATTACCATATTCTTGGAACCATTATTTTATTAATGAATATGCAAAAAGCTTTAAAAGAGATAACCTCCCTGATAGTTTAGGAGCAAGAATAAGGTTTTTAAATACAAGATTAAGTGAAATATGCATGCAAAGAAATCTAATAAAAAAGAGTAGAAACGTAATAGAAATATGTTGTGCAAAGACAGAAATGCCCACACAATGGGGTTGTTAAGCACCATATAAGAGAAAACGGAAATGGCATAAAAAAGAAAAGAAATATAAAAAGTATAAACATTTTAAAAAGAAATATAGAAAAGCAGGAAGAAAATATTATAAAAGAAAATATCACAATAAATATCTTAACCAAAAGAAACAATTAAATAAATCAAAATGTAAATGTTGGAATTGTGGAGAAATAGGTCATATAAGCACAGATTGTACAAAGAAAAAGGTTAGAATCCTACAAAAAGAATTTGAAGATATAGAATCTGATTTAGAACAGGTGAGCAATATATCAGACTATGAAGGAGAAGAAATATATATAATGGACCAAAGTAATAGTGATAATGAATCAGAATAATAATTTAGTAGAAAAAGAAGAGGAAATAGAAGAAATAGAAAGAGAAGAAAATAAAAGTGGATATAGTTTAGTATCTACATTTAATAAAGAGAAATATAATAAACTTTTAAAATTGAATGTTGAAAAACCTAAATATAGTGTCTTACACAAATTAAGAGATTTATTTAAAAGAAAAAGAATAATTTTGCATGAATATTATGAACAAGAAAAAACAGTAACTATAACTAAAGCTGAAGGAAATATTAGATTTAGTCTAATAAATAAAAGGACAATAGAATTAGCATTAAGGAAAATAAAAAATGAGACAACAAGAGAAAAAATACAATATGTATACTTAGCATAAATGCAGATTTTAGTAAAATCGCTATTTAAAGAAGGTATAGATAGTCCGATAGTAATGTCAATACATGACCAAAGATTTCATGACCCTAATATAGGCCACTTAGGAACAATAGAAGGAAACTTATGCTACACTAAATTACTATTTATATGTCACCCAAGATATTGTGTACACATTAAAGATAAAAATATAGATGAAACATTAAGTTTACATTTTAAATTGTTAAAAAAGAATTTAATGAAAGAAGGGAATAGATTAATGACCATACATTTGAAACGACCCGCCCCGCACTCCCAGGGCGAGTCTTTCTAATCACGTAAAATCGAATCTAATAATATAATAATATCTAAAGATTCTACCGAAAATTCGGCAAAACCTCCCCTATAAATACAACATTCCCACAATTACAATGTACAAAGCAACACTCCCAAATAATCATCCAAACTTTAAATCCAACTTCTCCAATCATCATCTCAAATATCACACAAATCTCTCCAATATAAACACAAATACAATAGTTATCCTTAAATACAAAACATAACCATAAATACAAATCACAATCCCAAATATCAAAATATTAAAACTACGACTTCTAACACCATCACGTGACCACTATTACAAATCTAACTACCGATGTTGGGTCGACTGATGTACCTGCAAATCTCCTGTGGGGGGAAAAATATGATAAAAACGTGGTGAGTATAAAACTCAGTGAGTGGATACTAGTTTCCGAAAAATAAATTTATTTAAACCAATTTCTCTTTCTCAAATCAATATCATCAAAACATCGTAAGAATTTATTTAAACATATTTAATTCAAAATCAGTCACTGAAATACTATTGTTTATAAATCTGCGTAAAATCGATGGAATCATAACACTTATCATATCAAATACTGAATATCAAAAACTATCATCAAACAAGTACCCAGGGGAATGATCTCATCATATCCGGACCTCGACGGACAGGCAATGACGTACTATCTGGGTACCACCACGCCCCGGAGCTACAACGGATAGATAGGGAAAATCTCATCTCATAACTGATATATCTCAATATCTGTGCATGCATAAGCCTCCAAAAGGCAAAAGCGCCCAAACACACGGCCCAAAGCCTCTATGTGTGTTCAGACGGGCCCCAAAGGCCTCTATCTCATCTCATCTGTATATCTGTATTCATCTCATAGTATCTGTTTCTCTGTATCTGGAGGGAAGGGTACTATTTAACAATTTCTCAAATAACATTTAATACACATGTACGAAAACATATAATCTCATTTGAAATCTCATTCTCTTTTTCTTCAACATATATTAAATCCATTCAATTCTATATCAAGCATTTATTTAAAAACGGTAATAAAATCATTATGCAAACTCTTTCTCAGTAATAATAAAATCAACACATGTAAATAAATTCACTTTTCTAGAATCATTAAATCGAAGCATCAAATACTTATTTTTTAAAACATACTGCACTGTATCATAAAATTAACATATACTTATAGAAATAAGTTTTGTGTATTCCACTCACAGTGATGATGACCAGACTCGGTATCAACAATGTCCGCAAGTTGATTCTCGTTCGCGGATCCTCCTAATCAAGGAAACGACATAATCATTCTCCGAACAACTAATATAACATAATGCTTCTCAAAACGAATATATGACAACAATAATTATTCCCGCATGTAAATAATTACCAAAATACCCCTACATGCCAAAATTACCAAAATGCCCTCAACATCATTATTTTACCGAAATATTCGTAGAATCTTCAATTATTAAATCGTTCTCAATTCGGGTCACAGAAATAATCATAATGTCCGAAATTACGAAATTACCCTCAGAGCGTAAAATTACCTAAATGCCCTTAATAACTTAAATTACCGAATTATTCTCGAAATCACAAATTACCCTACTGCCCTAACCTCAAATTACTAATTTACCCACTGATTTCACAAATTACAAAATCACCCCTAAAGTTTTGTGAAATTACCGAATTGCCCCTGCCGGTCAACGGTGACCGGACTTCAGTCAACGGCGACGGGGAGCTTAGGTCTGACAGCTCCGGCCACGCTAAGTTCAATGGTGGCAGCGGTGACCTCCCACGCGCGGCGACGGCAGCGGATCGAGCTCCCAAAGCCGCGAGTTTTCCAAGAGCAAATCGGCGACAATTCGGCCGATTCAGGTGACGGGGTCGGTCGAAAAATGACGCTGGTGAGCTGAGGAACAAGATTCAAGTGGTGGCGTGTCAAAAATCCGGTGAAATAGACGGCGACGAAAACAGGTTTGGCCGCGAGTTTTCGGGCTTCAACCGGCGGCGTTCCAGGCGGTTTCCGGCGACAAGGACGGCAGGGATACATTGCTCGTCTCTCAAGCTTCAAAATGGTATCAAGCACGGCCGGTGAGGTGGCCGGAATCGGGAGAAACGACCGGGTCAAGGTCGCGGGTTCGAGTCGGGTTCTCGGGTCAAACCGAGTCAACTCGGGTCAACTCTTTCTCTTTCTCTCTCTCTCTCTCTCTTTCTAAAATTCCAAAAAAAAGCAAATGGTTCCACCCGTTCCAAAACATATAAACCCGGTTTTCTTCTTCTTTTTTTTTTAAACAAGCTTAATACAGATTAACCTTATACCGGACCCGTAACGAAAAATAAATCCGACCACTCGAGCTTTTAATCGCCCTCAATTTATCTCGATTCGAAGCGGAAAAATTAAATCGTACACTTAATAGAAAATCAAAATGCATATGTTACAACATTATTCTGCATTATATAGTTTTTGTAACTCAAACTATGGAGAAATTTATGGAAATAAACCATATATAGAAATAAATAAAGAATGTGAGGATATAGCAACATTTATAGAACCAATTACGCAAGATTATAGAATACCGACAATTTATGAATTAAATATAAATGATAATAAAAGATTTTTAGATGATAATAATGAAAATTCTATAATTCCTATAAGTTTTGCAGGAAAGACCTTATTAAGAGGAAGTTCGTCTAGAAGATTAAGTACAGATAAGCAATTAATGAAAATAGAAAAACAGATAACTAAACCATTAATTACCAACAATGTAGTAAAAATATTAGGTCAATATTTTAATGGTATAGATTATACACCAAAAATACCTATATTAATTGATACTGGAACAAGTCATAATTATATGAATCATACAAAAAATCAAGGCCTTTTAGTTAAAGAAAAGGAAATTCCATATGAATACACAGATTTTAATGGAAATAAACATACATGTAGACAAGAGGTAAAAGTACCATTAATAATAAAAGAAACAAGGATAATTGTATATTGCTACATAGACTCTTTTATGACAATAGATCCAGAGAAGCATATAGTATTAGGAAATAGTTTCCTAAATAGTTTAGAATATTATAAGATTGAAAGAAACCAAGTAACCTTACAGATAGAAGGAAGACAAATAATTTGTGAAACATGTTAAAACAAGCTTATATAAAATATCCTATGTCAGTCTATATACAAATAAATGTCCCTAAAAAGGATATAGACACTTGTGCTTTAATAGACACAGGAAGTGAAATCGCAATTATGAAATCTTTTATATCTACCCAATGGAAACCTAATTGTAGTTTAAAAATAATAGGAATTACAGGAGATAAACAACAAGTAACCTTATCCTTAATAAATTATGAAATCCTTTTAGGCAGCAAACTTATCCAAATTATTTAGATATACCAGTATAACCAAATGGACTGTGATATCCTCTTAGGTAATGATTTTCTACAACAATTTCAATATTACCAACAAACTTTATATCTTATCACCCTTAAAACTCCTTGTAATTACATCATTTGTCTACCTCGCGAATTCAAACCCTACAGAGTTCAGCCAGCCCAATGTGGTGATACCCTTATATATGAAAAACATTATTTAATATCACAAGGACAGAGTTACAGTATAGAAATAGAAACTATAAAATCACAACTAGAACAAGTATACAGAGAGAACCCTCTAGCATTATGGAAATCAGATCACCCTAAAGCGAAGATAGAACTCATAGAAAATAAAATAATTAGACTAAGACCTATGTTATATACAGAAGAAGATAGAGAGAAATTTAAAATTCAATTAAAAGAATTGTTAGATCTTAAACTCATAAGACATAGCAATAGTCCATATAACAGCCCAGCCTTTATGGTTAGGAAACGAGCAGAACAAGTTAGAGGAAATGCTAGAATGGTAATAAATTATAAGGAATTAAATAAATATACTAAATTTGATGGTTATTTCCTCCCAAATAAAGAAGTATTAATAAACATTGTTAAAAATAAATCTTATTATTCAAAATTCGATTGTAAATCAGGATTTTGACAAATAAAAATGGAAGAAAAAAGTATACCTTATACAGCATTTAGTACCCCTCAAGGTCATTACGAATGGTTAGTAATGCTATTTGGATTAAAAAATGCTCCGCAAATATTCCAAAGCAAGATGGATAAGATTTTTAAAGATTATAACTATATTATAGTATATGTAGATGACATATTGATTGCCTCGGATACATTAGAAAACCATAGAAAACATCTAAAAGAATTTGTAAATACATGTATAAAAGAAGGAATAGTCTTGTCTAAAAAGAAAGCAGTAATAGAGCATAAAAGAATAGAATTTTTAGGAATGATACTTGACAAAAATGAGATTAAACTCCAATCTCACATAGGAAGAAAAGTTATTGAATTTCCTGATAAATTACAAAATAAACAACAAATACAAAAATTTTTAGGATGTTTAAATTATGTAGAATGATTTATAAAAGATCTAGCAAAAAAGAGAAATATTCTACAAAAATTGCTTAGAAAAAATAACACTAGAGGATGGAGTATAGAACATATGGAGACAATAAAAAGTTTAAAAGAAGAGTGTAAGAATCTTCCTACATTAAGATTACCAGAAGAAAATGATAGATTAGTTATTCAAACAGATGCCTCAGATTTACATTGGGGAGCTATACTTAAAACAGACATAAATGAAATATGTAGATATACCAGTGGAACGTTTAATCAAGCCCAAATAAATTACCCAATACATGAAAAAGAATTGCTTGCAATATATAAAGGAATTAAAAAATTTTCCTTATTTTTATTACAGAAACAATTTACAATAGAAACAGATAATACACAAATAAATTCCCTCATTAATAGAACTTACCTAATAAACCACAATATAGGAGGTTACATAGGTGGCAAGCCTATTTGTCATATTACAATTTTAAAATTGTACATATAAAAGGAACTAATAATTTCCTTGCAGATTTCTTGAGCAGGAACATAGAATTCAGGAATGAATCCTGAAGTAAATAAAGTTATCGGTGCAATAAAAACCGAGATAACCCGGCTCAAAACAGAAGCATCTGATATGATAGATGCCATATACTATTTAAAAGAGGCTTCTGAGGCCCATGAGAAAGCAATACATTTGTTAGAGTCACACATAGAAGACCTAACAAAAGGGCTTACAATAAACACCAGCGCAATAAACACTGATATTGGAAGCAGTAATAGACCCATCAGAGACAATAAACCAATCTCTGATCCATCTCCTAGCCAAATCATAACCATAGAAGTTGAACCACAAAAGACTGAATCTCCAAAAAAGTACATCCAGATAAACACCTCTCAGATAGAACAGGAGGAACTACCCCTCAACCCAAAAGAAGAAGAATATAAACAGTTCTCTACATGGATTTATTCCACATGCTCTTATCAAAATACAATCTTCAGAGCACCTGGGAAAAATATGTATCCCAGAGTAATTACTACAAGAGGAGCATATCCACTCCTCATAGGGAAAATTACAAAATATGGATTTCTAGATCTCATATATCCCGACATAGACTTAAGGGAGATTGCCAGCTTTGATGAATTACTAGTTAAAGAAATTTCTAAATTTGCACAAAAAAGACCCGTATATCTCAAATTCTACACCATAAGTCCAGAATACCATCAGAATATAGAATACCAGGCCTTCTATATGATCTCAGTAGGCCATGTTACTAAAAAGTTTAAAATCAAGGTTGGCACAGAATACACTAGTGTCCCTTAAATAAACAAATCCTGGATAAGAATCAGAAGAGCCAGAGGAATAAAAGCCATATGGAGCATAGCTAAAGATTTATACAAAAGGAATTTCAGAACTATAATCAAGTTTGAAAATTATATCCTTGTAACATCAGAAGATAGTCATTCTCCATCAGCAATACTTTTGGATTTTATCAATGAGATAAGCACGATGAGATTCCCAAGCAGCTGTGATACACTCCAACAAGCCAGACAGCTCATGGAAGATGAAGACAAAATACGACAAGTACGTGATAAACAAAAGTAAAGCAGATGCCCGACATAAGCATGGCAGACAACAAGATAAAAGCAGTGGATAAAGCAAAATGATAATAGACGTAAAGAATGCTAGTGGTAGACAAAGCATGAGAAGCTACAGAAGAAAGCAAGTCACGGGTGTTAGAATGTAATCAATTATTTGCTTTAGCCCAATAATACAAAGGGCAATAATGTAACTTTAATGTACAAAGCCCAATAATACAAGGGCAATCTTGTAAAACGTTTTTGTTATAAATAAAGAAAGCAAAGAGGAAAGACCTCAGAGCTTATCATTTCCATAATTTCGAGAGCTCACACTTCTCATCTTTTCATCATTCTCTTAATCATTCATCTTCAATTTTGTTCTACTTCATAAAAGATCCAAAAATAAATCAATAAAGAATATGATTAAAATGAAGAGCTAAACTTCTTTTAGCTCTTAATCCCAAACAAAATCATCAATTGTATCAACAACAAAATCACAACACGAAGGAAACAAAAACCTAAATTATTGGAGATCCAGAGCATAATGATCGAAGTCTATACAGTAAAGCCATTCAGGTCCGCTTTTCCCGTTTAGGCAAGGAGGCTGTTGAGGGAGTCAGGACGATCAAGGCTGCAAGTCACTGGAAAAGATCGGAGGGTGAAGGATCAAAGATAAATTAGGTAATAATTCTAAAACCTTATCTGTTGGTGGAAGTTATTGCTGATAATGATTGATGAAGGAGTTTGTGGAAGAAGAGCTAATTTTTGGAAGTGTTGAATTATGAATAATTATATTCTGTTAGGAAATTCAAAAGAACATATGATAAATCCATCAACTAGAATAACATACAATGACCATATGATGATAATAGACTTTAATTTAGGATCATTTAGACAAAGTTCTTACTTATTTAGTAAAGAAGAATTAGTAAGCAGAGAAGTATTACAAGCTGTTTATACACTTGAACTTCCCCAGGAAATAAAACACAAAATAATAAAACATATAGAAATAGATAATCTAAAACATAATATAATAATGTTAACTGTAGATCAAGACATTAATATAGCTTTTGCTTATATAGAGCAAGAAAACAGAGAAGTCAGACCATCATACATATACGAAATTAATTCTGATAATGAAGAACTTGATATTTAACAAATAACAAAGGTATATAGGCGGGAAACTCTCGACGTAAATTCCAGAGGCGAACCCGAATGGGCGTTAGTCTGGTCTACACTGAGAGATCACAAGCCACGTACCTCTAATAATTATAAAAACAATGATATTAGTTTTTATCCCCTTAGACCAAAAACCTGAGTTTATAATAGAAACTGAAGAGAACTATTATGATTTTTATGAAACAAAAATACCTGATGAAATACCTAATTTTATAGAATTTGAAAGAAAATCAGAATTAATTATAGCATTGTATATAAAAAAATCCGGATGGATCATATACGAAATATACCAAGTAAGTTACAAAAATATTAGTAAGAAATTTAATCAGTCATATAAATTATTCTGTAATGATATATATTTAATACTTTTCTGTTATTTATTATAATATTTTTGTTTTGTTTTGATAATTTGTTAATTGTTAATTTTGTTAATTTTCACTGCACACGCAGCAAATGGTATCAGAGTCATAGATCATAAAAACTTTTAATGGACCCTGTAGAAGCCATAGTAAATAGTCTTTACTCTTTACGAGTATATAAAAAGGAAGAAATAAAAAATTTAATAAAATCTATAAAAATTGAGAAAAATAAAATACGAAATATTGATCTTGAATTAACTCAAGACTTACTAGAAGAATCTATAGATACAATAGGAGGTGAATATATAATAATAAAGAAAATGAAATTTATAGATGAATTTATAAAATTTTTAATATATTGGTATAAGAAAGAAGCAGAATGAATCAGCAAGTACTTAACACAATACGAAGATTAGCAGAAAGTATAGATCAACTAAATCTAGGATGGGAAAATAGATTAAATGCTTATATAAATCTAATAGAACAGAAAATAGATTTGTTAAATCATGAACGAAATGGAATAATAACTTTAGGACCAGAAATTTATTCCGAATTTATGGATCTATATGAATTTGATAATCATATATTACTGTTCAAAGAAATAAAGAAAACCCTAGAAAGAATTAAAAATAGATGTCATAGGGATGGAAGAAGACAAATACACCCTCAGCTATAAAATATTAAAAATAAAAAAAATTAGGAGGACTTAAATGATATTTGTCAAAGCAGAAAAGACAAGAAACGTAACATACATGAAACGTAACTTAGGGGGATCCTTTATTTAATGGTTGGTTGTTTTTCTTCTTTTTCTTAATAATTTAACTTCAAATTAAAAATTTGTAACGGACCCTATCGAGTGGTAAAAACAACCTCTATGCACTAGACTAAAATGTTATGACAAGGGATTGATAAATATATGCATCTCCAATGCTAAGAGAAATAAATAGGGTCAAAAGTTCACAGGTTCATACATTAGTAATTAATAGATTATTAGTGCGACAAAGACTAAATAATTAGTTCATGTGATCCACGTATTCTCAAGAAGCGCAATCATTTACAATGAAATGTCATATTGTCACTCATTTCTACACAATATATATAAAACCAATCCTTGTGTAAAGATATAGTGAATAAATATTAAACTTGTTTTTCTGCGCATCCAATAGAGTTTAAGTTGCGTAGATAGAAATACACAATCTTAATTTAAATAAAATTAGAAAATACACATTCCAAGAAAGGCCAGCATTGATACTACCCATTTTTCCACCATTTCAAACGGCCAGTCTTTAACTTCTTATGCTCAAAAACAACCCAAAGCGAAAAGTAATACCAGTGGAGCTGGCCTAGGCCGAGAACATGGTTCAGTTTAAATGCTGAAATACTCAGTAAGAACAGAAGCACCGCCTGTATGGGCATAAAGAGTGGCGCAAGAAATTTGATAGCTGGGGAAGAAGTGGAGTCCTTTTTGACATGAATAGCTTCAGGGCAATAGTAAGTAATGCTCATGGAGAAAATGGACAAACACACCAGCACAGATGAAACCAAAACCATCTTGAAGGTTGAACTGTGTTTAACTATTTGTGCCCAAAGGAGAATCAATACTGCTATTGTGGCAGAATTCATACCGACGTTGTCGAAAACCAAGAATTGTTTAATCATTGTCTTCAGTTTTTGAATCGAGAAAGTGCCACCAGAATTACTGGAACCAGCATCATCAAGACTTGGCATTTTTTTCAGAAGCACTATAGGCTATACCAAGAATAAGCACTGCTACCACAAGTATAGTTCTTCTAAAGCCTTGAACTTCTTTTTCGCTTAACTTTCCCACCAGAAGTGGATTAAGAAACGGCATGCTCTCTCCTTTCAGAATCCTAGTCGTGACTAAAAAAATTGATAGGGTCTTCTCCTGCAGAATGAAGTATTTGAAAAATACATTCAAGTATATGCAAAGAGATGAAAATGAAATATATTTTATTTTATTGTTATAGGTGTTAGTATGTCAAGGTGTTTGATAAATTTAGCAAAGTATTTGAATGTCCCACTGAAGATCCTAAGTCAGTTACCTAATTTCTTCCTTCCTAGCTATACAAGTGACATGATCCAACAAGTTTGATGACATTTTCAGATTACTCAGCATATAGCAATAATACCATACATACTATGGAGGTAAGATCAAGCAAGAAAATGATGGGACAAATAGGAGTTTTTATATCATGCAAGGACATTGAGCAAAGAAACAATGTGTTATATATCATGCATATGAGTGAATGAAAAAAATACTGCTGTTCTTTGAATTTCGTTGTGTATATTATTAGTTTATTTTAACCTTCAATCTTTATAATCTCAACTATACAAATATTATAATATATAAATATAATTGATTTATGATAGAGAATTTAACTATATATGAAAATGGACAAACAACAGTAATCATAAGACTAATTGAGCAATTTGTGCTCACCAATTTATCTTGAAATTCATGACTCCTCTGAGCTGATGCGCCTGAGCTTTCACCATATGCGATGGGCTAAACAGATTTGACATAATTGTTAGTAAGTTATGGATATATAATGTGTACCTCAAATTGCAATCAATGGGAGGATAAACAAGAATAGACATTAATTGTATATTAATTATACTTTAAGATTAGAACAAGTGATTTGTACTTACCAATTGATCTTGATTTTCATTACTCTTTCGACTTGATGCTCCTAAGCTTTCAGCTCGACCAATACTCTTCTCATCAATTGTCTGCAACTGAGGAATTCACAAGATTAATAAATCACATATAGAAAGTTGAAACAAGTCCTATTTCTGGATTGGATTCTTGGATAACAAAGAGTCATACCTTCATAGATTTTTCTTGCTTTTCAGCGATGCTCGTTTGCATGTAATATTATCGCAAAGCCATCTTGTAGGTTGTCATGCTTTGCTTGTTCTTAAGGTCAGGATTTGATCTACCATATCTGAGCAAAGAATAGACAACTTGAGAATGGCCGTGCAAGGATGCCAAATGCAAAGGCGTATTCCCATCCTCATCCATCTTGTTAACAACCTCATCCATGGTCATATTAGTTTCTGGGATCTCGGTGATGGCCTTGACCATGTCTGCATGCCCATTCTTAGCTGCGAAGTGTAGAATGTTGCCGCCATTGTCAGTGACAAACAAACTTGGACAGCGCCACTCTTTGAGCAACTCCACTATCACATTCAAATGACCATTTTTGCATGCAAGGAGTATTGGATACAAGGTCTCCTTATTCTTTTTCAAAGCACTATATCCATTAACTTCAAGCAGGTAGCACACTCTTTTAAGATAGCCATATTATGCAGCAAAGTGAAGTGGAATGTTTTCATTCCGATCTTCTAAAAGTAGATGCTCCGGTTTGTGCTGATTAATTAATTGTATCACATCTGAAATTGAAAAAAAAAATATTAATATATCTTTTATAATAAATCTTGAAATAGAAAACTACACTTTTAAAATAAAAGAAGTAGAAAATAATGTTAGGATTTCAAATATCTAGATTTCTTTTCTTTATGACAACTTGCAATGAAGATTTTCCACTTGACCAACTTGCATCGCTAGGCAGACTTCTCAAAATATATTCTAGAACGTCTGTGTTTCCCATTTCAATTACCAACGATGAGGGGCTCTTGTCTTCAATATTCTTGCAACAAGATAGTTTAGGATCCAACGAGACAAGAAAATGTGCTATAGCCACCAAGGAGTTGATAATATTTGGCTTGATTATGTCGTCTATATGGATGGCAATTTAGCCCGGCCCGAATTTTTAGGGCTTTGGCCCGAATTTTTAGAGCTTCGGGTTAGGGTCGGGCTCCAATTTTAAAGTCCGAATGAATTTAGGATCAGGGTCGGGCTTAAAGCCGGCCCGACCTGACCCGGCCCGATTTACAAAAAAAAAAATTTGGTTATATAATTGAATTATGAGTTTTTATTTGTATTATTGTATAAGATTTTTTTTTATGTTAAGTTTTGAAATTGATTTGGTTAGAATTGTTGAAAAATTACATTGTGTGTTTTTAATTTAATTTAATTATGTATTTTTCATTATGGGTTTTGAAAATTAAAATTAAAAAAATTATATTAAAAATTGAATTTTGGCCTTGGCCCAATTCAGGTCGGGTCTGACCCGACCCTAACTAAAAATATATCGGGCTTTTTTAGGGTCGGGTCTTGATTTTTTATTGATCGGGTCGGGTCGGGTTTGGCCAAGCCTGAGCCCGACCCGATGTTTTGCCATCCTTAGTCGTCTATGGCTAATGTAGGATTTAATAAGAAATAGGAACGAGCCATAGTCAGAAAACTATCAGCAGTATTTGTCCTGCATACATTGACTCTGCCTAGGATAAACAAGGCTTCACGCAAAGCTGTGTTTCCCATTGCATTCTCCATCCTCAGCAGATCCACTGGTGCTTGTGACGTACTAGGAATGTGCTTAGCAAAGTCGACAAGTGCGGTGGCTGTGTTTAACTTCCCAACTCGAGTAGCACAGTGAAGAGGAGTATCTCCTTGGTTGTTCGCCTTGTTGATCAAAAACGGATAATACTGGGCTATCTTCACAGTAGTAAACTACTACCATCAAGCAAGACTTTCTCGAAAATATGAAATAGATTTTAGATATATTATTGTAAGCCAAGATTGTTGAGAATTTTGATGTTGTTAGCCTATAGTGTTATCTGGAGAAGAATTTGTGTTGTAATCCCATTAATATAGTGGAAGTTTATATTAGACTACGGTCCCGTGGTTTTTCCCGATTTGGGTTTTTTCACGTAGAAATCGTGTTTTATGGTTGGTTTTTATTTTGAATTTATTGGTTTATTTTTCTGCCTATTTGTTTGTGGTGCACATACTATTTTAATCACACAAAGTGGGAAAGAATTTTATTTTCGCTTAATTTCCAACTGCTTGTAGTAGCCCCTTTCCCAACAGAGTGATATTAGAGTGACGAAAGTTTCATACGAAGAGATTGAAATGCATGCCTCTCCAATGCTAAGAGAAATAAATCAGATCAAAGTCCACCATCGGTTCAAGCAGTATAGCAACTAATAATGGATTATTAGTGCGACAAAGACCATAGTTAGATAATATTTGTTTTTTTGTTTGAATTTGAATAGGTGTAAATTACATGTTTGTTTGTTTGTTTTTTTAATATATGAATATAAGTGTTAAGTTGTTTATTTTTAAAAAATAAAACATCTAAAATATGATATTTTGACGTATATAAGCTCATTAATATTAACAATATTTACATTTTATTGCTTAAACACATGACAAGTTATAAATAAATTATTCAATTAGTAAAAAAAATTGATAGTGTTTACCTTAATAAAGCATGAAAAATAATATATATATATATATATATATAACACATATTCTTTTGCATTAATATATGATACTTATAATGTTATTTTTAGTATACTATATTGATGCTTTTTCTTGTTAATTATATAAGTCAATCAATAATTCTTTTATCATTTGAATTAAAATTAGTGTACTAATAAAATTCAAAATATATTATAAAAATAATAAATTTAAATACAAAGAGATGCACCCATTAAAAAAAACACTCGCCTAAAGATCTATTATTTTAAAAATTCTTATTCACAAAAAAAAAGTTGAATACACGCATATGACGAGAAAAGTGTTAAATAAAAAAAATAAAAGAATAATTTGTATAATAAGATATAAATGTATTTAATAGGGCCATTAATGAGAGAGAATAATACAGTTCCATTTAAATGTTCTGCCATTCAGATAAAAATCCAAACACTAAACATTTTATAATTAAGTATAACTGATAGCAAACAAGAAAACTAAAAATTGTAAATGTCTGAAAATAAGTAAATTCATATTTCAAACAAAAAGCAATCAATCCCTTAGCTCATGAAATCCACATATTCTTGAGGAGTGCAACCATCGACAATGTAATGTAATATTGTCACTTATTACAACACATTATATTGAATCATATTAGTATATACATGGTATAATCTTTAATCATAGTAACAGCTTCAACATATTAAATATGTTCTAATCTGGAATGCTGAATTTGTTAATGTCTAGAAAAGCTATTTAACGAATATGGTTTAATAATAAAATAATATAACATTATTAAACTATATGGCTTAGTAGTCATCCGAAATTTAAAAAATGTTCCAATATAGAGGGACTTTAAAGTCCAGGAAAGCTATTAAAACATATGCCTTAGTAGCTTTCCTAGACTATAAATCCAGGATCTTGTATTAGAACACACATGCACACACGTACACGTGCGACATATATTTTTAGGTGCATGGACTCCTTTTTTTTTTAATATGAACATACTATTAAGTCATGTGTTTTAACAGTGTATCTGTACTGACTTTATTAAACCATATGACTTAATAGTGTGTATGCATTAAAAAAAACGAGAGTATCTTCATGAGAGAGTGTATATATATATAAGGTGAAATAAAATTATACTTGTTTTTCCATATCCGATAGAGTGCATAGTTGCATAGAAAAAAGTTCATAAACTTAATTTAAACAAAACATAACTAAGAGTATATATATAATCTTTAACTAGCTAACTATTAAGTTCTGAGGAAGGCTAGCATTCATATTACCCTTTTTGCCAGCATTTCAAACAACTAGTCTTTAACTTCTTTAGCTCAAAAAAATCCAAAGCGAAGAGTAATCCCATTAGAGCTAACCTACACTGAAAATGTGGTTCAATTTAAAAGCTGAAATATCAAATAAGAATAGAAGGACAGCTTGTATATAGATGTAAATAAGGGCCGAAGAACCTTAAAAGCTGGCCAAGAGGTGGAGTACCTTTTGAATTAGGAAAATATTGCCCATGGAAGAAATGGGCAAGCACATTAACAAGAATGCAACCAAAACTATTTTAAAGGTTGAATTGTGTTTAGATATTTGTGCCCAAAAGAGAATCAATATTGTTATGGTGGCAGAATTGATACCGACATTGTTGAAAACCATGAATGGTTGAATCATTATCTTCAGTTTTTGAATGGAGATGTGTCTGGACTTCTTTTTCGCTTAACTTCTCAACAAGAAATGGATTGAAAAATGTGTCATTTTCCTTTCATAATCCTACTCATTGTAGAAATAAATTAATAATATCTTCTTCTGCAGAATAAAAAATTCAAAAATAGACTAAGCATATGTAAATAAATAAAATGAAATATATTTTATCGTTATAAGTGTTAGTATGTCAAATTGTTTGATATATTTAGCAAAGTGTTTGAATGTCCAAGTGAAGATCCTAACATAATCATCTCATTTCTACCTTCCTAGCCATACAAATGACATGAATCAGCAAGTATTGAGGACATATTCAGATGACTTAGCATATAACAATAATACTCTAAATAATATAGAGGTAAGATCAAGTAAGGAAATGATTAACAAATGAGAGTTGTTATATCATTCAAGGACATTGAGCAATGAAACAATATGTGTTATATATCATGCATGTGAATAATGAAAAAGTAGTGTTGTTCTTTGAATTTTTTTTGTGTGCAGTATTAGTCTATTTCAATCTTTATACATTTCAACTAGAGAAATACATGTAACATTATGATGTAAAGATATAATTGATTTATAATTCAACTATAAAAATACACAAGCAAAAATCATAAGACCAAATAGAATGATTTGTACTCACCAATTTATCTTGATATATTTGTCATTTCTCTAAAGTCTAACATGATCCTCTTGGGCTTTCACCATATGCAATGGGCTAAATAAATTTGATATTTTTGTTAATTAATTTATGGATATATAATGTTGTCCCCAAATTTCAAGGATATACAATAATAGACATTAATTAAGTATTATTTAGATATACTTTAAGATAAGATCGAGTGATTTATACTTACCAATTTAACTTTATTTTCATTACTTTTCTGACCTGATACTCATGAACTTTCACCATAAGCAGTAATCTTCTTATGAGTTGTTTGAAACTGAAAAATTCATAAGATTAATGAATCACAATATTATATATAAAGTTAAAACAAGCATTATTTTTAGAGTAGGTTCTGAGATAATAAAGAGAAAGTGCCATACCTTCACAATTTTTTTCTATTTTTCAATATATTCATTTGCATGTTATATTCTGCCAAAGTCATTTTATAGGCTATTAAGACTAGCTTGTTCTTAAGGTCAGGATTTGATCTACCGTATCTGAGTAAAGTATAAACAACCTGAGAATGGCCATGCACGGCTACCAAATGCAAAAGGGTATTCTCATTCTCATTCATCTAATTAACTACCTCATTCTTGGTTATATTAGTTTCTAGATCTAGACGATGGAATTAACCATCCCATTCTTGGCTATAAATTCTAGAATGTTGCAACCACTATCAGTGACAAACAAACTTGGGTAGGGTTACTTTTTTAGCATCTTAAAAGGTCTCTTAAAATGACTATTTTTGCATGCAAGGTATATGGGATCAAAGGTCTCTTTATTTTATTTGAAAGCACTATGACCATTAACTTCAAGTAGGATGTACACTTTAAGGTAGTCATTTGATGTAGCAAAGCGGAGTGAAATGCTTCCATTTCCACATTCTAAAAGAAGAAGCTCCAGTTTGTACTCATTAGTCAGATATAGCACATCTGAAATTCAAAACAGAAAACATAATAATACAACTTTTTAAATAAATTTTGAAAAAGAAAACTATGCTTTTAAAATGAAAGATATGTAAAATAATGTTGGAATTTCAAATTACTTGATTTCTTTTCTTTTTGGCGATTTGCAAAGAAGAATTTATATTTGACTAACTTATATTGCAAGGAAGACTTCTCAAAATATATTCAAGAATATCCATGTTTTTCATTTTAGTCGTCAAATATAAAAGGATCTTATCTGCAACGTTCTTGCGACAAGACAAACCAGGATCCAATGAGAAAATGAAATAAGCAGTTGAAAATACTTGTCTTCATTATCTCAGATATGGCTAATGTAGGATTTGATGAGAAATAGGAATGAGCCATGCCCAGAAAACTATTAGTAGTACTTATCTTCCATGCAGCAAATTTGCCTAGCATAAACAAGGCTTCATACAAAGTTGTGTTTCCCATTGAGTTCTCCATCCTTAGCAAATTCATTGGTGCTTGCAATGTACTAGGAATATGTTTAGCAAAGTTGATGAGCGTGGTGGTTGTTTTAACTTTCCAGCTGGAGTAGCACAATGAAAAGGAGTATCTACTTGGTTGTTCTTCTTATTGATTAGAAATGGATAATAGTGAGCTATTTGGCTGTGATTAACTTCCCAGCTCAAGCAGCACAGTGAAGAGGAGTATCTCCTTGGTTGTTCGTCTTATTGATCAAAAACAGATAATACTGGGCTATCTTCGCATTAATTTCACCATGACCAGACTTAGTGTAACACCCCACACCCGGGTTTTTGACCCGTTGACCACCCCATATATATAAGAGAAAGAGAGGGAGAAAGAAAGAGAGAGCTGAGAACCGAGAGAGAGAGAAGAGAACCGTTGACCCGAACCCGACCCGCGACCCGCGGAATTGACCCGGCCGTTTCTCTCAATTCCGGCCACCGTTCCGGTCGTGGTTGGTACCGTTTCGAAGCTTGAGAGATGAGCAACGTATCCATGCCGTCCTTGCTGCCGGAAATTGATCGGAAAGCCGCCGATCGAAGCTTGGAAGTTCCGCGGAATCGCCGGCTCGATGCGCCGTGATTTCGCCGGTTTCCGGTGAAGCTAGTACTCAGGTTTTGTTCCTTACCCTTCCCTCTGTCATTTCCGACCAGCCATGGATGCCGGGGACGTCGTTTTGCCGGTGATCGGCCGTTGATGGATTCACGGCTTTGGGAGCTCGATCCGGAGCCACCACCGCGCGTGGGAGGACACCACCGCCACCATTGGACTCAGCGTGGCTGGAACTTTCAGTTCTGAGCTTCCCGTCGCCGTCGGTTGAATTCCGGTGACCGTTGACCGGCGAGGGTATTTCGGTAATTTCACTGTTTAAGGGCAATTTTGTAATTTCTGATTTTGTGGGTATTTTAGTAATTGTTGGCATTGAGGATAAGTTGGTAATTTATGATTTTGAGGTTAATTTGGTAATATTGAGATGAGGGTATTTTGGTAATATTGATTCAAGGGCATTTTGGTAATTTTGATATTTGAGGGTAATTTCGTAATTTTAAGACTTATGAGTATTTTGATGATTTATGATTTAATTGAGATTATGTGAGGTTAAGTATGGAATGTGATTATTTTGAGGAATTTGAGGATATTAGATTTTATAATTATGGTTTCATTTTATTCTTATGCGAGTATTATTTATTTATTTGTAGGCCGATGATATCGATTTGTGTATTTGTTACTCGAGGATACGAGGAGGTAAGTAAACTGGATTTCCAAACGAATCACAATAAACAATATATATGTTTGACATGTTTGAAAAGTCTATTTTGAGATATGTACGATTATTGATTTATCTGTTATGCCCATGTGTTTATGTGATGTGTTGATATGAGATGTTGATATATATGTGTTTATTGACATGGGCATACGTATGAATATTTCATTGGCATGAGCACGAAAATACATTATGTTTTCCATGTTTTCTGGAAAAATGAGAAAGTTGATTTTAGCAAATGAGATTTGAAAAGAAAGAAAGATTGTTTTACAGTTTTAGCTTGGATGCTTGAATTCGTTACTGGCTTAGTGGAGGACTCTCCAGATGTTTATATAGTTATGAGATAAGTGGGCGAGGGACGCATTGCGAGAAGCCCAAAGAGTATGAAAGAGAAAGTTATGAAAGTTAAGAGAGTGTCCTACTAAGCAGTAATCGAATGAAGGTAACTCAAGTAAGTGGTTTAAAAGAGAATGTGAAAGTTTGAGAAAGACAAAATGAGATTTCGATGATTTGTTTTACGATGTTTTCGAATACCATGGCACGTCATTCATTTGATATGTATATGTATGTATGTATTTTGATATATACAAAACTGGTTTACTTACTGAGTTTTGTACTCATTATAGTTTATTGTGATTCAGTTTCTGTAAGCAGGATTCGTGTTGGGCGTCGATAAGGATTTGAATGGTGGAATTAGATGGTTTGGCATGAATTTTAAATTCTTCCGCTGCTTTGTATTTATTTTCAAGGATATGATTTTTATGGATTGTAAAATGATTATTTATTATTATTTTATGAGATTTAAGCTTCTAGCAGTAAAATTCGCCCTGGGAGTGCGGGACGGGTCGTTACACTTAGCCGCCACATGAAGTAAACTACTACCACCAAGCAAGACTTTCTTGAAAATATGATGTAGAATGTTTCCATTCCGATCTTCTAAAAGTATAAGCACTGGTTTGTGCTGATTAATTAACTGTAGCACATCTGAAATTGAAAACAAAAGCATATTAATATATCTTTTATAATAAATTTTGAAATAGAAAACTATACCTTTAAGATAAAAGAAGTGGAAAATAATGTTAGGATTTCAAATACCTAAATTTATTTTCTTTATAACAACTTGCAATGGAGATTAGCAAAGTCGACCAGTGCGGTGCGGTGGCTGTGTTTAACTTCCCAGCTCGAGCAGCACCGTGAAGAGGAGTATCTCCTTGGTTGTTCATCTTGTTGATCAAAAACGGATAATACTGGGCTATGCTCGCAGTAATTTCACCATGACCAGACTTAATCGCCACATGAAGTAAACTACTGCCATCAGGCAAGACTTTCTCGAAACTATGATGTAGATCCTGTTTAGGGATGTCAGAAAATGGGAAATCATCGATATTGCCTCTGATTGCAGGTTCAAAATACGCAGGATCCAAAACTTCTTCCATTGATTTCAAGTTGCCTGATGAAAGAAAAATTAATAAATGTTAAAATTATACATGAATTTATAGGTCAAAAAGATAACTTATAAACTATAAATTTTTCAGCCAAGGCAAAAAAATTTCACGACTATTGACAGAAAATGAAACTTGTATTCTAACATAAACACGTGAACTACTTAGCTTAATTGTCAGGTAATATATATAAAAAAATTTTAAGTTGAAATTTCATAGACTCTAGTTATGAAAATAAAACATAATTATTAGGAGTGAAGATATATAGTAGAACCTCCAAATAGGACTACTCTATATAGGAATAACATCTTCATAATAATAAAAAATTACGGTCCCAACTTAGGACTAGTTATGATTAGGAATAAACTTCTTATTGTAATAGATTATATTTTTTGTAGGCTCCGTCTTAATAAACTTATCTCTACATACTAATAATATTTCAAAAATATATTCCATGTTACATAAAATAATTAAAATGGAACAAAATATCTTTTTAAAGTTGCTTGTGATAATAATTTATTCTTTAAATTTATAACCACATCTTTCGACTTGTGGTATGTTTTAATTGGTCAACAAAATAATGAATTTATTATTGTTTATACATTGAATTTGACCCACTTATTAATTTATTAATACATGACATAATTTACCTCTATATCACTTGCATTAGGGATTTAGTAAGTAAAGACAATAATTTTTGTACTATATCTCTATTGAGTTATAACCAATTTAAAACAATAAATTTATCCAGTTCTAACAATATGACTATATAGATGTTTTACCATATTACTAACTCATAGAATACAAATAAATGAAAGAAAATAAGTGACTTCGAAACATGATACAGTGGAATAAAGTAAAAGAACAATTACAGCATCATGTGAAATGAAAATTAAGAAACAAGTTTATTCCTTTTCTAATGAACATGATATATAATTAAAAACAACAACAACATGGCAACTAACCCGAAGAGTTAAAGCATATTGCAAAAGGGAAACACACGAAAAATATGAGACTTCTCTCTTTATGTCATTTTCATCTTGCAGACTGCTGCCTAATCTCCATTAAAACTCCTTATTCCATTAAACTCATCACCGATAATCAGTGTTTAGGCTTTGATGAATAGTCCATACAAGATTTGTGTTCTAAATAATATGATATGAAATGTGTCATTTTATCTACTAATATTATCTAATTTCTTTACGTTTAAGGTGCAAATAACCCGTCGCTTTTTACTGGACAAAGCATCCGTTTGCGGCAGGCAGCGCAGCTGGTCCCCATCCTAAATTCAAGGGGAATATCCCCTATAATAAAGGGTGGGGAGCAGCTGCGCTGCCCCAAACGCACCCAAAATCGTCCTGACAAATTTCGAACTGGTGTTTTGGGGTTTGACAGGCTTCTGATTCACCCATCAGTAGCCTTTTACTAATGTCGTACCGATAAAAGAAACTCTTAACAGGGGCTTCATTGAACTAGAGGCAACAAAAAGGAAATTGAAGGACGACCTTTCTGTCGAGAGAGTGAACCAAAACGACATCGGAGAGATCCAGAGAAACTGTCGTTTAGGCTGTTATTGTTGTAAGCCCAAATCACGTGTCTTTCACATGGATTACAAAAGTCAAAAGCTCTGTCAAATATTCTTGGTCAGAACTCTTTGCATTTGAGAGCCTGTTGTGATAGCTACTGAGTCACCGGGGCCCAGCGGGCAGGTTGATTCATCAGGTTTTACTCTGACAGAGAAAAATGAGTCTCTTGTTTTGCAAGATTACTGGTTTGGTAATATGCCCGAGAAAGTCTCTTAACACAAGAATTCAGTCATCTCTTTTGATTTAGCAAAGTTATTGCTGCAAGTTTTGCAGTACGGTCCATTTTTAAGCCTTAATTAGTTTCTTGTTCTCGTTTTTATAACGGGCGGTTACTTTAATTATTTAGCTGACTGGATCTTTTTTTAAAGTTGAATTATAATTTTGTGACCCTTCTTGATACTATTTATCCAACTTAAAAATAATTTAAATGTCTTATAACAACTCTCTTAATGAAAAAAATAACCTTAAATAAATATTTTCTCATGAACCCTCTGTATTTCAATTCATTATTATTGTTCAAATCCAATATTTTCACTTCAGTTTCCTTTTGTTCAAAGCCATTATTGAAATACCGTTCCTTGGGGATGTGAAATTTATTCAAGCTAGCCCTTGAGTCTGCCCTTCTCCGTTGAATTCAATTGCCAAAGTGTAGTAAATCTGATTATGAAGGAAGAAAGCAAGAGAAGGGAAATAGGATTGGTCGATTAACGAGATCCAGAATTTTTTTTTCTCTATTTACTTGTTTTGGTTAAAAAAGCGTTTTAATTTCTCAATTTATAACCCAATTATTTTCAGCACATAATCAGAGAGCTCAAAATTTGTTTGTCTGGTACGCTACTGTGTTCTTAGCATAATTTCATTATGACTGCAGATAGCCTCTATTCCATGTTTGATTTGGAAAAGGAATCATAAGGCTTTCGATTTTTCCTTTTTGTGTGTTTATAAATAAAAATAAATAAACATGTTAAATTCAAGAGAGGAAAAAAAGAAAGAAAGAAAGAAAGAAAAGAAAATAGGGTTTTTGATACAAGTGTTAAGAAAAAATTGTTTAATAATAAATAATACATATGACATGCAGGTGTAAATAGTTTTTCAAAAAATAATAGTGGTATTTAATATGTTGGTTTAATTAGATAGTTATGTTTGTCTTTTACTATAATTCCAATGAAGGATTAGATGGAATAAGAAATGCAATGCAGTTACGTATAACTCGTGACATCAAATTACATCAATTGGAGGTTCAAGGTAACTAAAAGTTATGAACAACGAATTCTATATTAGTCAAGCTATTTTCTTTTACTCAATTATCTCATTACGTTGACAGTGTTTGATTATTTGCATGAGTTTTGATGATTAATGTATCTTACATAATCATGTAATTTAAAATTTTAAAAAAAAGAGGAATCTCACAGTAAAACCCGCTCTATCACGTAATAAAAAACCATTAAGCCGGCCCATCACCTCAACATTTGTATTATATTTAACACATTATTTTATTGATTAATATTATTTAATTATTTTACATAAATGGCAATACAAGAGTCAATTATTACTTAACATTTGTTGGTGTTATATAATTCAAATACAGTAGTCTAAGTATTTATTGTTTATGTTCTGGGAGTAGAGTGCTACAATGCAGTGATAATGGCGCTCCAAAGCACCATACGTAATTTCAGAAAACAGTTTACAGTTTGGCTGTCAATTGCATCGTATCCCATAAGCACTTTGCATCAAATTTGGTGTTGAAGAGAAAATATTACCGTGTTAATATAAGAATGAGTGAATTGGATGAATTTGAAGAATGACAACATGTTTTCACTTATAATAATTGTCCTTGACAATTAATTCCAATATCGTGGACGTTCAGTAACCGCAAATTCTATTAAATATTTGTGAGATGCAGATTATAATTTAAGGTACAAAATAACCCGTCACGTTTTATTAAACAAAAAGTAAATTTTTATGCGCTCATTAGTAAATTTTTACTAATGTACTCGTAACTTGGGTTTCATTGAACCGGAGGCAGCAGTAAGGAAATTGAAGGGATAAAATCTGTACACACGGCCTTTCTGTCAAGTTGGTGAATCAAAATAACACCGGGGAGAATCAGAGAAACTGTCGTTTAGGCTGTTGTTGTTTAAACTTTAAAGGCCCAGATCACGTGTCTTGCACATGCATTACAAAAGTCAAAAGCTCAGTCAAATGTTCGTTAGGTTTGAAACTTTTGAGAGGCTGTTATAATTGCTGCTGGGTCACCAGGGCCCAGGGGCCTGCGGTGATGGCGCGTGTGGTTGATTCATCAGGTTTTAGAGAGAAAATTGAACCCCTTAAAAGTTAAAACCCTTATTTAAGTACTTAAAAATAAAATATAAATGCCTTATAACACCTCTCTTTAAATAAATAATTTCTCGCGGAACCCCAGTATTTTAATTCTTTCTTATCGTTCAAATCCAATATATATCTAAGCAGAGCGCTCAAAATTTGTTTGTCTGGTATGCAATTGTGTTCTTTCCATAATTCCATTGATGGCTGTGCATAGCCTGTATTCCTATTTGATTTGCAAAAGGAATAATAAGGCTTTCGATTATTTTCTGGTTTAAAAATAAAAAAATAACATGTTTAATCCAATAGAGGGGGGGGGGGGGGGGAAGAAAGAAAGAAAGAAAAGGAAAGAGGGTTTTTGGGAGGTGTTTAAAAGATAGAAGTTGTTAAATAATATATAATACATATAATATGACTTGTGGGTGTAAATAGTTTTCCCCAAAAAAATTAATGGTGTTGAATAATAATAAAAAAGTATTTTATTAATAAGGTTTGTCAATAGAATTATTGTTTTCTCTTGGGATTTTGCGCTTCTTACTATGTTGAAATTATGGCAGCCATTCTTGTAATTGAACTTTAGCTTTTGCAAAAGGTTGACGACACATTTGGTTGGAGTGCGATTTTTTGCTTGTTGTTTATCTTTTCTTCGATCGTTCCCTGAATCATTCTTGATGTTTATAGAATTATTGGTAAATTCCTCTAAAATTAGTATTAAATTCTATTCATTTTTCAATTATTAGATTTTTCTATTTAAAAAAAATGAAACCCTCCAAAAAAATATTTTGAGCTATTTAACATTCTATAAGTTAAGAGACTGCTAATTAAGGAGATTGGTAAGTTTTTTACAACCTGAAAAAAAAAAAGTTAATTTCGTCAAATAGAAGGATATCTTGGTCATTTTTGTTCTTTTGAATCCGCATATCAATTCTAAGTCCTTAACCTTGGCTTAAATCCAAAGTTGATTTTATTATATGAATTTACATCGTTTAATAATAACACATTGTTCGCCACATCAGTTAAAATACAAACTAAGTATTTTGACTAAGTAAGCATAATATTATTGATGAATTAAATCTAATTCATTTGTTTGTTAGAGAATCATATTTACTTGTCCATAATATATATTCTTTAATTAATATTTCAAGTACCATGGACGGAATATTGAAATGAGGTATTAACATTTTATTATTAGGAAGTAGAAACTTAAGTGGTTTAAGTCATTCTTCAAATACTCAGTTCAATTGACATTTATGCAAAAGACAAAGAGAACATTCACAATTTGCTAATTAAATATATATAGAATATTAAAATATTCAATCAAGATAGACTATTTTGATTAATAAAGCTTATGGCACATGATCGCCTTGCATGAAATAATATTACAAAATTAATTTATTGAGCATTTACCTATTGTGCCACATTAGAAAAAAAAAATACCCTCTATAAGATTAAGCTACATCAAAACGAATACAATCAAATTAATTATGTACGTGTTGCATTCTTGCTTTTTGAACTCGAATTTGATAAGTTAATTACGTAAGCTTGAAACTTCATCCTTTTTCTGTTTTCCAAATTTCATATCTTTATTCTTATTGCAGATTTTTTGAGGTATTGTTTTTTGGTTTTTTTAATTTAAATGTATAGGGGGCTATATATTTCTATACCTCAAATAGCTTCACATTTTCGTTAATCATTTGAGTTTTTTTTTCTGAATAATTGTTATATTTTTAATGGTATTTCCTTAATTATCTTGGTTATGAAGTTTTAAATAAGGTCACATTAGTTTTTTTTTTCTTTTTTGGTAATATATATCAAGGCTTTTTCAAGTAGTTTCACCATAATATTGTAAACTTAACATATATCAACGCTTTTTCAAGTAGTTTCACCATAATATTGTAAACTTGTAATATTTTTCTTACATTCTGATTTTTAGATGAAGTAAATACATTGATAGGAATATAATTCATTTCAATTATGATTCTTATAGTTAAATAACAACTTATTTTGATTTTAATTCTACTCTATTCCAATTAAAAATTGATAATGCTAATTATATTTTTAAATAATATTTAGCTTATAAAAAGAGTTCATAATTTTTATTTTTTTATTTAGCACCCAAAATTATCCCCACTTAATTGATAAGAATATTTTTTATAATAATTTTTTGAAATAACATGTCACGTCATTTAGAGGCTGGATTCAATAAGGATTGTGTTAAAAGATAATCAACGAGTCATCTGGACTATGCACTAGCATATGCCATTTAGGAACGTTGGCGTTTTGTTTATTCAAAGAGCAAATTGTCGTTTTTTTCTAGCAGAATGCTAAACGATGCAGTCATCCACAACGTTTGGGCCGATTAAAATATTTTTAATATTTTATTATTGTTATCGTCGTTATTATTTTTATTAGTATTTTTAGTAATAGTATAATAATATATTATTGTTATATTATTTATTATATTTCTTTCCTGTTATTATTATCTAGTAAAGATAATAATAATAATAACAATAATAATTAACTAAGAACATTTTGACAACTTATAATAGTCCATTGAAATTTTAATTTTAGAGTCAAAGTAAACAACTTATTTTGTTTCCGATTCCAATCTATTTTGGTACGAATTGATAACGCTAATCGTATCTTTTTTTTCAATAATATTTGACACTCAAAAGGATTTCATATTCTTTATTTTATTTTTCATTTCATGCCCAAAACTATCCACAGTCAGTTAATAAGAGTATTTTTAATAATAATTTTCAGAAAAAATATGTAACGCGACTTAGTTTTCACTTAAATCTAGAGTATTCTCGAGAAATTTCATATACAACAAATAAGAGAAAAAGAAAAAATGAAGTTTGTGGATTTCAAGTCTCAAATATTATGGTACAACAGTATATCTTTAAATGGTTGAAGTTTATTTTCTTGTTATTTTACTATAATCATAATTACAATTTTAAATTTTAATTAATAGTTGTAGCTATAATTGAAATTGTTATTTTAATTACTATTAAAATTAAGTAACCCATCTATTGGATGATTCCATAACCAAATTAGAAAATTCATCATCCAATTAAGGAGTGACTCACAATAATTAGAACTCAGATTAAAACTCAGTCTCTCTTAATTTTTTTTTGTAATTTACAAATACAATTTTAGTGAAGATGAGAAAAGCAAGCAGGAAATTCAGTAATTTAACTTGCCAAGGTTGTCAAAAAGGAGAGACAAGCAGACAGGAGTTGTTCAGTTCTGGGAATTTTTCTGGCAGGTTGATTATAACAGCAATGATGAAACTGCAACATAATCCACGACACTGATCTCTATTCTCTAAACACAATTGGATATATAATCATATATGGCACTTTTCATTCGAAGGCAAATAGTCACCCTTGAAGTCCTTCCGATATTCTTTAATGCAGTGGTATCTTTGTGCTGGTCTATTGAATTTCATTGAAATTACAATTTTGATACTCTTTTTAGTTGAATTTTAATTTTCCGCATACTCTTGATCGCTAAATTGCTAAGCCTTATAGATGATGAAAACGCAAGTCGAAATTATTGATATACATTCTCTGTGATACTGTGATTTCATTTGTGCACATTCCATGTAAAGATGACCTTTTTTTTATTATTTGTTTAAAATTAACGGATAACATTGTTACTTGCGAGCTTTTCTTGCATTAAAGATATAGAGTCCATGGTCCCCACATGACTGCATCGCTAAGGTCCCAAAAACTCTAGAACCAGCCCTTACTGCATCATTTCACATTTAATACTATAATATATGTCATATATGTATAATTTAGTAAGAAATGCATGTGTAACCCTAATTAATGGTGTTCAGAGCTCACGGTAGTTTGGACATCACCTAAAATTTTCTCTTATTAAAATTATAAGGTTAAAACTAGAGACTCTAGAACTACCGTTTAAAACTATAAACACCATGAAAATAGAAAAAACAAATATAATAAAATCACCAAAATGAAGCACCAAAATGGCAAAGAAATCTCAAGACTTGTGAACAAGAAGAGGATCTAGGGCATTGTGGATGGCGTAGAGAATCAGCAACATATAAATAATGACTCCAATGGAGGAAACAGCTAAAGCTCCTGTAATTTGATCACAGAACTTGGGGACTTGGCCGCAAACTGGTAACCAACCTGCCGACGAATTCCCATTCTTTTCCACTTGACCAATTGCTAAAGCAGCCGAAATGCTTGAAGTAAGTAACATCGTCAAAACCATATCTAAAGCAACGATTAATCCCCAGAGCAAACTCTTCGAAGGAAGACAGAGAACCATAAGGCCATAGATGCATACAATTGCGTTTGCTATTACAAAGAACTTGAATGTTGGAATGTCACTGTACCTTGCTTCATATGACACTTCGTTCAATCTAACTCTCTCATGGCTTGTGATCATCACAATCGTCGCCGAAAATGTCGTCAAGATGGCTATCACCCTCAGCGAAAATGTGCAGATCCTCTCTATAGTGACCATGGAGATATTGGTCGCTTGCTGTAACAAAACTGGAGGTGGTATATGAGATATAAAATTAGGGTTCTGGAATCCACTACTCCCTGTAAAGACGACTTTTATGTTTATTATTTAACATGTAAGAATTTACAATTCAATAATTGCTGTATAGCTGTTTGTTATTTTAGTGTAATTGGGGTAGTAAAAGAATAATAGCATGTTTGGGATTAGATTAATTATCACACATTCGACAATCTAGCACTCAAAATAAGTTTGGAAATAATTATCACACATTCGACAATCTAGCACTCAAAAGTGATTCTTAAACATAAAAAAATTCAGCTTTATTATTGATTCTTAATACTTAATAGTGGGGTGGCCTATAATAACTTTCCAAAATGTTTACAGTTAAATATATTTAAATACCGTAAGTGGCCTCAAAGAAATTACATAATTTCATAAGTACATTCTTTACAAAATTAAATAAATAAAAAATACTGAAATTCATAAATTGGAATTATAATTGCGGGTGATATATTTTGTCCATGCCAATGCTTGATCTTACCAGATAGAGCACTACCTTGTAATTTTAGGTTCATAAATTAGAATTATAACTGCTGGTGATTTTTTATTTTTTCGTTTTCGTTCATTTGCTTTTAATTATTACTTATATAATAATATAGCTATTCACATTAATTCTTTTGTAATTTAAGTAAAACTCATTCATATTAGTAACTTATTAAAGAATATTTTTTGCAATATTTGGAAAGTGAATATTAATGATGTTGTAACATAATTACTTACATTGCCAGACATAGTAACATGGCTATTTTGGTCAATTCACACATATACCACACATTAACATGTAGTTAATAAGTAATAATATTATCTAAGAATATTCTAAATTTACCAAGAATGTTTGAAAATTATTTGCAAAGCGGATTTCTCTCTCTCTCTCTCTCTCTCTCTCTCTCTCTCTCTCTCTCTCTCTCTCTTTTGAGAATTTGATAAAAATCTTCTTCTTTAGGAAGGCTAATATTGCAATCCCAAATTTACCCTAATATAACCCTTCGAACAATTAGCCTAAATTATTTTCAACAAACTGTTACCATGAATGTGTTAGTTTTAGTATTCTATCATTAAAAATTGTTTTGAATACGTGTGATAATTAATTATGTAAGTCTTTCTTTAAAAAAAAAAACCTCCCTTGACCCTCAAGAAATATATTAATTTATAGATACTGTCATTACAAAGACATATATTAAGAAATAATTCTGTAAAAGAATTGATACCCTAAACATTTATAGAAAGGGACACAAAATTTTCTATCATTTTAAGAAAGACATTTAAGCCCTAATTTATCAATTGCTTCGATTTGATTAAGTAATTAAAAAATCAAAATGGTACATTCCCTTACTATAAATGGTGAATTTACTCAAAAACCATCCTCCAAAAATCACAAACCTAAAAGAATAGTAAAACTCAATCGATTGCTTACTAGAAACTCTTCTTTCCTATCAAAAAATCACAAATCCTTAACAGAATTCCCTAACCCGCTTGCTGCTCGTGCCCTGAAGCAGTGCTCATGCTGGAATTTGCCAAAAAAACCGTGTGTCTCTGTCAAAAACCGCTGTAGAAGGAATCCAAAAAATCGATGGCGTTCGTCTTTAAAAACTTCCAGAAAGTTGATCCTTCCAAGGTTACGACTAATGCCCATTTCCAAACTGATCTTGAGTTGAATAGTTTGGACACCGTGGAGATCGTGATTGCACTCGAAGAAGAATTCGGATTCGAGATCCCTGACAACGAGGCAGACAAGATCAATACCCTCAATATGGCTGTTGATTTCGTTGCTTCTCATCCTTAGGCTAAGTAAGGGAAAGTATGAAGCCCTTAGATGCTATTTCACTCATTTGATGTTCAAAATTAGCAGCAACATTACAATTCTCTTATCTCAGTACCTTAATTTTGCTCCTTCAAGAATAAGCAAATTTTAACGTTTGGGGTGTATCAGTCTTTTTGTCTGTTAAAGAAGAAAAATAAATCTTATATAAGATCAAGTTGGGAAAAATAAAATAAAATTAAAGGCATTCAAATTCTAAACGCGTTGAATTCTTGCTTTTGAACCTCCATTCGACAATTGCTAATACGGTAATTTTTTAAACTTCATCCTTTTTTTTTTTTCTGATTTTGTTCCTTCTGAATTCCAAATTGCAAATACTGGGTTATTTTTTTTCTGAAAGAAGGCGGTAATATGAAGATAATACTCTTGAAGGATGATATTTATTGTTATCTATTAGCAATATTTTTAGTGGCATTTGCTTGTGTTGTTTCCCCGAACATTCTTAGTAACCTAGAGAGATTAATTTGGCTTATCTCAGATTTTTTTCTTTTTGGCATGAGTCCTGCACGAAATTTTGTGGACGTTCATGTTGACAATGTTGTAAAAGATGTAAAGATTTTTATAATATTGTAAACTGCATTTGCACAAAATTTCATGCAAATATGTGCGCCTGAGCATGCTATTTGTTTGCATTATTAAAAAAAGGATTTTTAGCAACAAAAATGAATTGTAAATGATCATGTATACTTGATAAATTTAAATGATTACTCCTGCGTTGCAGCTTTAATTCGGCATTAATTATTTTGTAGCTTTATCTAAAGATGAAGGGAGGTGGAACGAAGTTATGGGACTTGGTGAGGAAAGTGTTATCATCGCATTTGCTGAGATAATGGTGCTCTACCTTTTGGGTTGTGCTTTAAACTGTGTTGAAAGACCTGTCCTCTCTCCCGCAATCAACCAAGTTAGAGAAGTAATAGCAAATTAGCAAGATGAGATTGCAATACATGTTACCTAGCTAGCAGGATTCCTTTTCCTTTTTGGTTTAATTTTTCGTGTCTATGGATATATATAACAATGGAGGAATGAGGAGCATTATATTACTCCTTTCTTTTCTTTAATAGTCTAATAAAAAGTTCAAGTCTTAGCTTAGGTAAACTATTTTTTGAATATGGAGTGAATTTTTTCGGAATAATGTTTTGTTTTATCTTTTCTTTTAATGGGTAAGTTTGGGGGGTCCTTCTTTTTAGTTCTTATATACGTAATTTCTTACACAAACTTCTAATCATTAGATTACATTCATCTACTGGTTAGTTGTTGTTTCTTTTTCATTAATATTTTGAATTCTTATTCAAAATTTATATCGGACCCGACAGAGTTGTAAAAACAACTTTTACGACGAAAGTTTCATAAGAACGGATTGAAATGCATGCCTCTGTTAGAATATACGATGATGATGTTTGATGATAATTCGGAGCATGATAATTGCAAATTATGATAAGCTTGGTAGCTTGGTTAGTAAACTTAGTAAATCAGTTGAGATGACGTGGCAAGTTAGTTACAACAATATCAGTAAGCTGTTAGCTAGTGTGAGAGTGTGAAATTTCTTGATGGATCTAATAACAAATTTGTATATGTACTGATGTTCATATAAATAGATTCCAGATGTATGTAATTCATTATGTAAGCTTAATCAGTAAGTCAATAAAATAGTGTTTTCATTTTCCTTTACTTTCTTACTCATTTTTTTAGCAAACAAACATAGCTTTACTTTATTTTAAACATGGTATCAGAGCCGACTAATGCTTTTAATCAAAGCAGCACTTCTTATTACTTTGTAACGCCTATAAAGCTTGATCAAGACAACTTTATCGTTTGGAGAACTCAAGTTCCCACTTAAATCGAAGGAAATGGCTTGGAATGATTTATTAATAGTGAAAGCAAGTGTCCGATTCAGTATCTTGTTCAAGCCTCAAATGCTGCAAGCTCCTCAATCAATGGATTAGGAACAAGAGTTGATAATCCTACTTTCTTTGCGTGGATCATAACATATTAGCTACTTAATTCAAGAGAATTTGCTTTCCTCTGTGATTCATTGTGTATCGTCACAGGAGCTGTGGGATTGTTTGACACATATGTTTGTTTCTCAAACTCAAACTCAAACCATGCCTATTAAAATGCAATTAGTTTGTTTCTCAAACTCAAGCTCGAATCATGCCTATTAAAATGCAATTACAGACTGTTAAAAAAGGATCAATGACAATGAGTGCATATTTTGCTAAGATGAAAAGATTAGTTGATACACTCGCTATTGTTGGTAAACCTATTGAAAATGCTAATCTTGTTACTTATATTTTAACTCGACTAGAATCACAAGAGTACAAATCACTTGTTACAAGTCTAGTCGCCAGAGGAGAAAGCCTACAAATCCAGGTATTCTTCTTCAATTAAAGCCATACATTGATACTGAACAATTACTTGTTGGTGATAGTAACGGATTGAAAATTACACGTACTGGCTATGCTAAACTGGCTACTTTAACTCATTCTCCCATTTTGTTGCATAATATTCTTCTTATACCTCATATAACTAAAACCAATTGTGTGTCTCAAAATCACTCACTGATAATGATGTATTTGTTGCAAATTTCTATTATATTAAGGCTAGGAAAACAGGGAACATCCTGCTTAAAGGAATTGCTCAGAAAGTCTTGTATCAAGTTCAAGCAACATATGTCTCAACTCAATCTTCATTATTAGCTCTCTTATCTCACTCAGCTTTCCCTAAACCAATGTCTCTTTTTGCTCATTTGTCTGGTTCTTGTAAGTTAATGTGTTCTGATTTTAGTCATTTTAGATCTTTAAATAATGAGTCGGATGCTCAAACTGCTATGACAGTATCTTCAACTTTAATTAGTTTTAGATATACTCATAAAAGGCTTGGTCATGATCCAGCCATCAATGCTCTTAAATGTGTTTTAAAGTCATGTAATCCATTTACTGATATCAATAAAATCTCTAAGCTCATTTTCTGTAATGCTTGTCAATACGGCAAAAATCATCTTCAACATTTTAATTTTGTCCATACTAAGACCATAGAACCTTTACAACTTCTAAATGCTGATGTCTAGGGACCATCTTCTACTGCTTCTACTCTGGGCTATACATATTATTTGTCCATTCTAGATGATTATAGTAGATTCACTTGGATATTTCTCCTCACTGCAAAGTCAAAAGCTCTTGATGTGTTTATTGCCTTTAAACCTTTATAGAGAAACATCTGAATAAACAAATCAAAACATTTCAAATTGATTAAGGAAGAGAGTTCATATCACTTTCTTTTTTATTTTTCTGCTTTGGTATTCATTTTAAACATCCTTGTCCTTGTATTCATCATCAAAATGGCAAAATACAAAGAAAGCATATAAACATTGTTGATGTTAGACTTATCTTACTTGATTGTTCAAAATAGGAGTAGGTAATCTATTTATCAAATATATTGATGTATAAAATGCATTCTACCAGCAAATGCACAAGCGCGACAGGGGCATGTCAAGCATCTGTCGTACCGAGACACAGTTTCGGTGCAACTCACTCTTGGTGCAACGGGCAACTTGTCGCACCAAGATGCAGTTGTTTTGAAACTCTCGCAAGTTGAGAAAATATCTCTTACAACTCGGTGATGCGGATTGGTGTTAGATCCGAATGGATTATGCTGTATTTGATCGGAGTTCACTTTCACTGTTCGCCATCGGTGTTTGCTTTGTTGTTTGACGTTTTGCCAATAATGATTCAAAAGTGGAATGCTGCATTTGGTTTGATAAAGGGGGAGAAAGAAAGTTGTTTTTGGTTTGTAAACAAGTGTAATTTGGGGAGAAAATATTGTGTTTAGCTAGTGTTAATAGAAAAAAATTTAGAGAACTAATTATGAAGATTACAAAAATTTTGGATTATTTTTATAAATTTTCCATTCTTTTTCTTGTCGTATCCTTCATAAAAGAACTATATATTCAAATGAAACGAATGCCAAAGTGGAGCATGGTCATAAGTCTAGCCGTCTCTATTGTTCGAAATATGCCCAATTGTTGTATCTAAGAATGCTTAGAATGAAGGCCCAAATCCCATGAGATGGGCCTGTTAAAAGATAGGGACCTCTGCAACCCACAATGTGTAAATTCACTCAATTCCAAAACATAATTTACAGAAATTTATATTATTTTAAAATTTAAAATATAGAGAAATTTTAAATAATAATCAATTATATCATTTTCTTTACATAAGTCTCTTGACCATTATTGATCACTACTGTTGTTTTAACATAAAATAACTAGATTTTTAAAGAGTAGTGCAACACACTTCAAGTTTTTTATCTCAAAAACTTATCTCAAATGATGTGGCATTCATCAATTAATTGGTGAAATAATATATTTAATTCACTTAGAATCTTTAAATTAAAAATTCTAAATGTTAAAAATAATTAAAATTTAAATAAAAAATAATCCCTTAATTTTTATTTTTTAAAGGAAAGTAATATTATATGTTTTCCATGAAAAAAAAAGGGGAAAAAATAACGTAACACAATGAGCAATGTTAGTTTGGCCGAAGTTGGTGCTTGATTTGGCGTCCAAAAAATCATTGTGATTTTGCCTGTTCGGGCATCAACTTTGAACAACCCGGCTTTTAACATAAAACTTGGAAAATATGATAAATTAATAACTTAAGAAATATAAAAAATATTTTGATAATATGGGTAACGTTTAAAAAAATGTAGCAAAATATTTAAAATCATAATTAGTTCAAATTTTAGAAATTGAAGGAGTATTTGCTCATTTATAAATGGGGAAATGAGTATTACCTCTTGTTGTTTGGTGAAACTAGACAAAAATCTCCTAATATTTTAAATTAACTTGAAATCCTATATTGTTAGAACAGTGTTGATTTTATTAAGGTTTTATTATTTTACCCATTTTAATTATGTTGGCCTTAGAATTAAATGTTTTGGAAATATTCTATCATCACTATTGAGTAAAAATATAATTTTCAAGTATAAATTAAAACATAAATTCATATTTTTATCTACAATTAACTAAAAATAAAAATATATCAAAATTTAGGGGAAAATTACCAAAACGTAACCCGAAATTCGAACGTTGCCAAATCCTGAATCTAAATCCAAATTTCTAAATGTTGACAAATCCTAATCCTAACCCTAACCCTAAATATGATACTTGTTCAGCTTTGGTGGGAAAATCTTTTATAGAAGATAGTTTTCTTTATGGTTACGTTGGTGGTCTATATGAGGTTCAAACTATGTACGTACAATGAATTCAAGACCTTTAATTAGGTTTAATTTAAATTTATAGTAAAAGATTCGTATCTAAGGAAGTGAAATCTTTTACTTCCATTTGGGAACTAGCTAGCTTGTCGCAACAATTTTTGAACAATTTAATTATTATTGTTCAATTTTGATGTACTGATCTTGGAAGTTGGAATAATGGAGCACAGATTTCCTTGATATTTAATTAGAATGTGAAATCTTTATTTCTCTTTTGGGGAAGCTAATTAGAGCCATAATTTTTTTAAAACTAGTTATTAATTTGATAAATGATGAACATTCAATTCTTTAATTGGATAAAACTTAAAGCCTCCAGATAATCATACATAGTTTAGGCAATTTTCTTTTGCTCAAATATTATAATGTAAATGTGAATGATGTGGACATGTGGTGCTCCTAAACCACCCAACACCTGAGTAAATTTAACTTAGGCATGTTTGGCAACGGGGTAAATTTTGGGGATTTTGATACGCATGCTCAACAACTTTGTAATATTTTTCTTTTTTAAACGTAATTAAAGAAATTACATTTTCAAATGAAATGAAATACCAAAAGGAGCCTAGCCATAAGTCCAGCAAGCTTTATCATTCAAAATAGGCCCAATTGTGATTTGTCACAAAATCCCAAGAGGAGAGCCTAATAAAAAAAATAGAGCAAAACGATAATTCCATTGACCAATCCCATTCATCAAAGAACCTTGGAGAAAAGGAAAATTATGCACTTTTTGTTTTGGGCGATACGAGATGCTTTTCAAACAGCATGTGGTAAGAAATCCCAAAATTTGTACATGTGTGAAAAATTACTGGCTGGTTCGATGGATGACTAGGGATGGCATCGGGGAGAGGAGGGGAGGCGATCAAATTTTTTTGTACTCATTCTTGATATTTTGTATATATTTTCGTTCTTATAAAAATTATTTGAGAAAATCTTCATCTCCTCCCCGAATAATAACATGGGATCTCCGACGATTCTGAATAATTAATATTTTTTATTTTCGATTTTTGAGTTAATTATATTAAAATAAGAAATCTAAATAAAAGTAAAGTTTGGAATATATCTTACATTAATATTGATTCATTACAAAAGTCACATACAAAATACAAATTATCGAAATAATTATTTTTGTCAATCTTCATAATCATACAATAAAAAGAAAAAGAATTTACTTTTATATCGACAATAAAATAAATGAAATAAATGTAGATACTTAAATAATTTTTTAATAAAATAAAATTAAAATTAAAACAAAAATTTTGGGTCAATAGAATTTATGCGGCCTTTTTAATGTCTTAAATAAAAGTTTAAGGCTTTAATTAAATAATTAGACCGAAAAGTTTAATAATATAAATATTTTGATATTTATTATTTTTATCAATATTTATAATCTTATAATATAACTCAAAATTTATTATTTATTTATTAATAGTTTTAAAAAATAAAAATAAAAATAAAATTAAAATGAGGAAAATAGAGAGGGGAGGGGAGGGGATTCCACCTCACCCTGTTCATGCCCCGAATAAGAAACGAGATAAAATAAATTTCTCTTTTTTTCTAAATAAAAAATTAAATATAAAATTATTTTTATGATGACGTTGGTTTTTTTTTTGTGAGGATGCGGTTGGCTTTACGTGGAAGGGCAAATTACCCTATTTGATACATTATTAAAGGGACACTTGGAATCCTTCCACTTGCATTTAAAAAAATCTGAAAAGCTGATGTTTCTTATCCCACAAAGAAAAACTTTTATCTTCTTATCATGATTTATGAATACTAATCATTTTGATGTTTTCAATCCAGCAAAGAAATTTTTTTTCCTCTGATCATGATTCATGAACGATGTGTTTGATGCTTTAACTGTGCAGTTTTCATCTCCCCTGGTGGAAAGGTTTTGAGTCAAAATCATAGATTTTTCCTAAATCTTCTATTAAACTTGTCAAAAGAACATGCAATCCTGTAATTCATAGGGCCACTCGGCCAAAGTAACTTTGGCCGAGTGGTCGACCCATAGAATTACGTGGAATTTATTCTTTCTCCATTTATTAATAATTGAGTGTATATAGTTTTTTTTATAAAATATAAGTGGCGTGTATATTTTTCGAATATTAATGAGAATAAAAAATTTAGATGGTATTTTATTAAAATTAATATAAATTAATTTTAATAATAATTTAATTTATAAATATTAATTATAATTTTACGTAATATAAATTATACTCTTAAATAATTGTCTCATATAATAAAAAAACTATATTATACTTCATAGAAATCACAGTGTCATGCTACCGACATTACAAAGAAAAGCTGTTTTATTTTTTTCCCTTTTGGGGGCAGCCGAATGCAGTCGAAACAAGTATCGTGCCGTTGTAAACTTGTTTATATGACAGTCCCAATCAGTGGCTGCCCGTCGATAATATCTTAAGTTAAAAAAATTGTTATTTTTCCGATTGCAAATATATTTATTTTGATTAAAATTGGCTATCACGAATAGAGTAATGCAAATTGGCCATCATGTGTTTGATTAATTTCTCCTATTTTTCGTTATTAGTTTTAAACTTTTCTTTCAATTTTTTTTTTGTTTTCAGCATAACTTTCAAATTTTCTATTGCCATAATCACATGTTGGGATTTGTTTCAGCAAAAAGTTTCAAGAATTTGTATGGAAAATAGTCAACTTATACTAGGAGAAACTCTTAGAAGCTCCTTTCATCGGGTAGATTTTTAACAAGAATATTTTTTATTTAATTTTATAAGTATATCTATAAATCTTTTTTTTATGTGGGTAGTTTATTGTTTATTTCATATTATTAGCTAATGTGATTTAATAAAATTAGTGCAAACATTATATTAAACCACATGACTTTATGATATATTGAATATTAACTTTATTAAATCACACGACTTAATAGTATATCCATATTATAAATAAATAAAAATCCCTGCACCCGAAAATATGTAAATATTTTGTGTGTGTATTGGTAAAAATATGATGAATGAAAGTGTATATACATTAGGAGAACACCAAATTTTTTTGAGATATTAAATTGACTAGTGACCCACCCAAATTATGAATTGAAGAGAAGAGAATAAGAACTAATGTGGAGAAAAGAGTACAAGAAGAAGTGCTTTCATTTCATGGACACGAATTTAATATTTACGCCACTAATTGAGACCGGAAGTTAGTGGAGGAGTTGACTTTTTAGTTTCGAAGATATACATAAATATTTCACTATTTATAAACGGAAAATATCAAAAAACCAGATATTTGGACTGATTATTAATTTCTAGGTTGTGATATCACTAAACAAAATGAAAAAGAATTAAAGCAAGAAAGGAAATTAAGTTATAAAGAAATTAAGGTATATATACTATATTTTAATTTAAATATCCTTTTAATTCTTATATTTTAAAAAATATGTCAAGACATCTTATTATAAATATGCTATGATCTTAGTTTTATTTTTTCTTACCTTTGACAACAATAACTTTGCAATAATATTCTAGGCATTAATTTTTTATCTAAAAAGTAATTAGCAAATTAACCAATATATTAGTAAATTAAGAAATAAATATCAATTTAAAACAAGTAACCATTTATGATAAATTAATACCAGCTAACTTAAAGCAATGTCTAAGTTAAGTTAATTTTTATTAAAAAAATAATTACCAAATTAATCCTAAAATTAAGATAATAAAAAATATTTAGAGTAATTTTTATTTTACTTTTACTTTTACTTTTAAGACTAATTTGATAAATTTACATATTTTGCTTTTCATTAAATCTCCAATAATATTATTGCAAGTGTATTATTCTAAATGTAAAAAAAAAGGATAGGACTATAAAATATTTACTAATAAAGATGAGGTATTTTTTAAAATAGAGAGACTAAGTCACTAAACGAATACTTAGGTTAAAAATGCATGCACCAAATATGCATTTAGCTAAGAAAATATGATACGGTGTTTTGATTAACCGAAAAAAAAAATTATCAGAAGTTTGAGCCAATAATTAACATTATTAGTTATTAACAAGAGTACACCTAAAAAATTTTGAATCACTCGAATGAGTACAAACCACATAAGTTTTTGTTAAAATTTTTGTAAAGTCTAGTGTGTATATTTATATAAACAAAGTAGGTAGATAATTAAAAATAAACATGTCTAAGTGTCAATATCCGAAAGCTCGAAACAAGTATGAGCTTAAGATTTCCAATTTACAATTAATTCAATTACATTAAAATAAATAAATTTACCTCAAAATTTACAGAAAATTAATTATTTCAAATTATTTTGTATAATTTTATATTCAAATTTAATTTTAAAATTTTTAATATATATGGCGGCCAATCAACAACCCACTCGAAAGACTTAATTTATTTTCTTTTATTTTCTTTCTAGTTTTTCTACAAGTCAAGCTGGCTAGATTTCAAGCCACAACAAATGCGAGGTCTAGAAAACCCTAACAGAGGATAAATTCTATGTTCAAATTTATCACAATTCACCAGTACGTGGCAGAAATAACGTCCATTTTGCACTCTATAAATACCGTACTCCCATCACCAACATTTGCATGTCAATCACATTTCTCATTACTTCTTAAATTACTCGTGAACTTTCCCTCAAAATGGCTCCACTTATTATGAGAAAAAATATTGTAACCTGTGCTCTTGTGGGCATTCTTGCCCTAGCTTTTGCCACCAATGTAATGTGTCAAAATGTTGCTAACATTGTGACTCCCCAGTTCTTCGACAGCATAAAGAATCAGGCAGCCGGTAGATGCGCCGGCAGGTACTTCTACACGAGAGATGCATTTCTGAATGCTGCCAGGGCCTATCATCAGTTTGGTAGCGGCTCTCCTACAGCTTCGAAGCGTGAGATTGCTGCATTTTTTGCACACGTCACTCATGAAACTGGACGTAAGTTCTCTCCATTTTATTTCTTTTTGCATGCAAAGTATTTATGAGCAATCCGTGCATAGAGAAGAAAAAGGCTTTTCTTTGTTTTAATGTTTTCAAAACCGTTTTTGAAATTTTTAAAAACTGTATCCCTTTTTTTATAATTTAATTTATTTGTTCCCCCCCCTCCCCCCGGGGGCGCCCCCAACCAACCAAAAATAAAGAGAGATTGAAGTCGAATTTCAAATCGAAGGGCCCATATTTGTTCACTACTAGAAATACATATATAAGGTTGGAACGAACGTAACCTTCCTGCCTGTTTGCGAAATATATGTAATTCTTGCGAAATTCATTATCTCCAATCCATGTTTGTTTTAAAAAGATATATATATTTTTTTATTTTACATCAACAGGATATCGATACGATTATCGAGAATTTATGCACCCTCACCCTCTACAATAACATACTATGCTTTTTAATTTCTTGTTGGCAAGAGCCTTTCTTAATTAGCATGTATATTTAGACAACTCTTTTTAATTACATGCTTTATATGTATTAAATAATGTTCTTAGTTTGATGAACACATAAAAGTTTTCAATAAAACTAATTGAATACTCCAACTTTTAATTGATATGATTTGCCACTAGCCGATTATCTTGATTAAGCCTAGAGAGAATTAATTAAAAAAAAATGTCTTGCTTTTTCAGATTTGTGCTACGTTGAAGAGATTAACAAGTACAACAGGTACTGTGATGAAGAAAACCAACAGTACCCATGTGTTCCCGGAAAGTTCTACTACGGCCGTGGACCGATCCAACTCACCGGAAATGGCGACTACGGAGCTGCCGGAAAAGCTATCGGGTTTGACGGATTAAGAGCTCCGGAAACGGTGGCCAGGGATCCCGTTGTGTCATTTAAGACTGCCCTGTGGTTTTGGATGACCTATGTGCACCCAGTTATGAATCAAGGTTTTGGTGCAACAATTCAGAGAATCAATGGAGCCGTTGAATGCGGTGGCAAGCAACCTGCTCAGGTTCAAGCTCGCAACGGATATTATAAGGATTATTGTAACAAATTTGGTGTTACTCCTGGCCCAAATCTCTATTGTTAAGATGTTTTCGCCGATACTTCACTGGCTTGTTGAAATAATGTGGCGTAATTGTATAATATAGGGTGGTTTCATGTACCTAAAACAAAATAAATTGAAGAAATAAAAGTGTGTTGCTAATGTGATGTAATTTTATAATATAGGGTGGTTTCATGTACCTAAAACAAAATAAATTGAAGAAATAAAAGTGTGTTCCCGACCATATTTTACTGCTTATAAGGTTTATGATTAATTATGCTTCTTGGAGAAACTCTACATTGATTTAGCTTCGGTTTTTTTTTTCAGGAAAAGTAGTATGATAGATGTTTGTCAGCGAAAAAAGAAACTAACTTGATACAAAGAGCAATACTAGCTTTAGTGATTGATTGAGTGTCCGATTGGACACCAACTTTAAGTAACCCAACTTTTTCATAACATAATATATGTAACATAGGACTTGAAAAATATGATGAATTAATAACTTAATAAATGTAGCAAATATTTTGATAATATGTGTAGCATAAAAAGAATGTAACAAATATTTGACAACAATAATTGGTTCGGAACAAGATAATGTTTCCATGGAATTATGAGAAGAATCGTGTTAGAGATTAGGACAAAGGAAACTACGCGACAACTTTCGTACCGTAGTATCACAGTGGCACCTTTTTTTTCAATCTTTTGCGATACTAAATTTTATTTGGCCTCCTTACTTTCTTATGTATTTTCAATTTATTAAATAAATCAACACATTTATAATGATGGCTGATAGCCGGCACCGGGCAGCTTTTATCGGGGCTGCCAGTAAGCTAAATCAATTTTGGAGGAGCATAAAACTTAAGCTTTATGAATAACATTATTTCATTGTATTTACTCTACTAATTTCATGGCTTTGAACCCTCTGTTTGATAAGAAATATTTGTGTGGGATCATCCCACCACCTCAATCATACCATTTAGGGACTGATTATTCTGTTACATAACTCAATAGTATTGGGTTATTCCAACAAACTTAGCAGTTAGCATAAGATAGTAGGACAGCCCTACAAAACTTTTTTGAGTTAATAGTGCTAAATGGTTTTATAATCAAAAGTGGGTCTTGGTATCTTTTATTAAAAATTTCGAATCTACATAATCATTTCTCTAAATCTTGAGAATGTAGATATCATTTTTCTTAAAGTAAAAGATTCCCTTATTATAAGATTAAAATTACTCATAGTGATAATATTATAATTTATTGATATATTTTTGTTCAATTAGACCAAATTACAATATTTTTTATAATAAGGTAAAGCAGTGCTAACGCTTTAAACTTATGATGATTTCAATTTATTCAATAAATATATAATCTCTAACTCTAATTGAAGAAAAAAAGGTTGAATTGGGGACATCTTTAAAAATAAAATAAATATTGTTTTATGAAAATTTATAAAAAATTAAGGGGTGTAAGCAAAAATTTTCGAGGCCTGGGTCCGCCCCCCAAATCAACAGTCGCTTTTGGTGAATTTAATTTGAAAGTTCCACAAATAATAATGCTAAATCAAATTCAGTTCTAAATGAACAAGAACAAGATGAGAATTTGGGCGACAATTAGGGAACAAGATGAAATGAAGGTGAGATGAGATGAGATGAAGATGATTTTGAGAAGAAGAGAGAGATTTGGAATTTGGGCCGGATTGTTTTTAAGTTCTGAAATATTTTTAGATGGTATAATGTTAATAACCAAATAACAACATCCTACTGTTGAAACTACTTTTTCATGTATACAGCTGACGTATCAGAATGAAAAAAATTGACACATGTTGCAATTGTTGCAAAGTCGCTGAATCCTATATGATTATTATTTTGCAACAAGCTATATATAAACAATAATTTATTTAAGGGTGGGCAACGAGATGATTTGATTAGGTATTGGGCCGAATCCAAAACTTTAGTTGGGTTCAATACTGTATTCTTAAAAAATCAATAGAAATAGAATCAGAACTAAGATTTTCGATTTAGTTTGGCCCTTTAAATATTTATAAAATTTATTATTTTCTTTACAAAATTTAATATTTTTTATTTTCTTATATTCTCTTAGATCATGCTATGTAGCATTATTTAAATATAAAATAACATCAGTTTTTTTTTCCTGCTTCGGTTCTAATTTTGATAATTTGATTCAATTTCATATTTGTTTTATCAACTTTTTTTAAAGAAAATGTCCTTTGAGTTTACCTATAAGAAAATGGACATCGTTCGAGAATGAAAGTTTAGAAAATTGACTAGACTTTTCAAATCTTTAAAATATATTGTTTTATACGTAGGTTATGCTAACATGTTGCTTACGAGACTTTTCAAGTCTTTAAAAGATATTCTTTCATATGTAGGTTATGCTAACTTGTTGCTTACGTAAACGAGCTAAGGATACTATTCCTCGAAATAATTATCCAGATGAAAAAGTTCGATCTATTAATTAAAATTAGACAGAATGATGCTCCATCTATTTTATAATTATTTTGACGACTTGAGTTCCAATGAAATTTATTACTCATTTTGTTCCAACTTTTAAACAGTGACAAAAAATATGCATTATCAAAGGATAAATGAGAACTTTTCACATACAATTTGGATACATCTGTAAAAGAAAAAATGAAGAAGAGGAAGTGTTTTTATTGTAAAAAACAAGGCCTTGCATCAGAGATTGTTCTCAGAAAAAGAAAGATGACAAGGAGAGAACATGAGATGCAGCATTGGCCTCAGATGATTCATCTAATGATGGATACCATAGTGCTGACTTGTTGGTAGCCTCAAACAACAACATTAAAGGTCAATAAGTCCTTAATTCAGGTTATTCCTTTCATTTGTGTCTTGATTCATGTCTTTTTTATGAGTATGAATCTGTGGATGGTGGTAGAGTTTTAATGGGAAACAACAATATGTGTAAGATTTTTGGTATAGGGTCTGTCAAAATAGAGATGTTTGATGGGATTGTTATAACTCTATGTGATGTAAGACATGCACCTAGGTTAAAGAGGAACTTGATCTCTTTAGGCATGCTGGATAGTATAGGATACTTCTTCAAGTTTGAAAATAGTGGTTTAAAGATTATGAAAGGGACTGAGATAGTAATGAAAGGGATTAAGAAAAATGGTCTTTATTTGTTAGAATGATCATCAATGCTTGTGTCAGCTGTAATGACAACTATTTCTGAGCTTGATAGAACTATGTTATGGCATCTTAGAATTGGCCATATGAGCATTAGGGGAATGCAAGAATTGAGTATGCAAGGGTTGCTCTATGGTGACAAAATAATTGAGTTAGACTTATGTGAAAAATGTATTTTTGGCAAAGCACACATGTCAAATTTACTAAAAGGATGCATGTGTCTAAACAACCTTTAGACTATGTGCATGCTGATCTTTGGGAGCCTGGTCAGGTATCTTCTCTAAGTGGTGGAAAGTACTTTATGTCTGTGATAGATGATTACTCCATGAAAGTTTGGGTATATATATTTTAAAACCAAAAATCAAGTCTTGGAAAAGTTTAAAGTCTAGAAGGCTTTGGTGGAGGCTTAATCTGGTTTCAAAGTGAAATGCCTTAGGACAGACAGTAAACATGAATTATGTAATAAAGAGTTTAAAGTTTTTTTTATCAGGAATGAGGGATTAAGAGGCATAAGATAGTAAGGCTCACTCCTCAGCAAAATGACTTAGCTAAAAAGATGAACAGAACCCTTGTTTATAAGACAAGATGTTTATTGATCAATTATCAATTACCAAGGAGTTTTTGGGTTAAAGCTATCTCAACAGCCTGTTATCTTGTTAACAGAAGTCCATCATCAGCCATTAGGTTCAGAACTCCATAAGAAGTCTAGTCTGGAAAACCTGCAAGCTATGAACATCTCAGTGTATTTGGGTGCCCTACGTATATTCATATTAGACAAGGGAAGCTTGATGCACAAGCTGTCAAATGAGCATTTGTCCGTTATCCAAATGGAGTTAAAGGCTACAGAGTTTAGTGTGGAAAAGTTAATAAGTGTTTAATTATATATTATGCTTAATGAAGTTGTTGTAATCAATAAGTCTAATTAAGTAACTTCTGATATTGACATTAATGTAAATAAGACACAGACTACTGGAGTCATTAATCAAGGTGTTAGGATTAAGGTGGAGTTGTCTATTGCTCATAAAGATGAAGTACAACCAGAAATTACTGAAGATAATTCTCAAGATACAATAGTAATTGAAGATGCAGCACCACAAGTAATTGGTCTGCAATAATATCAGTTAGACAGGGACAGATAAAGAAGACATATCATACCCCCAACAAGGTATGCACTTACAAACATAGTTGTGTGTGCATTGATGAGTGCAGAGGATGTTTCAATTGAAGAGCCTAGCAGCTACACAGAAGCAACAAGTAACAAGAACAATAGTAACTAGATTAAAGTAATGGGGGAAAAGATGGATTCTCTAGTAAGGAATCAGACCTAGACATTGGTTTCTAATCCAAGAAATAGGAAAATTGTCATCTGCAAGTGGATATTCAAGAAAAAATAGGGCATTATAGGTGTTGAAGACTTAAGATATAAGGCAAGACTTGTGGCAAGGGGTTTCACACAAAAGAAGGGGGTATATTTCAATGAAATCTTCTCACATACTGTAAAACACAAATCAATTAGAACCTTGCTTTGTTGACTTTGCTTAATGTAGAGCTTGAACAAATGGATATAAAGACTGCCTTTTTACATGACAATCTTGAAGAGAAGATATTAATGTCACAGCCTAAAGGTTTTAAAGTAAATAGACATAAGGATTATGTATGTCTTCTGTGTAAGTCTCTATATGGCTTGAAACAGTCTCCTAGGCAATAACATAGGAGATTAGACCAGTTTATAATCTCTAATGACTATTACAGGAGCAAATATGATAGTTGTGTCTATCATGGGAACATAAGCTTAGGTGGAGCTGTGTATCTTTTGTTATATGTTGATGATTTACTCATTGTTGGTAAAAATTCTAGTGATATTGAGAAGCTTAAGAATTTGTTGAAGGGGGGAATTTGAAATGAAAGATCTTAGCAGTGCTAAGATGATCCTTCTTATGGATATTCTTAGAGATAGAGCTGCTGGTACTTTATTTCTAAGCAATCAAGATATTTCAGTAAGGTGTTAGAAAAGTATATTATGATGGATTCAAAACCTATAATGACATTTTTGGGAGCTCAATTTAAACTCTTTAACCACATGTCTCCAATATCAGATGCTAAGAAATTTCAAATGGCTGCAATTCCATATTTACAGGATGTATGAAGCTTAATGTATGCAATGGTTTGCTATAGAGTAGACATAGCTTATGCAGTAATTGTAGTAAACAGGTTTATGAGTAATCATGATAAGCTTTATTAGGATGATATGAGGTGGGCTATGAGGTACTTGAAACGTACTTTAGATCATGGTCTAGTGTATGGCAAATCCAAGTAAGAAGTCTGTGAAGTTAGAGGCTATGTGAACTCTAATTTTGCAGGTGACTTAGATAAGAGAAATTCCATCTCTGGGTACATGTTCATGCTGGAAAATTGTCTCATAAGTTGGAAACCTAATTTACAGCACATAGTAGTTTTGTTATCTACTGATGCTGAATTTGTTGCTGTAATAGAGACAGTAAAAAAATCAATGTGGCTGAGAAGGCTATTGAATTAATTCTAGTTGAAGCAAAAGACATTTTAGACCTTTTGTGATAATTAAAGTGCAATTCAGCTTATCAAAATGAAGTTTACCGTGAGAGAACCAAACACATTGATATGAAGTTACACTTTATCAGAGATGAGGTCGCAAAGGGTTTATTGTAGTAACAAAAATACAACATATATCAACCCTACTGATATGTTAACAGAAGTAATTCCAACACACAAATTCAAGATTTGTGTAGACTTGATTGGTATTGGAAATGGTTCTGGTTGTTAAGTTGTGTGGTTAAAGATTTTTTTTTTTAAAAGCACTTATGGTCAAGAGTCATGCTGAATCAGAACTGCAAGGTGGAGAGTGTGAGGACATGAGTTATGTTTTTGGACTAAAATGCAATTGAATGAAAGTTGCTGGGTGGTGTGCAGATCGACTTCAGAGGAGGGGTCAATTTGTAAATTCTGCGCTGATGTGGCAAAAAGGTTAAAGTTTGTTAAGTTGTTTCTAGAAATTTTCCAAAATATAAAAGGGCTTGTTGTGCAATGCTTTGTGTGTGTGATTCTCTTTTATTTCTTAGGTAAAACGGGTGATTCTAGATTCTTTGGAATCCTTGAAGTGTCCTCAAAACAATTGATCTGATTGTACAGCATTTGAGTAATGAGAGCTTGTTCATTTTTCCTTTGAAACTTGGAAGCTTGTTCACCGTGAATAGTTTTCTAGGTTCTTGTTTGACTGAATCATTTTTTGTTCTTGATTCCATTATGTCTTTAATTGATCAAAGTTGTGTGAGTTGATTAATTTCTTGTTAATAGCCATTAAAATACAACAGGAAAACTACCAAAACGTAACCCGAAATTCGAATGTTGCCAAATCCTGAATCTAAATCCAAATTTCTAAATGTTGACAAATCCTAATCCTAACCCTAACCCTAAATATGATACTTGTTCAACTTTGGTGGGAAAATCTTTTATAGAAGATAGTTTTCTTCATGGTTACGTTGGTGGTCTATATGAGGTTCAAACTATGTATGGACAATGAATTCAAGACCTTAATTAGGTTTAATTTAAATTTATAGTAAAAGATTCATGTCTATCTAAGGAAGTGAAATCTTATACTTCCATTTGGGAGCTAGCTAGCTTATCGCAACAAGTTTTGAACAATTTAATTATTAATGTTCAATTTTGATGTACAGTACTAATCTCGGAAGTTGGAATTATGGAGCGCAGTTAACTAATTTCCTTGACATTTAATTAAAATGTGAGATCTTTATTTGTCTTTTGGGAAAGCTAACTTATTGCTGCAAGCTTTGCAAGCTAAAAATAGATTCCCTTATTCTTAAAGTAGATTGTCAATGAACCATTGTCATTAAGTCCAAAAATCATAAACATAAATTGTAAAATAATTTTTTGTAGATAACAAAAGATGTATTGGGCCGGACTCAACAAAGGGTGCATTTTTTATTTGGAATCAGTGGATGTCCTATGGAACGCCTCGAGGTCCACTAAACAGCCACACAACTGTTATGGTAAAAAATGTTTTCAGGTCAGCGGAAGTTTTTTTTGAATAATCAATGGAGGAAAGTAAAAAATACCCTTAGTTTGTAAGTGAAATTACTACATATTTATTTTGTTATATCATTTAAGATCATGTCTTTTTCTGGTTGAAGTGCAATCTTGGCCATGAAATGGGACTCTTTATTGCTTGAACAATAGTTCAAAGAACTAATTACTAGTCACATGAATTGTGGTTTATACCTTCCATCAGCCAGAATCATACAATTGTAAACAAATATTGTCGTGTAGAAAAAAATCAAGAATAAAGTTAATTTGTATGTTTTTTTGTTGCCATATATATATATATATATATTTGTTCCTATAGATTATGATCTGTTTGCAAACAACTTTCAGGTTGATTTCCAATTGAAAAATTGTTCTCGTCTGCCATAGATTAATGCATTATTTTGGTTGTTAATTGACTCGTCTCTGAAATTAAAGAAAACTGGAAATACTTTAGAGCCATAATTTCTTTAAAAACTAGTTATTGATTTGATAAATGATGAACATTCAATTCTTTAATTGGATAAAACTTAAAGCCTGCAGATAATCATACATATTTTAGGCAATTTTCTTTTGCTCAAATATTAATGTGAACGTGAATGATGTGGTGCTCCTAAAACACCCAAAACCCAAGACTTTTTAGAGTAAATTTAACCAAGACATGCTTAGCACGGAGTAAATTTTGGGGATTTTGTTATGTATGCTCAACTACTTTGTGCACTGAGTTCTATCAAGGTAAGTACTGTACAGGTAAAATTTTGTTCCATTATCAGACCCAGATAACTATTATAGTATACCTCTCTTTCTTGTCATATTTTTCCTTATCAAACGCAATTAAAGAAAGTACATATTCTAATGAAATGAAATACCAAAAGGAGCCTAGTCATAAGTCCAGCAAGCTTTATCATTCAAAATAGCCCCAATTGTGATTTGTCAGAAGGCCTAGAATGAAGGACAAAATTCCCAAGAGAAGAGCCTAATAAAAAATCAGAGCAAAACAATAATTCCATTGACCAATATCATTTATAAAAGAACCTTTGAATAAAAGAAAATTATGCACTTTCTATTTTGGGCGATACGAGATGCTTTCCTAACAGCATGTGTTAAGAAATCCCAAAAATTGTACACGTGTGAAAAATTACCGGCTGGTTCGACGGATGTGGTTGGCTTTTATACAAATAAGGGCAAATTACCCTATTTATAAATTATAAAAGGGACACTTGGACTCCTTCCAAGTTCATTTAAAAAAATAAAATCTGAAAAGCTAATGTTTCTTATCCGACAAAGAGAACTTTTATCTTCTCATCATGATTTATGAATACTGATTTTGATGTTTTTAATCAAGAAAAGAAATTTTTTTTCCTCTGATCATGATTCATGAACAATGTGTTTGATGCTTCAACCGTGCAGTTTTTATCTCCCCAGGTGGAAAGTTTTGAGTAAAAAATAATAGATTTTCTTGAATCTTTTATTAAACTTGTCAAAAGAACATGTAATCTTGTAATAAACAGAAATCATAGTGTCCTGCTACCGACATTACAAAGTAAAGCTCTTCTGTCTTTCTTTCTTTTTTTTCCGTTTTTCGGGCAGCCGAATGCAATCGAATCAAGTGTCGTGCCGTTGTAAACTTGTATATTTGATGGTCCCAATCAGTGGCTGCCTGTCGCTAATATCTAAGTTGAAAAAAAAAAAAAGGTTATTTTCCCGATTGCAGATATATTTATTTTGATTAAAATTGCCTATCACAAATAGACTAATGCAAAATTGGCCATCATGTGTTTGATTAATTTCTCCTATTTTTCGTTATTAGTTTAAGCTTTTCATTTAAGTTTTTTTTTTTTTGGACACAATTTTCAAATTTTCTATCACCATAATCATATGTTGGGGTTTGTATCAGAAAAAAGTTTTTAAGTATTTGTATGGAAAAAGACAACTTATCCTACCAGAAAGTTTTAGAAGCTCCTTTGATCGGTTAGATTTTTAATAAGGATATTTTTTAATTAATTTTATAAGTATATATAAACTTTTTTTTTCATGTGGACAGTTTATTGTTTATTTCATATGACACATAAAATCAATACAGACATATTATTAAATTATATAATTTTAAAATATATTAAATATTAATTTTATTAAAACAGATGCAGACCCTTGTACTTGAGAATGAAAGTGTATATACATTAGGACATCACCAAAATATTTTGAGATATTAAATTGATTAGTGACTCGCCAGAATATCAATGCCGAGAAGAGAACAAGAAGAACTAGTGTGGAGAAAAGGGTACAAGAAGAATTGCTTTCATTTCGTGGACCCAAATTTACGCCGCTAATTGAGAACGGGAGTTAGTGGAAGACTTGACTTTTCAGTTTCGAAGATATACATAAATATTTCGGTATTTATAAACGGAAAATATTAAAAAAAAAACTCAGATGTTTGGACTGATTATTAATTTTTACGTTGTGATATCACTAAAAAAAAGGAAAAAGAATTAAGGAAAGAAAGGAAATTAAGTTATCAAGAAATTAGGGTATAATCTTATATTTTAATTTAAATATTTTTTTAATCCATGTATTTTTTAAAAAATGTAAAGACATCCTATTTTAAATATATTATGATCTTCCTCTTATTTTTTCTTACCCTTTACAACAATAACTAACAATAATATTTTTGGCATTTATTTTTTATCTAAAAAAATAAATAGCATATTAACCAATATATTAGAAAATTAGAAATAAATATCATTCTAAAACAACTAGTAACCATTTATGATAAATTAAAACCAACTAATTTAAAGCAATGTTTAAGCTAAGTTAATTTTTTGTAAAAAAGAATTAAGTACCATATTAATCTTAAAATTAAGATAACAAAAAATAGATAGAGTAATTTTTATCTTACTTTTAAGACTAATTTGATAAATTCATTTTTTTTCTTTTCATTGAATCTCCAACAATATTATTGTAAGGGTATTATTCTAAAAGCAAAGAAAAGATCAGGATAGAAATTTAATATATTTACTAGTAAAGATGTCTTGAAATATTTTCTAAAATAAAGAGATTAAATGGATACTTAACTGAAAAATACACAGACCAAATAAGTATTTAGCTGAGAAAATATGATACCATGTTATTAGTTATCAATTAACAAGAGTAAACCTAAAAAATTTTAAATCACTCAAATGAGTACAAACCACATATTTTTTTGTTAAAATTTGTGTAAAGTCTAGTTCATGTGTATATATATAAACAAAGTAGGTAGATAATTAAAATTAAACATGTCTGAGTTTCAATATCTGAAAGCTCGAAACAAGTATGAGCTTTAAATTTTCGAATCTACAATTATTTCAGTTACATTAAAAAACAAATTTCCTCAAAATTTAATGAAAATTAGTTATTTAAAATTATATTTTGTATAATTAATATTCAAATTTAATTTGAAAAAGTTTAATATAGATGGCGGTCAATCAACAACCCACTCGAAAGACTTAATTTATTTTCTTTTATTTTATTTCTAGTTCTTTTGACAAGTCAAGCCACAACAAATGCGATGTCTAGAAAAACCTAACAAGAGATAAACTCTATGTTCAAATTTATCACAATTCACCAGCACGTGGCAGACATAACGTCCATTTTGCACTCTATAAATACCACACTCCCATCACCAACGTTTGCATATCACTCACATTTCTCTACTCCTAAAATTACTCTATTAATTTTCCCCCAAAATGGCTCCACTTAACATGAAAAAAAATATTGTAACCTTTGCTCTTGTGGGCATTCTTGCCCTAGCTTTTCCCACCAATGTAATGTGTCAAAATGTTGCTAACATTGTGACTCCCCAGTTCTTCGACGGCATAAAGAATCAGGCAGCCGCGAGTTGTGCCGGCAAGAGCTTCTACACGAGAGATGCATTTCTGAATGCGGCCAAGGCTTATCCTCAATTTGGTAGCGGCTCTCCTGAAGTTTCGAAGCGTGAGATTGCTGCATTTTTTGCACACGTCACTCATGAAACTGGACGTAAGTTCTCTCCATTTTTTATTTCTTTTTGCATGCAAAGTATTTATGAGCAATCCATGCATAGAGAAGAAAACGACTTTTCTTTGTTTTATTATTTTCAAAACCGTTTTTGAAATTTTTTAAAACTATATCCCCCCACCCCCCAAAAAAAAAATGCAAAAGGTTGAAGTTGAATTTCAAATCGAAGGGCCCATATTTGTTCACTACTAGAAATATATATAAGGTTGGAATGAACATAATCTTTCTAATTACATGCTTTATATGCATTAAATAATGTTCTCAGTTTGTTGAACGCATAAAAGTTTTCAATAAAACTAATTGAGTACTCCAACTTTGAATTGATATGATTTGCCACTAGCCAATTATCTTGATTAAGCCCGGAGAGAATTAATTAGAAAAAAATGTCTGGCTTTTTCAGATTTCTGCTACATAGAAGAGATTAACAAGTCCAACAGGTACTGTGATGAACAAAACAAACAGTACCCATGTGTTCCCGGAAAGTTCTACTACGGCCGTGGACCGATCCAACTCACTGGAAATGGCAACTACGGAGCTGCCGGAAAAGCCATCGGGTTTGACGGATTAAGAGCTCCGGAAACGGTGGCCAAGGACCCCGTTGTGTCATTTAAGACTGCCTTGTGGTTTTGGATGACCAATGTGCACGCAGTTGTGAACCAAGGTTTTGGTGCAACAATTCAGAGAATCAATGGTGCTGTTGAATGCGGTGGCAAGCAACCTGCTCAGGTTCAAGCTCGCATTGGATATTATAAGGATTATTGCAACAAATTTGGTGTTGCTCCTGGCCCAAATCTCTCTTGTTAAAATGTTTTCGCCGATACTTCACTGGCTTGTTGAAATAATGTGGTGTAATTTTATAATATAGGGCGGTTTCATGTACCTAAAACAAAATAAAATGAAGAAATAAAAGGGTGTTGCTGATCATATTTTATTGCTTATATGGTTTATGATTAATTATGCTTCTTGGAGAAACTCCACCTTGATTTAGCTTTGGCTTTTTTAGGAAAAGCAATATGATAGATGTTTGTCACGAGCAATACTAGCTTGAGTGATTGATTGTCGGATTGGACACCAACTTTTAAGTAACCCAGCTTTTTCATAACATAATATATGTTACATAAAACTTGAAAAAGATGATGAATTAATAGCCTAATAAATGTAACAAATATTTTGTTCAACAATAATTGGTTCAGAACGAGACGATTCGCTTGACAAAACAAGACAACATTTCCGCGGAATTATGCGGAGAATCGTGTTAGATATTAGGACAAAGGAACCTACGTGACGACTGTTGAACCTTTTTTTCAGTGTTTTGTGATGCTAAATTTCATTCAACCTCCTTACTTTGTTACGTATTTACAATTTATTAAATAAATCAATATATTTACAAGATGGCTGATAGCGGGCACTGGGCAGCTTTTGTCGGGGCCGCCAGTAAGCTAAATCAATTTTCCAGGAGCACAAAACTTCAGCTTTATGATTAATGTTATTTTATTGCATTTAGTCTACTAATTTTATGGCTTTGAAGCCTGTGATTGATAAAAAAATATTTGTGTGGGATTGTCCCACCACCTTAATCATACCATTTAGAAACTTATTATTTTGTCCGATAACAGAATACTACTGTCCTATTAACAAATTTGTATACAGAGGTGGTGTGATAGTTTTAAATAATTTTTTTTCCGTTAATATATCAAATGATATTATGGTTAAAAGTAAATTTCAGTGTCTTTTATTAAAAACTTCTACATAGTCTTTTTTTTTTAATTTTGAGAGTACAGGTATCCTTTTTTCTAAAGTAAAAAATATTCTATTATAATGTGATTAAAATTACTCATAGTGGTAATATTAGTATATATTGACATACTCTTTTTTTTAGTTAGACCAAATTATAATATTTTTTATAATAAGCTAAAGCAGTATATTGCTTTAGACTCCTAATGATTTTCATTTATTCAATAAATTATATATAATTAGATCTCTAATTTTAATGGAAAAAAATGTTGAATTGGGGACATATTTGAAAAAAAAGTAAAATGTTTTCCGTATTTTATGAAATGTTCTAAAAATGAAGGGGTGTAAGTGAAATTTTTGCAGGCCTAAGTTCAACTCAGAAGGAACTGTCACTTTTGCTCAATTTAATTTACGTAAGGGTGCCTTTCAACCCCAAAAAAAAAAAAATTTACTTAAGGGTGGGAAACGGGTCGGTTTTATTAAGTATTGGGCTGAATTGAAAACTTTAGTTTGATTCAGTATTAAATTCTTGAAAAAATCAATAAGAATAGAATCAGAACCAAAATTTTTAATTTAGTTTTGTTCTTTAAATATTATAAAATTTTTAATTTTCTTTACAAAATTTAATATTTTTTATTATATTCTCTTAGATCATGCTATGTGGCACTATTTAGATATAAAATAACGTTAACAATTTTTTTTCACTGCTTCGGTTCTAATTTTGAGAATTTGATTCAATTGCAGATTTGTTTTATCAACTTTTTTTAAAGAAAACAGCCCTTGAGTTTACCTATAAGAAAATAGATATCGTTCGAGAATGAAAATTGTTAGGAAATTGACTGTGCCAACTTGTTGCTTACGAGACTTTTCAAGTCTTTAAAAGATATTGTTTTATATTTGGGTTATCTTAACTTGTTGCTTAGGAGACTTTTCAAGTCTTTAAAAGATTTTTTTTTCATGTGTAGGTTATGCTAACTTGTCGCTTACGTGACTTTTGAAGTCCATAAAAGATATTGTTTGATATGTAGGCTATGCTAACTTGTTGCTTGATCTATTAATTAAAATTAAGGAGACCGACATTCCGTCTATCTTATAATTTATTTTTGTGACTTGAGTTCCAAATAAATTTATGAATCAATTTATTCCAGCTTTTAAACAGTGACAAAAAAAAATGCATAACTGAAGGATAAATGAGAACTTTTCACATACAAATTGACTATCCAGGAACTGCAATTATTAAAATTAGTTAATTATTTATTGAAGTTCATATTTTCTCTTTAACAATATCTTTCTTGTTATTTTCACATAAAGAAAAATATAGTATTAAAAATTAAACAGTGATCTAAATATATAAAAATATATTCTTATAATGACCTAAGTCTAGTCTCTTTTTAAATAAATCCTTACTTAAGTAATAAGGAAATTGATCTGATAAAATTGGATCTAGTCCAACCACTGGTGCATTTATAAGCTATAGTCGCGTACAATTAAGACTTAATTACATATAATACATATTATTTTTTACTTATGCAATTACTACCGACCACCATATATATTTAAAAAGCTCAGCTAATCTAAATTCCCATATATTTTTTATAAAAATTAGAAAACTTGCCTGAATTTGTCGGATTAAATTTCTGGTTACAGTCTCCTCACGCAACTCAGTTAGGCAGCCAAACAAGAGAAGACAAGCAAAGAAGAAAATATTAGCCGACTACAAACTTGACCAGTCAATTTGGTGAAAAGTATATACAAGACTTGATTGAATTTATTATATTAATTATAGAAATTAGTCTTCTGATCTTCTAGATACGAATTTTTCTATGAATTATCATTCTATATGAAGACGTGTAGCTATTGTATAACTGCACGCGATAAATCATTTATGCTCATTAATTTGCATAGATTTGTGTACTTAAATTTAGCCAATACTTTTTCATGTCACATTGCTGCTACTAAATCATTCATCAGTGAAAATAGAAAAAAGTTATCCCAATAGTTTGTGGACATATCTTGCAAATTAATCTTTTTTTTTTTTTGAGAAGGCAAATTAATCTTTTACAGAAGAGATCTTCAGATCTAATAATATATCGAGTCTTGCGCATATATACGGTCTAGAGAAGATATTTCAATTCTATTAATGAAAAATAGGGAAAAAAATTAAGGCCGATGACTCTCTTCATGGTAAATTCAATATTGTTTTGACCTTGTTTCCTTTTTGTTATAATTATTATTTGATTGCTCATGTGTTATTGAAAATTCATAGTAATCAATTTCTCTTAAAATAAGCAGGCCCAAATGGAAAATATCTTTGGCAAAATTTTCCACAAAACTAAGTTTTTTCATTAATTTGTAATCTATTTTCGCATCCATCAACTCAAAATATGGCACTAAAAATTAAAAGTGGGTCTGAACATGGACCCAAATAAGTTAATAAACGAATATACATTATAACTTAGGACATTCAGCAATTGCTTACTGAAAACGTTTAGAAAATTTTAAAACGATGGACCATTTTAATTGCCTGACACTGGAAATTGCTATCATCACGTGATGGTAAAGTTACAGGAACGGAATTTTTGTAAAGTACAAATGTGACGTACTGTCATAACCGGCAATGCCAGATTTGAAATATTTATAAGTTTTCAAGAGGTTATCAGACGACATTGTAAATGATTGTGATGGCTTTTTAAAATTTCAAAGTTAAAATGAAATTTTGGATGTTATCTAATTGTTTTCTTCTTCATTTCACTGTTACATAATTGTCAATGATTGTGATGGATAATTTACAATTTCAAGTTAAAATGAAATTTTGGGTGTTATCTAATTGTTTTCTTCTTCATTTCACTGTTACAGAATGATTTGAACAAAGACTACGAGTTCGTTATATCAATTTGAACTAAACTTTGTAAGTATAACACTAAGAATTTTTCGTGTGCCACAATTTGCGCAACTAATTGAGGGGTGGACTAGATTTAGTTTTGACAGCTAGAATATAATTTGACTGACTTTACGATATACAAAAATATTGATGACAATTCTTCATCATTCGGTGCCAACCTTTACATTTTTCGAAAGTATACATTGAACAATAATAGCATATAATTTGATTCACTGTATCTAGATACTTGAAATAGACTATTCATGCGGCTTGTTATTTTTATTAGGATCACACTATGTTATGTTAAACGTAACATACACACACTCACAATAATAATAACAAGACCCAATTTATTACTGTTGCTGTAAATGTGTGTACATTACGATTAACGTAATATAACACTCGCCTTTTTATTAACTTCTAATTTCCTCAATTCAATGTTAAATCACTATCAAGGGGAAGCCTATGGTACCACAGTGGTACCATACCACTGTGGTATCCAGCCATTGGATCCGGTCAATAGTGATGACCAGATTAGATCCAATGGCTGGATACCACAGTGGTATGGTACCACTGTGGTACCGTAGCTGGACCCCACTATTAATCATAAAATATTATTATTTTACATTTTGTGAAATAGAGACTCCACATTAGAGCCAAACTGCATAATGTCCACAAATTTTCGTTCATATCTCTTCAATTTTTTCAATTTTTTCATCTACAAGTTAAGTCAAGGTAAGTCTATTGGAACCGTATTCTATATGAACGAAAAGTAGGTGCAAATTATTAAATTATCACAGACAAAAGAGGTAAAATACTTGTTTAATTCTCTATATTTTGAGTTAAATGTCCATTTAGTTTTTATATTTTAAAAAATGATATAGGATATTCTTATAGTTAATTATGTTACAGTTAAAAGTTACTTTATTGTTGTTTTACAATAATATTCTGCAAATATTGAATAATATAAAATATAGGCTCAAGCAACAATTTATTGAAAAAAAAGTTATTTTTATCTTTTTTTAGAGTTAGTTTGTTAAATTAACATTTTTTTGAAGCAAATCATTAATGTTCACAGAATTGTTGTTTTGGTCCACATTCTGTTGGTCAACATCACAAGGGGATTATTGTAAGAATAAAAAATAAAAAATAAAATGTGACAAATAATGACTAGAATATCTTGGAGTATCTTCAATATAGAGAATAAACATATATTTAATTTAAAATATAGAGATTGGAATTACACATAAGAGCTCTATAAAACCCTTTGCTTTATAAATCAATTCTGCACATCACAACTTCTCTCTTTGCTGAGCTTAAAAAAATTCCTCTCAAAATGGCTCTGTTCAATCTGAATAAAGATTCACCAACCTTTCTTTTGTTTGCAATTTTCACATTGGCTATTCCCACAATTGTAGTGTCTCAAGTGGCCAACCTTGTGACACCAGAATTCTTTGATGGGATAAAGAACGTAGCCGATCCAAGCTGTGCGGGCAAGAGTTTCTATACAAGAGATGCTTTTCTTAATGCTGCCAATTCATATCCTGAATTTGGATCTGGTTCTGCTGATGATTCTAAGCGTGAAATCGCGGCATTTTTCGCTCATGTCACTCATGAAACTGGACGTAAGACTTCTCTCCTTGCCTTATTCATTTTGCCCTTATTCTTTGGTAGTCCACAGGGATATGATAAATTTTGTGCGTTCTAACATGCAAGAATTGAATCTTAAACTCACTCAAGAACCTCTCTTCGTTGAGGGAATAATTTGACATTGGCTGAGAATAGTACTTACTTTATAATAAGTTTGAGATGATCCATTGCTTTTAAACTACTTAAATTTTTTTATCCAAAATATTTATGTTTCAACGAGGATGAGGTTTTTCTCATAATCCAAGACCGGCGGCGTTGGGTTGGAAGGAGATGAGGGGGGAGAGGAATTGTTTGGTTGGTTATAATATATAAGAATTTAATCTCTATTAAAATTTAATATCTATCGTAATGTTAAATTTAGATTCCACACCAACGAGTGAAGAATTCAAAATCCTCCTCTACTGGATAGCAAAACTTTTAACTAGCCCTTCAATCTTCATCAATTTGTTTAATGTTATGAGTAATTATTATTTATAATTCTGTTTTTATCAGCTTAATATTATATATAATTATTTTATATTAAATAAAGTTAAAAGTACCAATTTAAACAACTTAATAAATAACTTTATTTATTTAATTAATTCAAAAAAATAAAGATAAAATTTTTAAAAATGATTAGATTGTCACCGGTCTGCTACCAAAACTGGAGCATGGAATGTTGCCATCGGTACCAATTGGACTCGGCAATCAATGAACAAAGTCACTCAAAAATAGGACGAATTTTGTTCAAATCCAGTTGAAAAGGTTTGAAAACCTTTTGGTTTCCATAGATCCGAACAAATATCAAATTTTTTGACCATATAAATTAATCCGCTATAGAGATTGTCGATTTCTAACCATTTTGATCTTTTAAGTAAAATTTTATAAAATTACAATACATTGAATGAGAAATTATTTCTATTATCTTATAATTTTTTAGAAAAATGAAATTAATAATAAATAAAATTATGCTTAATAAAAATTTTAAATATATAAATATAAGTAATAAATTTAAATTAAGTTTTATTACTTATTTTACATAATATATTAAATAAACTGTTTAATTTTTTGAATTATATTACTTATAACAAATATTGAAATTTTAACACTAAAGGATAAAACTTTCCAAATAAAAAAATGAATTTCTCTTCTTTGAATAATTATGTAACAAACGAAACATTAGAAAGAATTCTACTCCTCTCCTCTCCTTTTTCTCTTGTTTCCTCCACTTTCCTCCGCTCTCATGTCCCCACCTTCCTTCTATTTATGTGTAGTCAAGATTTCTTTTTTAATTATTATTTTCTTTTTTTAGCAGGAACCAATCAGTAACTTATATGTTTCTAACGCTGATAGAGATTATCAATCTCTCAATTAAATATTATAAAATGTTAAGAAAAAAATGATTCTGACTCTTAAAACATAATCTTGATTTTTTTGTGTTATAATTTGATAAATAAAAATTTAATAATTGCCACTTTAAAACATCAAAGCATTTCCAAGTCTATAGGAAATGACCTAGCTAAAACTAATAACAATGAAGATGTTGTTATTATTATTATTATTATTATTATTATTATTTATTTTTTATTTTTTGCTCGCTTGCAGATCTTTGCTATGTAGAAGAGATTGATAAATCAAATGCATACTGTGACACATCAAACACACAATACCCATGTGTCCCTGGTAAATTCTACTATGGCCGTGGACCGATTCAACTCACCGGAAACGGTAATTACGGACCTGCCGGACAAGCTATCGGATTCGACGGTCTAAACTCACCGGAAACGGTGGCCAATGACCCAGTTATATCTTTCAAGACTGCCTTGTGGTTTTGGATGACCAATGTGCACTCTGTTGTAAACCAAGGCTTTGGGGCAACCATTCAGAGAATCAATGGTGCTCTTGAATGTGGTGGCAAGCAGCCCGATAAAGTTCAAGCTCGTATCGGATATTACACTGATTATTGCAACAAGTTTGGTGTGTCTCCAGGGGAAAATCTGTCTTGTTAATTAAAATATGCTTTGCGTGCATGAACAAAAATGCATGTAGTACTTACTACAAGACTATTAGAATAAAGAGTTGTTTCAAACAACTTGTTTACTTCCACTGTGGTGGCTTTTATACGCACTCAGAATGAAATAAAGAGTGCATGTTTACATTATTTTGTAACTTGACAAGGTCCAAATAAATATCAGTTTGTGTAATTATAGAAATATTATTTGCCTTTCTATCTTTCTTTTATTTTTTCTTTAATTATTAGCTGTATAAGGCCTGTACTGTAATTTTGTGTTTTAAGTAGCCAAAACATTGCATTCTCTTTGCAGGTTGAGTCATGACTCTTCCCACGACTCATGATAAAAAGGGACAATTGGCTAGCTACCTCAACCATATAAAAATAATTATAAGATGGGAGATTGGCTTTCCCCTTAAAAGATTTTCAGTTTCACCATTTATCTCCTTACATTTCTCATAATATCGTATTACTCTCTAAAGTACAAAATTTAATTTAAAAAAATCAGGTGGCTTATGGCCAAGATAAGTTTTCCTGTGAACGTTTTCGACTTTTCGAAATCAAGATGAGGGTGATGGAGTAATATAAAAACTGTAGGATTTACCTAGTAAAATTGAAAAATCATAGGGGTTAAAATGTTATTATCCTATGAAGAATAACTAAGATTATGGTTTGTCGATACCCACGACAAAATTTAAATACAAATGGTAAATAAAAAATAAAGTATAATTCTCGTACAGTCAAATAGTTAAAAGTTACGACGACATTCAGTATGCGGGTTAACAACTGAATATTAGACTTGTCAACACTTCGAGATAAACTATTTCCCCTCCAAAAAAAAAAAGAGAAGATAACTATTGGACTTTCAACCCGTAGCCAAAAGTTAAAGCTTTTATATTTCCTTATGGAAAATGCTATTCTCCCCGGGTCAAACCCCGGGGAGAACCCCGAAAATAAAACGCGCGTTTTGGTCAGCAGAAACTGAGAACAAGCTTGGGCGTTTTGGGCGTGTTTTGGTCATCCAAACGACGCCGTTTCATCTTGTTTTTTTCTCTCTTTCATTCTCTCTAAACGACGCCGTTTTGGCTAAGGCAAAACCATTGCTTTCTCTTTCTCTTCCGTCTTCCCCTTCCTCTCACAGCCATTCACAATCCATTCATTCCTCTCACAGCAAAGCATCTGATTTTGTTCCTCTCAATGTTCCCCAACTTGTCCAGATTCGGAACCACAATCAACTTCGATTTTTTAGCAGCTGTTTCGGCATTTGCACAAGCTAAGGTACGGATTTTTCAGCAGCTATTCAATTTTGGACGTGTGTTTGATTTCTTGATTTCGAGGGATAAGTTTATTTGTATCAGCTGTGTTGGTCCGATCTGATGTTTGGATGCATGTATTTATATGTATTTGGAATTGCTTTGAAATGGGTTTTCAAATTATACAAACATTGAATCTCATAGTTGGATGAACTGGCTTTTGTTGATTTGGATGGAGATGTTGTGGTGGGTGTGGCTTTTTCCCTCGGATTCATGACGTTTTGATGTCGATTGAGGAGTTGGACAGATTTTCATTTTTTTGTTTTTAATTTTTGTTGATTTGGGCTGCAGATCAGAAGTGAGAATTGGACTTTGATGGAGCTAGTTTCAGGAAGGTCGACGTTGAACCCCAATGCCCCACTCTTCAAACTAATGTTAACTGAATTATAACATGGAATAATTGTCAATAGATGCAGATGCACTGATGAAGAATATGAGGGTCTCGATATCTCCCAAATCTTCCATGGAAGCTGCCAAATATGTTGAGAAGCCGGCCAAGTATGTGAACCCAAAGTGCAGCCCCCGCCGCATCCAGCAACCCCGTTGAAAAGGGAAAATGTGCAATGGCTGTTGTTTGCAGTTTGTAGTTTTTTGCTTTATGTAGTTGCTGTATAGAGCAAGACTCTTAACTCTTTGTATAATTCCTTGTTCATTCTCGTCTTTAATTTCAGTGAAACAAAGAATCATTGGGAAAAAAAATGTAAAAAAGATGTACAATTTAGGATAAATGAAACAAGAAATTGTTCTCTTTCGTCTTCCTCACTGAATCTCCCTCAAGTGCTGTGCAAGTCCTGTTGATAATTGTTACGAGAAATGGCAATTGGAAAGCAAAGGCTGTTTTCATTGTTCTTGTTTACCATTGTAGTATGCTCGGTCTTGCTTGTTCATTGTCTCATTTGCTTGTCCGATTTCGCAGCTGGCCAATTCTACCAACTCCATTTTTTTTTCTTTTGGTCATGCGTGTTTAGGAGGGAAGTTATGAGAGGATATTATCTTAACCGCAAATGCTTTTTTTTTTTTTCATTGTCTCATTTACTGAACGGAACCGACAATGCGTTACCATTTCTTATTTTTGCAAACAAAACATCGGACATAGATGATTCAAGAGAAAAAGGAGCAATAATGGATATAGATAATTCAAGAAAAAAGGTCTACATAACAATTCCACAATAAGTTAAAGATAAGAAAAACGGTCTCATATTCAGTCGAGTTATGTTGCAGTAAGCAAGTACAATTAAAAATTTAGAAGACATCAACAACAATTTACAGAACATCAACTTTCTTGCATCTAATTCTTGGAGAAATACGAGCCCATAATGGATTTTTCATCCTAGTAGATAACTCTTGCTTCTCTGAAAAATCAATTTCATCTCCATCCACAGCCTTCCACTCAAAACACCAAACCAAATTGGCCACAGCCTTACAATTTCACAATTTCACTGCAATGTCGCCCATCGGATACATTTAATTAATACAAGCAGGTATCAGATTTAATAGTCCATAGCCACCCCCATCAAAACTCCCACCAATCCCTCCACGAAAAAGACCAATCAACAACACAAATTGAACGTGCGTTTATACCTTATGCGTTCATTGTCACACTAATTGATCAATTTCAATAAAAATTAGCACAAACCAGCAAGAGAAAACTATGACAAAAAAAAAATCAACTATCAGCAACTTCAAATTCGGGTACCAAGAACTGACCTTGTTGCTTGTTCCGAAAAATGCTTGGCAGGCTGGCGCTGCCGGAGAGTATGACGGTCTCCACCGCTACAAAAAACAAATGCAGCAAACTTGTTAAACTGAAAAACAACCTCAAAAAAATTTCAGCAAACAAATGCAGAATCTCCAAAAACAAAAGCATTTCTCATCCAAACAAATGCAGCAAACTTGTTAAACTGAAAAACAAATGCAGAATCTACCTCAAAAAAATGTCAACAAACAAATGCAGAATCTCCAAAAACAAAAGCATCTTCTCATCCAAACAAATGCACATCTCCAAAAACAAACACACACACAGAGGAGACACAAACACACACACACAGAGAAACACACAATATTAATTCAAAACACACAATTTTCTGCTTCTCTTCTTCAGTCTGCAGCAAAAATGAATTACGATTTTCTGGTTTTTGTCTTGCACAATATTGCCAACAAATCCCAATTTTTTATCTGCTTGTGGTTCCAATATTATTATTGCCATTACCATGTCAAATATTACAGGTGATGCTGTTAGCTTCTCTTCATCAGGCAACAATATTACAAATTCTTTGGCTTCAAGTACTACCACAGCAACTAATAACAGCAGCAGCAATGGCTCTAGTAGTACCACCACCAAAGATTTGCTAAATTAAATTAACTAAATTTCGCGATCAAAAATTCAAAAAACGCATAGAACTAGAGTTTGCCAGAACAAGAAAATGTTCATCACACTGCACAAAACCACCCAGATGCATTTATGCCAAAAAAAAATTGTTCATCAGACTGCACAAAACCACCCATAAAATAATTTATAAAACAATAAAAGCAACAACTACATTTTGACAGAACAAGAAACAAATCAAAACAAAGAGAATAAATCAATCAACCAACGGCATAAACAGAATGAACAAAAAAGGGCAAAAAAAGGGCAAAAAAGGGCAATATCAGCGAAGAAACTGACCCACAACACTGGATGCTCCGGAGCCGAGCGTCGTAGTTGCGGGTGAGTGACAGCCAAATAGAGGTCCAATCGGCGACGTGGACGGCGTGGCAGGGATGTCGGTGATTTTCTGGTCGGCGATGGGCGTGGCCTGAGAACAAGCTTTGCGGGTGAATGACAGCCAAACAGGAGACAGCTCGTTAGGGGGTGAGTGAGGGAGACAGATCCGGTGAGCGAGAGAGAAGAGCGGGTGAGGGAGAGGGGAGGAAGAACGAAGGGGGGAAAAGAAAACGAAGACGGGGGGAAATGAAAACGAAGACGAGATTTTGTTATACTCAAAACGGCAGCGTTTCAAATTCAAACCAAAACGACGTCGTTTTGATTTTCGGGGTTTGACCCGGTGTAAATAGCAGAACTCTTTCCTTATTGAGCAAGATTCATTGAAAAGCCAAGTTAACTCATATAACAATGCCACGTGTACTTTCTCGGCGACAGATCCGTAATCAACACGGAGGACAAGAAAAGGACATCGGATTCGAAAATGATCACAACTAAGCCATCAAGAAACTCTATAAAATCCGATAACACTTTCAATTACATTTCACACAACAATAATTGTTCAATTTCTCACACGTTTAACTAAAAATTTCATGCCAAAATGGCCCGGCTTGATCTTTTCCTGGGGTTACTTCTACTTGCCTTAGCCAATATTCCCAGAAATGTAGTGTTTCAAAACTCCGTAGCCGATCTTGTGACTCCGGAATTTTTTGACTGCATTAGGAATCAGGCTCCAGCAACTTGTGAAGGGAAGGGGTTCTATACAAGAGATGCATTTATTAATGCTCTCAGTTCATATCCTGAATTCGGTAGAACTGATACTAAGCGTGAAGTTGCCGCATTTTTTGCCCATGTCACTCATGAAACAACAGGTAAGTTCTCCATCTCATTGTACTTCAATTCTTGGAATATGAGTATCATTAGTTCAGGTAACTTGTCTCTAGGGAACTGAGCAAGTGATTTCAAGCAATCCTATTTAGTTAGTCAACTAGAGTACAGTTGATTGTTGCATATTTTGTTTTTTGTTGGAAATGTTTCGTTATATTTACGACTTACGCCGTGAAACATCTTTAACCCCCAAAAAAAAATGAAGAGTCTAAAAATGAATGAACCCCACTAATCAAAAGGCAAAATACGTGTTACATTTCTCTTGCAAATTTTTGCTTCGTAGAAGAGATAAGTAAGACAAATCCTTATTGTACACCGACTGCTCAATATCCATGTGCCAATGGTAAATTCTACTATGGCCGGGGACCGATTCAGCTCACCGGAAACGGAAACTACATAGATGCCGGAAGGGCCATCGGTTTCGACGGTCTGAACTCTCCGGAAACGGTGGCCAGGGACCGTGTCATATCTTTCAATACTGCTTTGTGGTATTGGATGAGATACGTGCACTCAGCACTAAACCAAGGTTTTGGTGAAACAATTCGGAAAATTAATGGTCGTGCTGAATGCGGCGGCCAAAACCGTGCACAAGTTCAGGATCGCGTTAGGCGTTACACTGATTATTGCAAAAGATTTGGTGTTGATCCTATTGGGAAAAAATCAGAGTTTTAAATTTTTATAAAACCTTTTAAGGACCGCTCTTATATAATATATAATAATACGTAATCTATAAATTGTATCTTAAAAATCTGAGTTGGTTTTTTCCGCTGAAGTAATTTAGGCTCCTAGATCACGATCCGCCACCACCACTTTTGTTAGATTACGATCCGTCACCACCATTCTTGTTGGATTACGAACTGTCACCAATGATCTTCCAAGTTATGATTCAGGTTCGATCTGCACTTGACGTGTGGATGCCTTTATCACTACCAAAGCAACTAGCACGAAAAAATTTTTCTCTCAACAATAGAGAGAAAAATCTTATTCTCAAATCTGTATAAAGTGGCTTCTCCCTTTTCTTTGGAGAAAATAAACCTTATATATTTCCTTTTAGTGAAAATCCTAGGCTCCAAATAATGCCCCTATTTAAAATTCAAGTTTCTTTTTCTTTTAATAAGGGACCCACCATATAAAATAACATAAGGTCCCTTACACATGAGCTAATTAAATGGAACTTCCCACTAAATGATATAATTAGGCTTTTGACCCAAATAGCTAGTTATCTTGCTTATTAGTCCAGTAGTAATGCAGTCAATTAAATGAGCTAACCCGGGGATCATTTGGGAATATACAATAGTGGCTACAATAATTAGGCCTGTAATTAAACTAACCCAATTATTTAATTCAAATCTACTCCACTAAAATATTGGAACTGACTTCCATAATTGTATGCTCGAATAATAATTCGTCCCAAGCCACATTGATTTCTTTACTGCACAATCCTTTGTACCACATCGTTAATTAAATTGATATCTCAACTGTCCAATCAATTTAATAACGTCTTATTCCTTGATCCTTACTGGTTTTCTCTAATGATCATTTTCAACATACTAAATATATTGACACACTTTGACCAGAGAATTCTATGATCAACTGCCGAAAACCTATCAAGAGATGTGTTGTACAAATTTTATATTGTTAATCTATAACTCCAATACTCATAATTGCTCCCACCAAGATACCGGGTAATCTTGACCACAAGGATGTGTCATGTCCATTGGTAACTCAAATGGAATAACAATCATAATCATGAAATCATAATTAACTCAAGATTAAGATTACAGTAAAATCAACGCCTATAAGATTTAATAAGTCTGACAGTTATTACAAAGTTAATTAAATCTCATATGTGATCCATTTCAATGTAGTCGTATTACATCAATAAATTTATACATGATTAAGACAAATCATTTAATGAATTTATTATAGTTTATACCTAAATAAAGTACCTAACTTTATTTATCAACTGCGAACTAAATTTATTTAATCATAAGATAACTTGTATTTATGTCTTCTGTGAATCTACATGGTGATCATATAAATACATATAATATGATTAAATGGACTTTAATACAAATATAAATGCAATTAAGATATTTGAATAAAATAACTCATTAATTTTATTAATCAGAAAAAATGTTTATTACAATTAAATAAACACATATGCTTTTAAAGAGCATAATTTCCCAACAATCTCCCACCAGTTCTCAAAACATATCTAGCATATTACTCATGCTCTAGGGCTCTAAGTGCAGGTTATAAAGGTTTCCCATTTATGGCCATTGTAATAAGATCTGCCATTTAGCATCTAATGCCATTTGGGGTACTGTCAAATAACTTTTTTACACTATTCCCTTATGAGATGATACTTCCAGTCAATATGTTTTGTTTCTTGTGGTTCCTTGGTTCCTTAGATTGAGCTACCACACCACCATTATCACAAAATAGTTTTAGGGGTGCAGTTACAACAGGTACCACTTCAAGATTTCGTAGGAACTTGCGAAGCCATATAGCTTCTTTTGCAGTTTCAGATGTAGCCACATATTTAGCTTTAGTTATTGAGTATGTGATATAAGATTGTTTCACACTCATCCAACTAATAGCTCTACTTCCTAATGTAAACACATAGCCGGAAGTTGATTTTCTAAAATCATTTTTTGATAAAAAATCAAAATTAATATAACCCACTAGTATAAGTTCATCACCAGAATACACAAGCATATAATTTTTAGTTCATTTCAGATACTTTATAATATGCTTGACTGCAGTCCAGTATTGAGATCCATGATTAAATTGATATCTACTAACCTTTTCTACCGCAAAACAGATGTTTGGCCTAGTGCAAAGCATGGCATACATAAGACTTCCCACAGCTTTTGTATAGGAAACTCTTCTCATTCTCTCTATCTCTTCAGATGTTTTAGGTGATTGATCCTTAGAGAATGTAATTCCATGTCTGAATGGTAATAAACCAGTCTTAGAATCTTCCATGCTAAATTTAGCCAATATCTTATCGATATAAACCGCTTGAGACAATGATAAAGTTTTATTCTTCCGGTCTCGTAGTAACTTGATACCAAGAATATAACTTGTCTCTCCCAAGTCTTTTATATCAAATTGTTTTGCTAACCAAATCTTTATTATAGTCAATACTCCTATATTGTTTCCAATCAGGACAATATTGTCTACACAAAGAACTAGGAATGCTACAAATTTTCCCTGAATTTTCTTGTACACTCATAGTTCATCAATGTTCTGAATGAATCCAAGCGATTTAATCGCTTGTTCAAATCTGATGTTCCATGACCGGGATGCTTGCTTCAATCTATAAATGGATCTCTGCAACTTACATACCATGTGTTCTTGGCCTTTTTGTATAAATCCATCTAGTTGCTGCATGTAGATGTTTTCTTCAAGATGCCCGTTAAGAAAGACAGTCTTGACATCTATTTGCCAAATTTCATAATTTACTACTGCAACAATGGAGAGCATAATCCTGATGGATTTAAGCATAACAACCGGAGAAAAGTTTTCCTCATAATCGATTCCTTCTTTCTGAGTAAACTCTTCGGCTACTAATCTTACTTTAAATGTTTCCACCCTTCCGTCTACTCTTTTTTTTTCTCTTGTAAATCCACTTGCACGCTATAGGTTTTACCCTATTTGGTGCCTCTACAAGTTCCCAGACTTTATTAGAATACATAGACCCCATTTATTGATTAATGGCCATTTTCAAAATTCAACATCTCTATCTATTAGAGCTTCGTTGTAACTAGTAGGATCTTGTACATGTTCATCTGAGATAGCCTTATAGGTTTCTCCCAAAAGCATGTATCTCGCAGGTAATCTAGTTACCCTCCCACTACGACGAGGTTCTAAAAGCGATGGTTGTTCAAGGATAATCTTGTGTTGATCCGCTGGTTGTTGATGTTCTTTCTGTTCTATAACAGATGTTGAAAGCTGAGATTGATAGAATACTTATAACTTCTTATAACATGTAAACTGATTAGTCCGTATATATTTGTATACGCTAAATCATCAAATAGAATGTTATGCTTTTAGCTCAAAAAGAGCATCCTTGTCATATTACTTTTCTAAATAAGATTTATAGAGTTATAATGATCAATCTTAATAGGCCAACAAGTCTATCATTAACCATTCTCTTAAAATCTTATTATAGTTTATATGACTTAACCATAAATATCAGAGGTGATTTTGGTTTGAAAAAACATTTCTTTTTTTAGATAGATACATATACTCTTTATCATTATATCTTGTTTTGAATAGATCAATAGACTTATATGATACAATTTGTCTTTATAAACAGAGGATCAGAAAATAACAATGTACTTCTGTTTATTAAAACAAGTTTCCGAAATTAAATTCCTCTAATATTGAAAAAATAAAGACAAATATTAAAACTTTAAGTCTTGTAAAATTGATCTAGCCTTTTAATTGATATAAACTAGCATGTTCTCAACTGCTGTTTGAAGTTTTCTTCACTTAATCTCTTGGTTTCCTGAAAACCAAATAAATGAATTACAAATAAGATTAGTTATCTCAGAATTCTTTATTGTATGAATCAATAGAAATCTGAACTAATTAGGAAGCTTAAAGATTTCTTATACTTGATTTTAATAATCTTAGGACAATCTTTCTTCCAGTGACCCTTCTGTTCACATTTGTAACACTTGCCTTTTGGCTTACCACTTCTTTTAGTGGACAGTTTGTCAATCCCCACTCTTTCTTGCTCATTCTTGTCTTTCGACTTAAACCTTGAAGAGAATCCTTTTTCAGGAAGTTTTCTGCTATGATAAAATTATCTTATAGCATGTAGTTCGTGCATTAATTCAATTAAGGTCATATCTTTATTGTTTAAGATATAACTGACCTTAAACTCTTTGAATGTATCAGATAAAGATTCAATCACCATGTTAATTTTTGATTTATCATTGATTTGGACACTATGAATCTCTACCTTATTCAAATAGTCCATCATATTGAGGACATGATCAGGAATGTTTTTGCCCTCTTCCATCTTAGTATCCGTAATATGTTTTAATGCTACTTCTCTGCCAAAATGGGTATTTTGCCCAAACATCTGATGATGACTAGCCATTATTTCAGTGGTTGTTTCCATGCTTCGATGTTTCTTATGCAACTCCACAGAAATCGAAGCCAATATATAGCGCTTAGCCATTTTGTTAGCTTCGCACCACTTCTCATAAGGCTCCCTCTGATTTCTATAATCGTATCACAATGGTTCAGGAGGGCAAAGTTGGGTCAACACATATTTGCTTCCCTTAGTAGTGAGAATATTAAATAGATTGCGTTTCCAATCTAAATGATTTTCACCAGTGAGTTCATTTTTAACAAGGATAATTAATAATAGGTTGATGGAAGACATTTTCTGAAAAACAAAACAAAATAAACATGCATAAATATTTTGAAACTCAATTCACAATAAATGACAAAAATGCAAAAAATCATAAATGCATTTTAATTTATTGTAACGATAATCTAGTACCACTTTGACAAGCTATCTATTGGGGAAGTCATGTCTACACTTACTAGACCCAATTATGCATTAGATTATTTACTTTCATGTAGAGACATGATAAATAATTATCGTTATCCTTTTGGGCCTTAATTTGTTAACAGAGCTTCGTTGGGAAGGTTAATAACAAATTTTAGTTAAGTGTATAACCATTGTTTCAATCTACGTATTTTTCATATCAATAGTCACCATTGGGGCGAACAATTGATTGAAAAATATTTCAATTTTATCTTTGAAGAAGTTCATCAAATAAAATATCTAATATATATACCCTCCGTAGGGAGCATCACCGTATCATGAAGTCAAGATATATATGTAATTTTATTATTGAACTAACAATGGAGCCCGTAGAAAAAATTATCTTGAATTTTCCCTCTCCCACTCAATATTTTAAAATTGATTTTTCCTTTTTAAAACATACATATTGTTAATTACATTCTTTCTATAATATTATCTAGATGATATCCAATATTATTAAGCATAGGTAAATTACAAACAATATAATGAAATTCATAATTAATGAATGACATGTATCATTATGTATAGAGTGGCACTACCTATTCTATATGACATGTTATCTTGGCATGTTATCATCCAAAACATAACATATAGAAAAAAATTAAATAATCTAAATTCATAGCTTTCCTAATAATGAAAAATACATTAATCTTAAGCCTAATCTTCATTAGGCTTCTTGTCAATGTCCATCTTCCATAAGCTTGTCTTTGTTAATGGACTAGGAGAAATTGAGCTTTTAAATTTATAATTGGTCCAATTTTAATTTTAAAAAGAAATAAAAAATTTTATTAAAAATAAAACTTTTGGCCCAAAAATAAATTTAATATATTTAATTTTGTCTATGCATTTTTAATTCATTAAACCCAATTGAAATTGGGCCTAAAACTAAGATTCATTAAGCCAAAATCATTTTTAGATTTAAATGCAAATAATTAAAACTTCTATGCCCAAAAGAATAATTATAGAACCATAGGGACTTCAATAATAAAAACCATTGAAAAACCCCTAATTCCATATTTTTCTCTTCCTAGCCGCCATCACCACAATGGTAAAAAAAAAAACCAGCCGCTGTTCATGATTTTCCGATGCCGATTTCGCTGCCGCCGTCACGCCGGAAACGCACCAAAACAACGCTCTCCACCAGCAGCCTGTGCACGCGTATCACAAGCCCTCGCCCGCGGTGATGGTTGCGCTGCTTGCAGCGTTGCAGCCTGCGCTGCAGTTGGTGCATGTGCAGAGCGCGCTGCAGCTGCTGCGTGCGCAGCGCGGGCTGCTAGCAGCGTGGCTGCTGCCCCATGCACGCGCAGCGCGCGCTGCTCGCGCACTGGTTCGTTGCTGCAGAATTTCCGGCCTTCGTTTCTTGAAAATTCCGGTTTCCAAGCTCCGATCTTAAAATCCGAGATTACTTTACAAATTTTCTAGTCTAATTTTGGCTTACAAAAATTTTATAACAATAAAATAAATCAAGAGAAAAATATGATGATAAAAAATCATCTCTTTTGTTGCAGATCTAAACAAAAAAATACAATAGAAAATTTAACCGACAAACCATAATATGTTTTATTCATATTTTAAATAATTAATATATATTTGAATAAATTGTGTCACTCTAATACATAAATTTCAAGAATGATTTCATACGAAATTCTTATATATTAATATGAGATGGTTCTGATACCAATTGTTGGGAAAAAAAATCAAATTTTTAAATTTTTATAAAATCTTTTAAGGACCGCTCTTATATAATATATAAAAATATGTAATCTAGAAACCGTACCTTGAAAATCTGAGTTATTTTTTTTCGCTGAAGTGATTTAGGCTCCTAGATCACGATCCGCCACCACCACGCTTGTTGGATCACGAACTGTCACCAATGATCTTCCAGGTTATGACTCAGATTCGATCTGCACTTGATGTGTGGGCGCCTTTAACACTATCAAAGCAACTAGCACGAGAAAATTTTTCTCTCAACAATAGAGAGAAAAATCTTATTCTCAAATCTGTATAAAGTGGCTTCTCGCTTTTCTTTAGAGAAAATAAGCTTTATATATCTCCCTTTAGTGAAAACTCTAGACTCCAAATAATGCCCCTATTTAAAACTTGAGTTTCTTTTTCTTTTAATAAGGAACCCACCATGTAAAATAACATAAGACCCCTTACATATGAGCTAGTTAAATGAAACCTTCCACTAAATGATATAATTAGACTTTTAATCCAAATAGCTAGTTATCTTACTTATTAGTCCAGTAGTGGTGCAGTCAATTAAATGAGCTAACCCGGGGATCATTTGAGAATATACAACAGTGGCTATAATAATTAGGACTCTAATTAAACTAGCGCAATTATTTAACTCCAAATCTACTCCACTAAAAGATTGGAAATACGTCCATAATTGTATGCTCAAATAATAATTCGTCCTAAGCCACATTGATTTTTTTACTGCACAATCCTTTACCACATTGTTAATTAAATTGATATCTCAACTGTCTAATTAATTTAATAACATCTTATTCTTTGATCCTTACTGGTTTTCTCTAATGATCATTTTCAACATACTAAATATGTTAACACACTCTGGCCAGAGAATTCTATGATCAAGTGCAAAAAACCTATCAAGAGATGTGTTGTACAAATTCTATATTGTTAATCTATAACTCCAATACTCATAATTGCTCTCACCAAAATACCGAGTGATCTTGACCACAAGGATGTGTCGTGCCAATTGGTAACTCAAATGGAATAACAATTACAATCATGAAATCATAATTAACTCAAGATTAAGATTACAGTAAAATCAACGTCTATGAGATTTAATAAGTATGATAGTTATTACAAAGTTAATTAAATCTCATATGTGATCCAGTTCAATATAGTCGTACTACATCAATAAATTCATACATGATTAAGACAAATCATTCAATGAATTTATTACAGTTTATACCTAAATAAAGTGCCTAACTTTATTTATCAATTGCGAACTAAATTTATTTAATCATAAGATAATTTGTATTTATGTCTTCTGTGAATTCACATGGTGATTATATAAATACATATAAAATGATTAAATAGATTTTAATACAAATATAAATACAATTAAGATATTTGAATAAAATACTTTATTAATCAAAAAAAATATTTATTATAATTAAATAAACACATATATTTTTAAAGAGCATAATGTTTTAACAGATCCTAGACCAAATCTCTGAGTGCTGATTAGATATTTGGTATGAAAATGTTACGCTATGTGTATTATATTATATCACAGTAAGCCAGAGTTATTCCAAACAACTTTCTGATGGAATAATTTTTGTGTACCTGATCATAAAATAAAGAGAAAAATAATGAATGATTTGCAGTAATGAGTTTGCTAAACTAATTATTTACGATTCTGGGATTGATTTTTTTAGTGATTTATTGAGTTTATTGTTGCTTAACTTTGGTGGACCCACATACATTCGTGATTGACTGGTATTTAAACTCTCTTTTAATTTGCAACTTTAGTCTCTGGTATTTTCTTTTTAATTTTCCCCCTAAATTAATCAATAATGGAGCCACGTCAAGAGCTGATTCACCACAGGTTTTCTTAATACTCGGGCACAAAAAAATTGTGGTTATAACTAAAATCAGTACAGTTATCAATCAACTTACTTTTTGTCAAGTTATTTTAGGACTCGGCTACACTGCAACAGTTGCAACGTACCACAGTTTTTGTTTTTTTGTGACTTCAACTCTTCACCGTCTGATTTAATGGAAAAGCAACGCTCATCGCAAGGATGTGTTGATTTGATAATTAACATTATAATCCCTATTGGTTTTTAAAATTCAGAAAAAGAGTTAAAACTTTTGATGCATGAGTCCTAATTGTTTTAAATTTGTAAATAATTAGACAATTAAAATTGGCAGAAATTTCATTAAAATTTTCATTGTTAAAAATACAATATAAATAAAAAGTTAGTAAATTTAATATTTGAATAAAATTAAATTAAAATTTAAAATATTCACAATTTCTTCATGTCATCCATCTTATGTACTAGGAACTAGAACTAGAGTAATTAAAAAAAGAATAAAAAATCAAAGAATGAAATAATAGATATTGTCATTTCAAGTTAGAAAAGCTTTAGCCAATTACTTCTTTCACTAGCCTAAGCCATTAATTTGGTTTAGTTACTGGAGGCTAGAGTTTCAACGTAAAATAAAATAATAAAAAAATATAATTCCATATTTATAATTTAAGTTTTAACCCAAATTGTAGTGAAATACTACTATTTTTTATAATGTTATATTAGATTGTCAACGTTTAATATTCAAAAAGTAAGAATATTTTTATCATATTAACATTTGCAAAACAATAGAAAACAAAATTCATAATTATGATGCTTCGATTCTAATTAAATTATATTGATATGAATTAATTCAATAAGCCTATACACTCAAAATAAGCTAAATACTAGGAGCTTGACCATTTCTAAGTAATACATTGTAGATTATTATAACAATGATAGATTATTATAACTTTGTTAATTAACATACCATTCTCAAACAACTAATTAAAAATTTTTTGCCGATTAAAGTTGGTAGAAAAAATCGAATCTCAATCGGAATCCTAAATCCCATACAAAACAGTATGTGATACGTATATGATTTAAAGATATATAGGAACTTGAGATTAAATTTATTCTTGTTAAACTTGGAATTTGTTAGGACTTTAATCAGGGTCCCAATGGAATCCTAATTATACCAAATTTTTTATTTTCTAATTTAATTAAAATGTTAAAAAATTGAAAATTTGGCTAAAACCCAAACTTAACACTTGCTTTTGTACTCCTACAACCTAATCATTAATAGCTTATGGTTCATATTTTTTAATTCATGAGGTTATTTTTATTAAAATAAAAATTAAGCAAACAACAACAACAACACAATTCCTAAATGATGTCAAGTTAGCTTTGAAATATAAGTGTGCAACCTAAGAGGGGGGTGAATTGAAATTTTAAAAATTATCTTAGCAATTTCACACAACAAGCAATCTAATGTTTTAATAAAAATTGAAGTCAATAAGTTCAATAAAGCACAATAATTAAAGAATAAGAAAGAAGAGAAACAAACACGTTCGGCAATCCCCGCCTACACAAATTTTCCTATGATCATGATTCATGAACAATGTGTTTGATGCTTTAACCCAGGCCGGCTTTAAATTATTAAGGGCTTTAGGTGTTTTTTTTATGAGGTATTGTTTATTTAGTAACTTCAATACTCAATAAAATAAAAAAAGAGGTAAAAATTTATTTCAGTTTTAGTTCTTGAATTTCAACAACTAATCAAGAAAATTCTAAAAATTTTCAAAAAAATCTAAAATTTATCATTAGAAATTTTTAAAAAATAAACAAACAAATAAATGAGAACAATAATATTTTCAAATAAAATATTTAGAATGGTAGCACATAGAAAGTTGAAATCATGAATTGATGGTCAGATATAAACTTTGTATTTCAACTAACTAATTTTTTTTAAATGAACTAATGCTTTTAATAATATTCATTGTGGAGAAGAGAACAAGAAATTTTTTTACAATTTTTCATCTATGATTTTCTAGATTCTAAGATTTTAAATAGAAATTAAAGAAAGTCAAAGATTATAATGTTGAATAATTGAGCTTTTTTAAGAAGTTGAAAAGGTAAAATAATTTTTATTGGAAAAACTAATAATTAATAAATTAATGGTTAAACAATTTTATAGCACTCACTTTTTTATTAACTTCTAATTTCCTCAATTCAATGTTAAATCACTATCAATCATAAAATATTATTATTTTACATTTTGTGAAATAAAGACCCCACATTAGAGCCAAACTGCATAACGTCCATAAATTTTGATTCATATCTCTTCAATTTTTCAACTTTTTCATGTACAGGTCAAGTCAAGGTAAGTCTATTGGAACCATATTCTACACGAACGAAAAGTAGGCACAAATTATTAAATGTCCATAAATTCTCATTCATATCTCTTCAATTTTTCAATTTTTTCATCTACAAGTCCAAGTCAAGGTAAGTCTATTGGAACCGTATTCTACACAAACGAAAAGTAGGCACAAATTATTAAATTATCACAGGAAAAAGAGGTAAAATACTTGTTTACTATCTTATATTTTGAGTTAAATGTCCATTAAATTTTTATATTTTAAAAAATAATATAAGATATTTTTGTCATTAATTATGTTACAGATTTACAGTTAAGAGTTACTTTATCTTTGTTTTACGATAATATTCTGCAAATATTGAATAATATAAGATAGAGGCTCAAGCAACAATCTATTGAAAGAAATAAACGTTAATTTTTTTTATCTTTTTTAAAGTTAATTTGTTAAATTAAATTTTTTTTTTCATTTCATTAATGTTCACGGAATTGTTGTTTTGGTCCACATATCCTGTTAGTCAACATCGCAACATTGCAAGGGTATTATTGCAAGAATAAAAAAATAATAAAATGTGACATAAATAATGATAAGAATATCTTGGAGTATTTTCTAAAGCAGATATTTAATCCAAAATATAGGGACTGGATTTAAACATAAGAGCTCTATAAAACCCTTGCTCTATGAATCAATTTTGCACATCACAACTTCTCTTTTTGCTGAGCTTAAAAAAATTCCTCTCAAAATGGCTCTGTTCAATCTTAATAAAGATTCACCAACCTTTCTTTTGTTTGCAATTTTCACATTGGCTATTCCCACAATTGTAGTGTCTCAAGTGGCCAACCTTGTGACACCAGAATTCTTTGATGGGATAAAGAACGTAGCCGATCCAAGCTGTGCGGGCAAGAGTTTCTATACAAGAGATGCTTTTCTTAATGCTGCCAATTCATATCCTGAATTTGGATCTGGTTCTGCTGATGATTCTAAGCGTGAAATCGCGGCATTTTTCGCTCATGTCACTCATGAAACTGGACGTAAGACTTCTCTCCTTGCCTTATTCATTTTGCCCTTGTTCTTTGGTAGTCCACAGGGGTATGATAACTTTTGTGCGTTCTAACATGCAAGAATTGAATCTTAAACTCACTCGAGACCCTCTCTTCGTCGTGGGAATAATTTCATATTGGCTGAGAATAGTACTTACTAAATAATAAGCTTGAGATGATCCACTACTTTTAAACTAATTTTTATCTAAAATATTTATGTTTTAACTAAGATAAGGTTTTTCTTCTAATGCAAGAGCAGTAGTGCTGGGTTGGAAAGAGAGGCGGGGGAGAGGAAAGTAATTTATACTTTTTTTATTTCGGTTATAATGTAGAAGAATTTAATATTTATTAAAATTTAATATTTATTATAATGTAATATTTATCACACCAACGAGTGAAGAATTTAAATTCCTCCTCTACTGGAAACTTAAACTTCCCATTAGCCCTCCAATCTTCATGAACTTGTTTAATGTTATGAGTAATTATTTTTATAATTCTATTTTTATCACCTTAATATTATAGATAATTAATTTTATATTAAACAAAGTGAAAAGTACTAATTTAAAAAACTTAATAAATAACTTTATTTATTTAATTTTAAAAAATAAAAATAAAATTTTAAAAAATGATTAGATTGTCACAATAAAGATGTTATTATTATTATTATTATTATTATTATTATTATTATATATATATATATATTTTTGGCCCACCTGCAGATCTTTGCTATGTAGAAGAGATTGATAAATCAAATGCATACTGTGAAACAAACGCACAATACCCATGTGTCCCTGGTAAATTCTACTATGGCCGTGGACCGATTCAACTCACCGGAAACGTTAATTATGGAGCTGCTGGACAAGCTATCGGATTCGATGGTCTAAACTCGCCGGAAACGGTGGCCAATGACCCAGTTATATCTTTCAAGACTGCCTTGTGGTTTTGGATGACCAATGTGCACTCTGTTGTAAACCAAGGCTTTGGGCAAACCATTCAGAGAATCAATGGTGCTCGTGAATGTGGCGGCATGCAGCCCGATAAAGTTCAAGCTCGTATAGGATATTACACTGATTATTGCAAGAGGTTTGGTGTGTCTCCAGGGGAAAAACTCTCTTGTTAATTAGAATATGCTTTGCAATCGCATGCATGAACAAAAATGCATATTGTACTTACTACAAGATTTTTATTCTAAAGTTGTTTCAAACAACTTGTTTACTTCCACTGTGGTGGCTTTTATACGCACTTAGAATGAAATAAAGAGTGCATGTTACATTATTTTGTAACTTGACAAGGTCCAAATAAATTAATATCAATTTGTGTAGTTATAGAAATACTATTTGCCTTTCTATCTTTCCTAGATTTTTTATTTAATTACAAGCTGTACACGGGCTGTACTGTAATTTTGTGTTTTAAGTACGCAAAACATAGCATTCTATTTGCAGCTTGAGTCATGACTTTTCTCACGACTCAATGATAGAAAGGGACAATTTGCTAGCTACATCAATTATATAAATATAATTAGAAGATGGGAGATTGGCTTCCCCTCTAAAAAGATTTTCAGTTCCACCATTTATCTCCTTACACTTCTCACAATATCCTATTACTCTCTTAATTTCAGAATTTAATTTTTTTTAAAAAAACAGTTGTTTGTGGCCAAGAAAAGTTTTATTGTGAAAGTTTTCGGCATCAAGAAGAGGGTGACGGAGTAATATAAAAACTGTAGGGATTATGTGGTAAAATTAAAAATTATAGGAGCTGAAGAGTTATTTTCCTATGAAGACTAACTAAGCTTATGAGTTGTTTGATACGCATGATAAAATTTAAATACAAATTGTAAATACAAAATAAAGTATAATTCTCATAGAGTCAAATAGTTAAAAAGTTAAAGCTTACGACGACAATCTGGATGCGAGTTGATAACTGAATATTAGACTTTTCAACCCTACGAGATAAAATATGTCACAATAAAAAATATTATAAGACAAATATAAAATATTAGACTTTTCAACCGTAAGCCAAAAGTTAAAGCTTTTATATTTCGTTATTGAGCAAGATTCATTGACAAGTCAAGTTAAATTCATATAACCATGCCACGTTTACTCGCTCGACAATAGATCCGTAGTCAACACGGAGGACAAGCAAAGGAAATCGGATTCGAAAATGATCACAGGTTAGACATGAAGAAACTACATAAAATCCCATAACAGCAAGATTCATTGACAAGTCAAGTTAAATTCATATAACCATGCCACGTTTACTCGCTCGACAATAGATCCGTAGTCAACACGGAGGACAAGAAAAGGAAATCGGATTCGAAAATGATCACAGGTTAGACATGAAGAAACTACATAAAATCCCATAACACTCTAAACCAAGGTTTTGGTGAAACAATTCGGAAAATTAATGGTCCTGCTGAATGCGGTGGCCGAAACCGTGGCCAAGTTCTGGATCGTGTTAGGCGTTACACTGATTATTGCAAAAGATTTGGTGTTGATCCTGGACAACGTCTTGAATGCTGAATAGATATTTTGTACAAAAAAATATTACAGTATATGTATTATATTGTACCACAATAAGCCAGAGTTATTTCAAACAACTTTCTCTGTTTGGTAACTCTGACGGAATAATTTTCTTGTACCTGATCATGAAATAAAGAGAAAAATAATGGATGATTAGCAGTAATGAGTTTGGTACACTAATTATTTATACGATTCCGGGATAGATTTGTTTAGTGATTTATTGAGTTTGTTATCGTTTAACTTTAGTAGGCCCATATATATTCGTGATTGAGTAGTATTCAATAAGGTAAATGCTAAATTACAATTATTATAACTTACACCTCTTATGTGAACCACACAATTGTAGAACCCCCAATTTGTGTGGTTCACATGAAAGATGTAAGTTACAATAATTGTAACTAAGAGGCTCCCATCAATCAAACACTCTTTTAATTTGCAACTTGAGTCTTTGGCATTATTTTTTTTAATTAATGACTTGTGGAGCCACGTCAAGAGATGATTTACCACATGTTTTCATAATACTCGGGTACAAAAAAAATTATCACAAGTCACAGATTGACAAAAAAATTGGGTTATAAAATTTTGATAAAGTTATAAAAAGGCTAAAATCAATGTAGTTATCAATCAACTTGCCTTTTATCAAGTTATTTTCACCTTTTTATGGTTTTTGTCAAATTTTTGTTGAGAACCTAATAGGTGCCTCTTATTTGCTGAAAAATGAAAAAAGTTAGAAGCTTTAAAATTTTAACACATAAGTCCAATGTATTTCTGTTATTTATAGTTAGGGTATATTTCTATCATTTATATTTGAATACTAAACAATAGTTGATTATTATGAAATTTTCTACATTGTATTTGGCCATATTATTATTAATAAATTAAATTTTAATTATATATTTTGAATGATTTATTATTGATTAGACAGATTTAATGTTATTTCTAAAAAATAGATTAGTATTATTGATAAATTAATATACTGTTATTAAATATTTAAATTATTTACTATAGATTAAGTCAATATTATGTTACTTTAAAAAAATAAATAAGATTCTATGTACTAAAATTTTTTGCAGATTATTGTCCTTACACTGTCATTAATTTCAATAGTCAAATTAGGTTAATTAATCAAAATTTAAAATTATGTGTCAAATCTTTGACTATTTTGTCTTTTTCAAAAATAATAGGGATATCAATGATAAAAATCAAAGAAAACACATCCATGTCATCTAAGCAAGTTTTGTGTTAAATTTAATGGCCAACTCGTATATGGACAAAATGGGGGGTACCATGCACCAGGTGCACAGTAGTTGGACCTTGTTAAAATAGCATTCCCGCCGCCCACCCCCAAAAAAAAACACTTTATTTTAATGTTTAAAGAACAACATAGGATTATGAAAATTATAGGAATGAGTGATAAAAAATAATTTATTTATGGGACATATTGGCAAGCTCTCGTAAATTAAATAGATTTTTATCAGATAAAATTTATTATTTCTGTTATGAAACATATTTGGTGAAAAATAAGAATTCTGGGACTTGAACCCACGCATGGGAGATAAGCGAATTTAACCACTCCATTTGTAAAAAAAAAAAACACAACTAAATTTTGTAATAAAACGATTTGATTACAAATTTAACGCTGTTGATCGCAAGCGTTGTGTTCAAATTCTCACTCTTTTAAATGGCACAAAACGTTTTGTGTTCCTTCCTCTCGCTTTCTTTGTAGGCCCCCTATCTTTGTTATGTGGCCCTTTAGTTCACCTTACGTCGTCCCACAAAATTTCAACTGATTTTAAATAAAAACCTTTTTTGACCTAGGCCCAATACTTTGTTTTGTCGTCTACAATATATTAGTCTACATTAATGATTATGATTTTTGAACTTTAACGAAAATGGTTCAATTGACACTATATCTAACAAAAAAGGTACCTTTTTTTTTTAATTGAACGCCCGAAAAATTATGTAGAGCTGAAAAATGATTATTAGGTCGTGTTAATGTTGTGTCAACTTCTTGTCCTGTTAAATTTAGATCAACCTAAACACAGTTCATTTAATAATCATGTCAAATTATTATGACCCAAACTTAACATAGAAAATATAAAGATTACCTAATAATCCGCTTAATATCTATATATTTAACACATGTTATATGCACACGTATTGTCCCACAAAATATTATACATTTACACTCTTTCAGTTTATATTTCGATATCATAAATCGTAAAACATGTATGTATACCAATATTTTATACACTTACACTATTAAAGTTCTAAATCTATATAAAATTTTATAAATAAAATAATGTGTATATATCCATCCTTCTTTAAAAAAAAGAATCATGTCTAATATTTGAGTTTTAATGATAAAAATCTAGAAATTAATTTATAATATAAAATATAATCATGTCATTAGTTGAGTAAATGGGTAAAGAATGTTAACCCTAATCTGACAAGAAAAAAAAATCGTGTCAACCGGGACCTGACTATTTAATAATTATTTCAAATTTAATGACTCAAACTCATTTCAAAAATCGTGTCAAACTGAGAGGCCGCGACACTATAATGAACATTAGGATCTCTTGCCTGCTTTACAAATGTGTTAAAATGCTCATGAGTTAACCAAGATGCCAAAAACTGGAAAGGCCTATTAACCTGATGCTTGGAATCAACCTTCTTAAACCAAACCAGCACCGGCCTGTGATATGAGGCAACCTTCGAAAAATGGAGAACAGAATTATCCATGAACTTCAGCAACTAATCATTATTACATAATGCCTTATCAAGTCGTTTAAGAAGAGTTCCATATGACCAGGTAAACCGTGGACCTTTAAACTTTAAATCATATATTTTATGCCCATCGAAACCGCACACTCCAAGATGCCTTGCAATGCCCCCTGCTTTTCATAAGCATACAAAATAGAGTTAAAATCTCCGCCAATCAACCAGGGACCGTGAACTAAACGAGCAAGGCTATCCATATGATTCCTTAGTTGTCTCTGCAACATTGGATTTGGGCTAGCATGAACAGCTGTTCCCCAAGGCACAAAGAAATTATTCATACAAATTCTGAAATGAATAAATTGCCTATAATTAAACAAAACATCCACCTCTATAAAACTTCGCCAAATGAGCCAAATTCCTCCAGGGAAGCCCACTGCTTCAACTCGATGAGAGTTATCAAAACTACTTTTCTTAATAAACTCGTCTACTTTAATCCTACTAACAAGAGGTTCCATCAAAATCACTAGAGAAAGGTTATAATTTTTTACAAATGTCTTGAAAAAATGCTTAAATTTAAATGAGGCTGCCCCTTGGATATTCCAATACATAATGCTAATCGACATAAAAATAATCAAATTAAAAAGGATAAAAACCTTAATGCTGCTGACCATTAACATCAACCATCAACGCCAAAGGCATTTCTTGAACCATTGAACCTTTATCATCAAACATCCAAACCCCATCAACTTCTCTCATAGGCACGACGGGATGTATATGAGTATTCTCAACTTCATTCACACGAGAGGTATTATGAACATCTGAAGGATTAGCCAAATGTTGAGGGTCTGATCCCTGCCAATCTCTATACTCAGTGACCACATCCCTCATATCCCCATTGTGAAGGGTTTGGGAAGAGCAAAAAACCACAGTATGCTTAGTTGGGTCCAAGGTGGTACCTAAAAGGGAAACTTGATTACTAGGGCCAAACTGTGGAATGGTACATGGGTTGTGATTAGGGTTTGCATGGGGTGGAGAATTTATACCATTCTCTCTTATGTGAAGAGCATTCGACTAGAAGGGATTTCGAAATAGGGTTCATTGAGGAAGTTGGTTTCCTATTCTAAGACTTTGTAGCAACAACTTTGGTATGTTTCTTGCGTTATGCAAGAGTCTTTGTTATGTTATCATTATTAGAGGTAAAGGTAGGGTTCAAGATGGCTATAAGTGGTTAGCGTGAGGTGGAGGGGATATCTTTAGGAGCTGCATGCACATGATTTACACGTTCATCTGAAACTTGAGTTAAGATTTGGAACCTTCACTACTAGAAAAATAGTCTTTACTGATGCTTATCTTGTGACACTTAATTAAAAAGTATCAGTAATCACATATGTTTTGGGTATTTTCCGTATTTAACAGATAAGTATCACAAATTTTCAATATTATAGTGTCTATAAATTAAGTATCACAAATATTTGACATTAAGGTATCAGTAATTAAAAAATAAAATTTTAATTTTGTATCCACTAAGAGTCGAACCGCAGACTTCTATACTTTAGCTTTTTAATTTTAAACGTTAAGCCACCAAACCAGAAGTTGCATTTTTACTTAATAAACAATAATTATTAAAAATTAAATTATCTAGAAAGTAAAAACTATGTCGTTTTAATGAGGTGTGCATAGAAACCTAAAATTTAAAAATTTTGACGAGCTAAAAATCTATCCCCACCTCCACTTTCTTCTTTGAACCGAAGCTCTCTTCTCTCTCCCAACTTTCTCTCTCTAATAACAGTCTACCTCATAAGCCACTGCTGTAAACCTTCAAAAGCCACCATCCTTGAGCTAAAATACCCCTGGAAAAAAGCCTAGAAAGTGTTGTGAAGAACTTGGCCAAAGTTAGGGTTCGAAAGTTATATTCAAAAAATTAGGGCTTTTTTTGTTAGGGGTATTTTATTGTTTTTAATGTTGAGTTCAGAGAGGCCATTGACATTGTGGGGGTTTAAGACAAGGGGATTAGGCCCTGCAGAGCCAAGAAGGCAAGTTAGAGGCGATTCCTTGATGAGAATGCTGATGCTTCTAAAAGGGATTTTCTTGGAGGAGACCTTGCTGTTTCAGCCTTTACAGATCTTTCTTTTAATCTTCCATTGAGGTGGTTTAGAGAAAAAGGAATTCATGGACATCTATTTGCATGTGCTGGGAACATTGCCAAGTTGATAAAGAATGATTACCAGAATTTCTCTTTGCCAAAGTTTTTGAAGTCAACTCAAAGTTCTGCTGGAGCTGGAATTGTTTTTCCCACAAACCTATTCTGCCTGGAGGTGAGTTATATGTTCTGTTGAGTTTATGGAATTTAAGCAACATATGATGCTTTGATCTGGGTGGTTGTATAATTGAGGAAAGATATGTGATGCATTATCAATCAAGGATCTGAAGGTATCTTGGCCTCAGTAAATGGTCATTTAGAGTTCTTCAGGACCAGTTTTTTCTTTGAAAAATAATTATGATTGAACATTGTCTTAAAATGATTAAAAGTTAATTCATTTCGGAATAAAAGGAGATCCTATAATTCGATAATCAAGAATTGTTAAGGGAAATATTTGATTTTTACTTTGTGGGTCATTATCCATAACTGATATTTGCAAACATGTAACTCTATAATTGGGAAAGTTCCAATTCGATTAATAGATCATTCTATTTGCATGAGTGCAACCACAAGGAATTTCCCTTTCCCTTTTTCTATAAGAGTAGTTATTTTACTATTTATTTTAACAAGATTAAGGTCTTATATCTTTAAGTTGACAAGTTTTATTGTGTTGTTAGGTGAACTATTGCCGCATACTGAAAAATTCCAATCATGACCATGGAAAAAATGGCATCCAGATTAGCTTATCTGCCCCGTTATAAGATTTAAGCTCTTTTGGATTGATATCTGATGTATGGCAACCTCTTGAGTTTGACACAAAGCCTATCAATTTCAGGTATTTTGAGTTTTTCTGTTGTTTTGGTTGTTTGATAATTTCACCTTTTTGTGACTGGGCCTGGATACTTAAATGGAGACAGCAATTGGTTTCTTCTTTAAAATGTACTTTTATATTTAGACAGGAAATTCAGAAAGCATGATAGTTTATGATGCATGATGGTAGAGGCAATAATATGGTACCTCAAATATTAGATAAGTGTATTGGCCCCTTTTTTCAGGGTGTTTGACAAAACTTTTGAATGTTCTAATTTCCAAAAGGAAATCATGCTTCATTGTGAGTTGGTATTATAACTGAATGCTCAAAATAACATGTTTTATTTATTTATATTTTCTTCAAATGTTCACTACAGTTTCTTAGTAAGTGTTCAGTTAATAGTTTATTCGTATTCCCTTTAAATGTGAGAGTTAATGGAAAATAATTAAATGCTCAGAAGATCTACCTTTTTGCTCCTGATGCACCCACAAGACCTACATCTTTTTTTTTTCTTGAGACATCCACAAGACCGACCTTACAAAAGCTGGTAGATCAGAAGGCCATGGAGTATGAAAATTAGCTTAATATACTCTTTTTTTTTTTTCTGGTAGGGGGTTGGGCAAAATTGGCTTAATATACTTCATCATGCACAAAGTTCGTATATCTAGTTGGTGTTTTGTGAAATTAGGGCAGATTTTACAATGCCAATAAAAGGGAAAGATATAATAAAAAATGCAGCATTCAGCCCCCGAACATTAATCAATGTTCTAATACTCACTATTTCCACTGTCACACTGTATTGCAATTGTGAAATGATGCTTCTTTCTATGCCATTTAATTATAAATGACAGTTAACATGTCTCATTTGTGGGGCACACAACGTACTTGAAAAGGATGCTGAAGCTACCTCTGAAATTAAAATGCATTTTTTTTAACTCTTTATTCCATTCACTTCAAGCATACAATTTTATGTAATTGTTACGATTCAATTAATTAGGTTGTAAATTAATGAATAGCTATCACCTCCACAATTCGATATGAATATTTCTACTTTTTTCACTTTTCAGATAAATTCTATAAAATTGTTACCCAAAGAAATAACTCTGGTAATGTGCAGCATTTTGTTGTTAGAATTGTTCTACTTATGGTAGTCCTGAATTAGTTTTATGTGTGAAGGAGAATCTTTTAACCATAGTGACACTAGTATTAAAAGCTCTGGGTGATGGCCTCCTTACCATCACCAACATACTTTTGTTCTTTTGTTTTTTTTGTTTTTTATTTATTATTTATTATTACATCTCTTCAATTGTATTCCAATAGTTCTTTGTTTCCGCTTTCAATTCCAATTCCATCTTTATTCCTGAAAAATATTTACAAGATAAAAATTAACAAATTACGAATTAATTTAACATAAAATATATTTAGAGAGTATTAAAATAATTTAGAAATAATGAACGCATTAATCGACACAATAAGTGAAACACTAATAATTTTATCATTTTTAAATGTACATTTTTTAGTGTCAATCATACCCGCGAACCAGCTTATTGCTAGGCCCTAGCAATTTAAGCGATAAAAGTTTAGAGAAATTTCAAAACCAAACGGAAAATCTTTTTTTTTAAAAAAATGTGTTTACTTCTTCCATCAGATTAATGACAACAATCAAATAAAATTATAAGCATTATCTTCAACCAAAAGAAAATCATACCCACACAAAACAATTCAGCAAACTCCTGTAAAATGATCAATCATTAGAGCTACATTAATAAAGTCATTTTAAGAATAATACATCAAACCCCAAAATCTCACGATTAAGAGTGACTCTTTCAAAAGAAGATATACCCCAAATTAATTTGCCACTCTAAATAAAGGTAAATTTGAGAGAATAATAAAACAATATCACACGCTTTCACCAAGATAAAAGAATAATGTCCACAGCTTAGAAATAAAATGATCTCAAGTCTAATGAATTACTAGCAAAATTTATTTTTATTTTTATGCAGCATCACATCTTTTAGTCTATATTACCAGCTTTTACTTCAAACTATAGTTCCCAAAAATCGAGAAGGACTTTTATTAGGACGTAACGTAGGTTAGGGTCATGGCTAACAAAAAAGGTAATAGGGAAAACAAAATATATGTTTGAAAAATATGGGATTTTTTGGAGATTACAAGGTGCTTTTTTTGTTTTTTATCCTTTTTTTTTAATTATTCATATATACATATCATCTTCTTTTTTTTGTATAGCACCATTATTAGGAATACATGATCATCCCTATTTTCAAACATAATTGGATGGTGGAAAACATAAAATATAAGCTGATACTCCATATTGGAGTGGGATAAGATAATAGGTTATCAAAGGAAAAATTTTTTTTTAAAAAGCTCAAAAGGGTTAACTATGGATTATTTATAATAAGGTTGGCTAGAAAGGCTCAAACGGATCAAAGATGGCCTTATGTCATCTTTTAGGATTCCATATAATCTTTCATATCCACTAGTTCAATTAACTTTTAGATGCGGCTGGACAAATTTTTTTTTATTTTTAAATATTGAGCTCTTGTACAATAAATTGTGAAGCTGTATAGGCAAACAAGGTTACTCTCCAAGGATAATAGGCTCAAAAACTCGTTTGATCTTTTCATAACATGTACATTCCTCCAAATAACTTAATCAATTTCACTCATTCAATTTTTTAATTTACATTTCAACATGCAAAGGGAAAAACATAGTGTAACATAACTCAAGACCAAAGATAATACGAATACCAAAATTTAAAAATCATCATGTTATCAAATGTTAAAAGATCACGTCAAAAAAGAAAACTTTTTTTTTCTTGAAAGAAAACACAAAAAGAAATTGGGATTGATTGCATAAACTTAAGGGAGATGATTAAGAGAAAAAGAGAAAAAGACCGAAAACAAAAAGTTAGAACATTTTTTTTGGGAAGAAATTAGAACATTTTTTTGAAAGAAAACACAAATATTAAAAAGATACGTTTCTAGAGACACTACATTCTATATTCTATCATCTTCGACTCAAATGTTTATCCAAAGTTAGTCTTTACAACAAAAATTAGTAAAAACATCACTAGGACTGAGATATTCCACAATTATCAATTATTCCCTCCCCTCATCCTGAAGGAGACATTGTCCGCAATGTTTAAAGAAAAGAGTAAAGTTTAAAAGATATCACTTGGCTACTGTTGGAAATATTTACAAACGGAGAGTTAAATCTAATTTACACTTTTTATGAGAGTTACTGCCATCATCATCAGTTGCCCAATCCAAAGCTAAAGTCATGGAATCCGTCTCTAGTTTGAAAGCTTGCAAAAGATCAAGTAACTCATTAACAGTAGGAGCACAAATGAAGAATTTTTTCATTGAGGATGGAATAAAATAATTTTTTTTGCATAACTAAGAAATGTTATTAAGCCATCATAAAAGTTATTAACATTTAACAAACCGATGAGTTTTTTTATGGATATTCAAATGGGCCCAAGAAGCAAATGTAATCAGCGCCTCCAAAGTTGTAAGGTCTACTGGCAAGAAAATAAAAGCGTTAGCATGATTCAAAATTTCAGATATTCTTTCTTGCATACCTGAGACAAGTAATTCTTTTCCAGTTGATGGGTCTAGTAGACATCCTAAAGGTTTTAAGGCTTTTGGAATGATGCCTAACACTTGACTTCCTCGAACGAAAGTAGCTTCAGAGACAAGCTTTGATAACCCTCGGTCACCTCCTCCATATACAAGATGTAGTTTCCTCTTTACTATATCGCAACCAAGATCTACGGCTACCTAAACGAACTCCTTATACTTTCCATAACAAAATCCAGAAAGCACACAAATATTTTTAAATTGACTGCTTGAAGTTGCTGCCATTAGAACAATTCTAAAAAGAAACAATTTGTGAGTGCTTGAAAAGAAGTTCCTATTTAAGGATCTTGGTAACGAACATAATGATATACATCTGTAAATGGAGTGATGTGTTTTTCAAATAACGCGTGAAGCTTTTAGCTTAATAATTTAAAGGCAAACAGTGAAAAGAAAAAGCAAACGGTGATTAGATAAAATAAAAAAACACAATAATAATAATAATGCAAAAGATAAAAGAACAGTAAAATAAAAGGAAATTTACTGGTAGTTATGATTGTGGTTCACATCTTCCTCTGGTTTTATGTCCAGTAATGGCTTGAACGCCCTCTATGGGTCGAGGATAGACTTCCCATCCAGTTTTCTTATAAACTGGCAAAAATGGTCTTTTAGAGTTAGATTTCTAAGACTCAACTGTGCACTTTCCTTTTGGAATAGCTTTCATAAATTTTGAATTTCTCGTTGAACATCTTAAGAGATCGTAAGATATCATCCAACGATTCTGTACTCATGCCATCCTCAACGAATTTGATTTTATCTTCAGGATTTATAGAAACCATTCCTAAAGCTTTACAACGTGGATTTGCAAGCAAGTCTTACACAGTGAGAACATTCAGAGCCAAGTTGCTTAGCTCTTCTTTTCTTAGCAAATATACTTTTACCAAAACCAAGCATGTAGGAAATAAATGGATCAGAAAACTCACTCGCCAATCGGACCTTTGCTTCGATTAACCAGTGAATGTCAGCAGGAATCCCATTGATCATTAACAAACGCAGTCGTTCACAACGAGCTTTGTAAATCTTCTTAAGAGCATTTTGAGGGAGAGAAGGAAAATGTTGATGCAAATTTTGTTATATTTCTTCCATGCTTGACATTGAGATTTCTGTAATTGTGGGAAACTGAGAATACTGACTTAAAAAGTCACAGAGTACCATTATCCGCCATTTATACAGGAGAGTGAATCAAAACAAAAAAAAATCAAATTTGCAAAATCAAATCAAAAGTGAAAAAGAACAACAAAATAAAATAAAAACACACAAGGAATATAACTCACATTCGTCCTTTTATTAAATCCAGTTCCAATTGCAGATTATAAATACCATCCTCTATTTCCTTGAGTTGTCTTTCTAGATCTTTAACATGAGATACTAACTCTGGTGGTTGCAGATCCCAAATGGGATGTAATTTACAAAATCAGAGCAATTTCCTCAGGTGAAATTTTACATGAAAATGTGTTTTAAGATGATTGAAAAGGAAATTTCTCATGGAAGTACTCATAAGAAGTATAAAAATTTAGTGAGCTAAATCACAATTGTCAAACAACACACAATTAAAACAATGCAATGCACTCCATTCAAGACACAGGGAAAAGGAAAAAGAGAAAAAAAAATAATTCAAACAATAAAGTAACAGTAAATTAAATTCACAAAAAGTTAAAATGAAAAGGCTTAATCAAAATTTTGGTGGGTCACTCAAATTGATTTCGGTATCTACTTCACATGCTTGGTATTCTAGATATGGTTTCAATCTTTGGCCATTAACTTTAAATGTGATGCCATCTCTTGATAATCTAAAAAGGCTAATGACACATACAATGCTAATGATTCGTTCTAAAGAAATTAATGATGTATAAAACACTAAATGAAATTGCAGAAATAAAAACAAACTGAAAATTAAATAAGCAAAAATGCGAAATAAAAATAAACAAACTGAAAAATAAATAAAATAAATAACTTAGGCGGTGAAACTAGCCATTAAAAGAAACAGTTTAGGCGGTAATTAAAACCAGCTATATAATAAAACATAAAATTAAATAAATTAATGCACAAAAATAAATAAACTGAAATTGAAATGCTAGGAGGTAGAACCGACCATATAAATAAAAATAAAAAAATTAACAAAATTTAAATAATAATCAGGTGGTAGAACCGACCATTTAAAATAAATGTAGAAAGTAAATTGCAGAAATTTAAAGAAATAAATTTGATTTGGGGACTGATTTGCAAAGGTTTCTGAGCTAAGATGAAGTTTCTCACAAATTTTATGGATAATATTAAGGTTTAAAAAGAAGAGAAGTGCTAACTGAAGTTTTACAAAAAGAGAATAAAATAGAATTATGGAAAGATGATAACAACAAAACAAAAAAAAAATATTAAAATAAATAAAGTAAAGAAAAACTAATACCAAATTTAGAAAACTCTTCAGTAACGGCGCTAAAAACTTGACACGACTCAAAAGTGTATTACTCTCAAGTATAAGTGTGTCTAGTTATAATATAACCCGGTGAGACCGGGGTTGAACCACAGGGAGTTTTAAATCTAGTAAAACTGAGGAAATTAATTGTAGGGAAAAGAAATTATTTGAAATCAATTTAAAAATAAGCTAAGGTTTAGGATCCATTCTCTTTATTCAAACTATAATTTTAATATTCTCTCATTTATATTTTGCCTCACTTTTACCAATTAATTATTATATTATTAATTATATGTGTATGGATAAATATAGAATAAAGTACCTAATGTGCCACACTATATTAATGTGTCGACATTATGTCAAAATACCATAAAACCCAGTGAGATTTATAAATTAACATGATATAAAAATAATTAGAAAAGAATTAAATAAACTTAAAAACTCATTTGAGAAAATAATAATAATTAATAGTTTGAAACATTGAGCTTCACCATTCACCTCAGCTTAATAAAATTAGCTCTCATATTGAAAGAAAACACAACACTCTTTTTATTTGATAAAATTTTTAAAATATATTATAAAGAAAATTGATACAAACGGAAACAAGAAAAGAAACGAAGAAAAAAAAAATTCTTCAGCTGCACTCTATTCTCTCTCGGCTTAAGCTCTCCAAAAAATAGCTCTCTCCTTTTGGCGTGCCACCCTTTGCCTTTTATAGGCAAAGTAAATCATCTTCTTTTTTTATTTTATTAATATTAATATTTTTTCTATTATATATATATATATATATTGAATTGTGTGATGGTCAGGAGGCTTGATGGCCTCCTGACATCACCAACACACTTTTGCTCTTTTTTTATTTTTTTATTTTTTTATTTTTTATTTTTTTATTATTTATCATTATATATCTTCAATTATGTTCCAGTAGTTCTTCTTTGTTCACGTTTTCAATTCCAATTCCATCTTTATTCCTGAAAAATATTTACAAGATAAAAATTAACAAATTACTAATTAATTTAACATAAAATATATTTGGGGAGTAATAAAATAATTTAGAAATAATGAACGCATTAATCGACACAATAAGTGAAACACTAATAGTTTTATCCTTTTTAAATGTACACTTTTTAGTGTCAATCAATCCACCAACCCCAATAGGCTCACAGTTTCGGTTTGAGTCACTGATATTTTCCTTACCACTATTAGGTTTTCCTCATTTTCTGGTTGCAATCATCCAAGGTCCAAAAGAATCTACAATATTAGCATCATTACGACCAACTTCCTGTTGGGCAGGAACCTCCTTACATTGCATATCAGATTGAGGCTAGGCAACATTCTCAGAATTCTTCTTAGTACCAGATTCCTTGCAAGTATTGCTAATATGGCGGTATCTTCCACAAGCAAAACAAATCACTAGCAATCCCTCATACTCCACTTTTTGAACCTTCTCATCCAATTTAAATTGTGATACTAACAGCTTAGCCAAAGAGATGCTAACTGCAATTCGGGCAAATCTTCCACGAGTAGAAAAAGCTATATTCGAGTCGATTTTGATCACAATACCCACCAACTATCCAAGCTTCTGCAAAATTTTCTGATAATAAAGATGAACAGCAAGGCCAGGTAAGCGGATCAAAAACCGTGTTGGTGAAATCAAAAGAGGGTGTCCATGGCTGCACTGTTAAGTAATGACCCATTATAAGCCAAGGGCCCTTAGTTAAAGCATCAATAGCATCACCAGCAGAACGAAAACGAATCAGAAAGTAGTTGTTCTCTAAGTCAATCACCAAGTAGCTCATGGTTGCTTTCCATATTACATTCAACCTTGTACATAGTGTTATATATCCAATTGCTCGACCAAGCAGCTTAACAACAATTAAGTTCTTTCATGGTTCACTCAACTTTTTGAACCCTAGCCGAAAAAGTGATTGATGGCATAGGCCCGTCATTGTTCTCAATCACATCCCCTTCCTCAAACTCCCAATCCACTGCTCCTCCTCCAAAACCATTCTCCATTGCTTGCGAAGAGTTCACGAGAGTTTATTTGTACGAGATCTGCTTAGGGTTGTCAATGTCTTCTTCCTCATCACAAAAACGTGCTTTCTTAGTCGTTCTAGCCTCTCTAACCAGTGGAGGAAAAGCCTCTCCGAAATTAGGGTTTTCGTCCAAGATTTTCGGAGCATTCAGTTGTACCACTTATTTTATTAATAAGTTGTGCATCTTTTTTAAAGCAAAGATATGGAAAGTTCAAATTTGATCTTTTCACATATAAAAGAAGAGCAAACTAGTCTATTTCTTCTCATCTGAAATCAACTTTAGCTGTCAACAATAGCCAAGAGTCATATATTAAAAGGATTTTATTATGATATGATCCCATTAAATAGAAAAGGATTGCACAAAATGAAGAATTTAGATCAAGTGCAAGGTTAACTGAATTATCGTAGATTTTTTATAATTTTTTACCGTATGTGTATTTATAATCATGTACAATTAAATATTAAGTATCTATTAATTCATATTCAATTACTACTGATCACAATATAAAAGCTGATCGAAGCACCTAAATCAAATTCCAAAATGAGGGGTAAAGAACTCCACCCGTATCCCCCATAAACTTGTCGTACGTAACCAATTTCATGCTAGCTTATTATCCCATAGAGAAATAAAAAGATTTTCTGTTCTAAAATATCAAAAAGGAAGCTTAACAAGATTCATTTTTCCAACTTCCGAAATGCAAAACTTGCAGCAATAAGCCAGCAGCTCCAGATCTTTAACTAAATAACACCCATGTTTTTCCACTATAAATTAAAAATCTTAAAGGCATTGAATTCATCAGAGTTAAAACTTAATAGAATAAGAAACCAAAAATTAAGCCACCATGAAGAAAACTGATTTCTACAACTTTCTTCTCACCAAAGCTAAAGAAGAAGCAGCGGGAGCTTCTCATCAAGGCAGAGTGACTCGTAGTGTCATTGATATAAGAGGCGTTCAGCCGCAGATAGATCCCACTACATATTCGTGGCGGATCACAAAATCGATCACCAACTAAGATATCGCAACGGGCGTGCTTACATTGTCACATGACGATGTGTTTGATCATGTTTTTCAATTTTTGAGTAATGATATTTGCACTAAAATTGCTGAAGGGAACAAGTATCTTGTTACTGTACGTGATTGCACTGATAGAGACAATATTGTTAAGTATCGAAACGACAATATATTTTTGCAGGGAAGAGAGGACAGTACTTAATATGTTTTGGGATGGAAGGATTTGATTCGTCGCTGGAGCCCTGATGCCGGAGATGAAGTTGGATTGTTTTGGGATCAAAGAAAGGCCAGATTTGACTTCAAGTTTCTGAATCGAAGAATAGCCGTCTAGTAATATGGTGCTATTATGTTTATGGCTAGAATATAATAATTATTAGTTTTCTTTTTTCTTTTGGGTTTTAGTCTTCAGGTTTCTGATTTTAGTGGATGAGTAAATGTCTGTTAGGAATTTGATAAGCTTGCATTGAAACTTTCACATCAGAATTTTGACCTTTTAATTATATATATCTATGCGTGCTGATTTTGATTGCCTATTAATTTGTCTTTGTTTCTCGAAATAATGAATGTTTTAATTTGTCTTATAATTTGTAATGACAGGATTAATTGATATTACATGTGCGAACACGATGGTGCTTATTGCTGCTTAACATGATCAATTATTTAAAGCGGGTTGATCATGATAAAATCAATACATGCAATAATTGATGACATTTTACTGAAAATGCATATTATGTCGACGTCGTGGATCTAATTGCAAGTATTAAAAATAGTCAGGTACATAACATAAACAAGGAAACTAAATGGGGCATAACGCGTTGAATTGGATGTCTGTTACAATGGATTGTCCCAATTTTCAACTTTAACCAAAAATATTATTTGTTTATTTTTGTCCCCATTCATTAGATTTAAAGTGTCGTCAAGAGGCAACATACGAGTGTTTTTACAATGACTTTTGGTAAGTGGGGTGTAGAGAAACAAACCAACATTGTTTTACACAACTCCGTTCTATGGATATACAAACAAACAAATAGCCAATATTTTTTTAATTTAGAGTCCGAAATTATGATTTGAAGCTTCCATTTATTAGCACAAAATGCCAGTGCCAATATCGGAAGGATGCTCAATTTGCTGGCTGTTGCAATTGCTGCAAGAATGCACGGAGGCAATCTACAGCTGGGCAATCTTTTGGATCCAAGCATTTGGGCTGGCTCATTGGGTCTTCTCCCAATTTTTTTTAGTTGGTTGTTGGCACCCCTTCTAAAATCTCTCAATAATCTTGTTAAACCAAGTTTTTTTTAGGAATTAAACCCACATTAAAAAAGCATGTAATTTCTATTTACTAAAAACTCCCTGCACCAACATACATGTTATTTGTAAATCACGAAAATTAGCCTCCTAGAAAAGCTGAACATAGATATGAAAGTGGGGTTCAAGTTGCAATTATGTAGTAATTTTATTATTGGACTTAAGTTATAGAAGGTCCAATTAATGCAAAATTTCGACTTTTACTTATCGCCCTAGCAAATGGCAATTGAATAAAGAATCAACTGAGCCACTCTTCTGGTGGTCTTGATACCAGTATTGATATTTGAATTAGGCAGCTGTTGAGATTTGATATATAATATGTTTTATTTTTCAAATGACTGTCGATTAATAATTACTAATTCTATCTTAACAATATTAAATCATATAGCTAATTACTTTGCATTACCTTATTTATGTTTATACAACCTGATATCTTCAATTAGTGCTTTCAAATCATTACAAGATGATCCGCCTTCTTCCACAGCTTTCTTAGCCAGTTCTTTGAGATGATTCGCTTTCTTCCTCATTTTTACTGCTTCTTGATCATCATTGTCCATTACAGCACAGATTGCATTTTTAATGTTTCCTCTGTTGATTACGGGGGAATCCTGAGTCGCCCAAATCTTCCAAATTTCATTCCCAACAGGCAGTCCAAATTTCAGCACTTGAGTTACAAGCTTTTCATTGTTGAATTGCTCCGCAAAAACAGGCCAAGTGACCATTGGAACGCCAGCACTCACACCTTCCAATATAGAGTTCCAGCCACAATGTGTCAGAAACCCACCAATCGCTTGATGCTCAAGTATCAAAACCTGAGGTGCCCATCCCTTTATTATAAATCCTCTGTCATTTCTTCTTACTTCGTCTTCAAATCCATCAGGAAGCCATGATTCCTCTTCCTGATCATCATCCGTTTTCAGGATTTTTCCCACAACCCAGATGAAAGAATGGCCTGATTCTTTAAGAGCTGCAGCTATCTCTGAAGTTTGTTCTTTGCTGAATCTTGTTAAGCTTCCGAAACAAATGTACAAAACAGAGTTAGGTTTCCTAGAATTAAGCCAACTCAAACAACTGTGTTTCGACACGCAAGATTTATCTCCCCTTTCAGCTTTATCATCAACATCTCTATTGTAAAGAGAGACAGGCCCTAAATGCCATGCCTTCTTGCCTGTAACTCTTCTGAAATGATCTGCATACGCGGGCTCAAGCTCGTAAAAGCTGTTCATCAACACACCGAAGCTTCTCCTCTCAGCATTGTTGAGTTCGTCAAACATAGCAGAAAATCCCGTACTTTTGCATTTGAAAATATCCGGCAATTGAGATCTTGAGAGTTTTACTTGATCTGGGAGGCCTGGAACAGTGAACTTTTGGGTCTCAGATACAATATTTTTGAAAGGTTGATGATGTTCCAGGCTATGTGAAACGCAGTTATTGAAGAATCCACTGCCTGTAAACGCCAGCCTTGGAATTCCAAGCTCCTCAGCAATGCTTACAGTCCATGGGAACAGATTGTCAGAAACAATACAATTAGGATTTTGTTCCCGAAAGAGCTTTTCAATTTCTGGACGAAGCAATTCCAGGGCGGGAAAGAGTTTCTTGGTGGTTTCAGGAGTTGAAGTTGACATCAAATTTTCACAACCTTCAGGTAAGCCTGCTTCCTGAGAAGGGAAACGGAGAATTCGGAGGGAAATTTCTCCACCCAATCGAGAATCTCGATCAATGGCATTTTGGAAACGGCGAGCATTCATTGTAGTAAGAATTATTGTAACCCGAATTCCATTTGCAGCAAAAAGCCTTGCCATGTCGACCATTGGCACCATGTGGCCTGGTGCAATGTAGGGAAGAAACATCACATGAAGCTTTTGATTTTCTGAAACCATGGTGATGAATCTTTTATCAAATAGAGGTAATATAGATTATCTAGATCTCTTATTTATACCTCTGATTAGCATTTAATAAAAAATAAATTAAAATAAAATCGAAACTACCAATGATTGGTGTTAAAGGAAAAATATATATATATGTATAACAGATAATACAATGAAACTAGAGTACCTTCTATCACAAGATAGAAGGTACACGGATAATCAAATTTTGGTTGCGTAATTAGTAACTGAAATTTGATTATTTGTATATTGAAATGTTGTTGATTTTCTTATTATTGACAGTCAGAACTTATATTTAGCCCTCCTAAAAAAAAGAAAAAAGAGTGGAGAATTACTTACTAAATTAGAGGGCTTGAATTATATCATACTTCAAATAGAAATGAAAGGAAGGGTAGGGAGAGAATAATTCATATTCCACCGCAAATTATATTACTGGTTACAAGCACTCGTTATAGAAGTATTAAATTGCTTAACCAAGGGGGCCGGAAAAAAGAAAAACCCTACTTGGTGAAATTATTTACTGGGGATAAATTTCTTTTCTTTCCTTAAGTGGACCTCAACGAACGGAGAATATTATAACTTATAATCTATTGTGGCATGAAAGTATTGGTTGTTTGAAAGCATAAGAAATAAATAAATTAAAGAGAACAAATAATGAATGCTATTGAAATCATATAATGATTCCATTGTTTGTGCACAATAGCTTGTATATCAACTTTTTGATCCAGCCCAAATCCAATCACATGAAGGGTAAAATTTTCATTTTCTGCCAAAAACGGGAGGCAATGACGCGTTTAAATATTTTATATATAAAACATCAAGATGTAATGAGGTATTGGACTAAACCACAAGGATGCGGAGGGATTTTACCCAATTTATTTTTACCAACAAGGTTTTGTAGATTAAAGAAGGAAATATATCCATTTGAAAAAAAAAACAGAGAGATAAAAAGTCTTTATCGAGTATGGGTGTCCTCATTTTTTTCATACAAATAAGCTTTTAAGTCGTTCAAGTTAAGAGAGTTAATTTTTTATACTATTAATCTGTACGGTTTTATGGTTCATTAAAAAGTAAGCATATTAAACTATATGACTGAAGAGTGTTCACATTAAAAAAAATTAAGGCGCCAACATTGGTGAATGATTGTACGCCCGTGTGTGTGTGTGTGTATAACTAGCTGAAATTGTCTATATAATTGATGATTTCAAAATTAATACACTATTCCTTTAAATTACTTATTTTCTTTAGTTTTAATTTCTTCAAAATTAATATGCCTCATTCTTGAAATTACTTATTGTTCTGCGTTTTACTTGGTTGAATGATCCTCCCATTGAGGTTAGAAAGTCTGCGTCTCTTGACGCTAACTTTCTCTAACCATTTTGTTAGTTTCTTTTGCCTTTTATTTGCTCTTCTTAGTTTTCTTGCTCTTAATGTAATGCACATTTTGAGAGGAAAGGCACATTATAGTCTGTTAATTTGATGTAATTCTTTTCCTTTATTTAATAAAATTTCACACTCTGTTATTGTTCATCAAAGTGGGAAAAAAAGGAGTAAAAAGACGAATGTGGAAGCTAGTTGGTTCAACTAATAAAACCACATGTTGATTAAAATATAAATGTTTCATCCAAGTATAATATTAATTTTAAATCCTTTTATAAAAATATATAATATATAAAGCAATAATTTTTTTAAAATTGTTTTTGAGAATGCAATTCAATAACCATTAATATATATCTTGATTAATATGAATCAATATACACGAAAACATAATTGTGGGAAATGGATTACGCTCCAACCTTCGAAATGACTAATTGTATGCTAATAAAAATGAATGAAAATGAGTGGTCAATAATCTTTTGATTGGATTGATTGGTATCTACTACTCTTTTAACTCTTAAGTGGATAATTAGAGTCTCTCCAATAGGTATGACAATGTTATCTTTGATTTTTTTTTTATGGGTAAAATCTCGTTTAGTCCTTATATTGTGAGGTTAGTACCTGTTCAGTCCCTATATTTTTAAAAATACCTCAAAACATCCCTGCATTAAATTATTAGCACGTTTCCTCTTACTTTTTGTTACTTTTGAATTAATTTTTACAATACCCTCTTACAATATTTTTTGGACATTAATAAAAATAAAAAATTAATTATCAATTTAATCTCAAAAAATAAAATAGAAACAAAATTAATATATGTTACTTTTTTATAACACAATGCTAAGGAAATAATATATTTTTTTTATTACTAATGTCCAAAAAAGGTAATTTAATTATTTTTACAATAATTTTTTTGAACACATGTAAACTTTCACAAAAATTAATATATATTATTTTTATTTTTATTTTATTTTTAGGGTTAAATTGATAATTTTTTATTAATTTTATAAAAAATATTATTGTAAGAGGGTAATATTATAAAAGTAAGTCAAAAGAAACAAAAAGTAATAGTAGAAATATTAATAATTTAATGGTATGGATGTTTTAAAATATTTTTAAAAATATAAAAATTAAATAAATAATAATTTTCAAATATATGGATGAAAGGAGTTTTTATCCTGTTTTTTACGCTGAAATATTTATTGCACGTTGACCTTTGATTGTAGGAGACTTAGTTGTATACTCTGCGCATATTGGGTTTTGATTGTACATTGTATTAAAACGAAAATAAGTCGTAATCTCGCTCAGACAACTGTCGAAAATTGATAAATGGACAACGAAGTCAAAAATTAGGCATTTGCAATTAATTTTAGTGGGGCTGACGCTGCCACTACATTATTTTATATCCAAAAAAAAACCGAAGTTAATGGACTGAATTGAAGTTTCAATCATCTTTCAAATATGTTTTATTTTATTTTATTTTTCCAATGGAACCTCAACTAAGTGAGGGAAATATATCAATTAGAAGAAAGTGAAAATAGTTTAAGAGAAAATAAAAAAAAATAAAGGGTAGCCGTAGTTAAGTTACAGAAGGACATAAATAAAGGTAAGAACGATTATAAAAAAAAAAAAAAAAAGCCATGAAAATCTATAAGCAGGAAATCCCAATGATCCTTGAATAAATAGCTCTTAAATCTGTACTAGGGGGATTCGAACAAAGTATCTTGTTGTAAATCATTCGCAAAAAATCAAAGAGAAACGAGGAAGAATAATATTTGACCATATGAAATTAGCCCAAGTTATATTAGAATTTCTAATTATAGCCGCATTATAGCAATCAGATTAATTAAGCGACAATACGTTTGGGATTTTTCTTTTTGAAAACTTGTTAATAAAATGAAGAAAAAAGCCTTTAAAAATGAAAAAGAAAAAAACACTAGTTTGACTCATACATTATTGCATTTTATAGTGATATAATTCAAAGATATGTACCATGTAATTTTTAAAAAAAGTGTTTTATAAAGTTTTGAGTGACATGCCCCAATAGCATTTTAAATATCTTTATTTGACTAACCATCCAAGTTCGATTCTTGAAAGTAATAGAGGATTAAAATATTGATTTGAGTTTAATCAATTTTTTACTCTTTTTTTTTAAATATAATAAAATGAGAGAACGTTTCAACATATCAAATATTGTTATTCAATTTCAAGAATATATAATTACTTATTATAAAAATATATATTTTAATAACAAAAAAGTACTAGAAAATATCTTATTATTAATTTTCTCCATTCACATTGAAACTAATATTTCTTATACTAATATTTCATATTTTTAGTATTTATATGTTTTATTTTTATGATTTATTTAATTTATAATAAATATGAATACATATATACATACACGTAAAAATATGGATAATATGTAAAATTATAATTTTAAAAGGGCTGCTGGATATTATGAAAACTGTAGAGGACTATTGAACTTTTTACAATCTCCATTTTGTTATAGTAGTCAACCATTCTAGCTTTAAAATTAGTGGTCGACAATTACTCGGCTTGTTTTTGAAATTTAAGATTTCTCATGTGTGTTATAAGAGATTGGAGGTATATTTTATAATCATTGGAAAAATAGCATTCATTAATAGATATTTTTTTTTTGTAATTGACTAATGACTATGTAATATCTTATTTTTTAAAAAAATAGTATTGTCTGTCAATAAGAATATATAAATGTTTCATATGAAAGCTTTTCATTCTTTCGAAAATTTGAATAAAAAAATCTATGTAAAGAGTTATAGATAATAAAAAAAAAATAGAATACGTTAGTTTTTTAAGTGAACTTCGGTGGTACAAGAAAAATTTTATTAATGAAAAAAAAAAACACCTAATTTGAGGGGGCCGAACAAGCGTTACCACTCTAAAAAATACTAAGAACGATCCAAGAGATTAAAATACGTTAGTTATAAAACTGTAACAAAAAAAAAAAAACTAAAATCCTCAAACAATACAATAAAATTTCCAAACACCACTAACCAAAATTAAATTAGTAACAAAAGTTTGAATGTAGAAGCGCTTGCAAGCGCAAACACGCGCATTCTCTTGTAACTTAGCACGACCCTAAGCAATTTATTAATAAGGCAATTGCATGGGCTGTGAGTTACAACAACTGTAACCTAGCAGAACCCTGTTAATAATGTTAACAAGTCAAAGTCTTCCACAATCTCCCAACCTCACGCTTTTAAAAAAAAAAAAAATCTGTTTTGTATTTAATTCCATCTTCTTTTAACTTTTTGTGGCACTAAAAATATCTCCCCCCCTTTTATCTCCTCCACTTTCAGCCTTATCAAAACACTTTCAGCCTTATCAAGACGCACAATTTTTCATCTAATTCTTCCTAAATTATGGCGCCTTCTGGCTTGAAACAAAGTATGCATTTTCCCTTGTTCATTGCTACTTTTTGATGATGCCAAGAAATGTAATGACCCAAAAATGTGGCAGTGCTGCAGCCAATAGGGATATTGTGGCACCAGCGATGAATACTGTGGCGCAGGGAGCCAGCAGGGGCCATACGACGCCCCTCTAGCCACTAATGATGTGTCGGTGGTTGATATCGTGACACCGAAACTCTTTAAAGGGATACTTAACCAAGCTGATGCAAGTTGCGTCGGGAAGAACTTTTATTCACGATCAGCTTTTCTCGACGCCCTTGGCTCTTTTTCTCAATTTGGTAGAACAGGCGCGGAAGAGGATACGATGCGCGAAATTGCAGCTTTCTTTGCTCATGTTACACATGAAACAGGACGTAAGAATTCATCTTTTTTACAGTAAATTAATCGTCACTTTCCTGCTCTAAAACTCATTAAAACTTTCTCGTAGTTAAAAAAAAAAAGTTATAGAACTTTCAACTTTTTTTAAAAAATAATAATAATATTTTAAAGCTTATTAGAATCTGTCTTTTGTTCTTTTTTTTTTTAATTGATTAATTGTTAAGCTTTCTTCAGGTAGTTGCCAGTGATTAATTAACAAAAACGAAATTGTTAGCGGTCTTTTCTAGGGATAAAATAGTAAAAAAGAAAAAGGTTGAATTTACATAATCTTTTTGACAACAGCTTTGAAACATGAATTTTAAATGATTAATTCTTTTCAAGAAATTTTTTTTCTTACATAAATTAACTTAAAATTAAATTCTTCTTTTCTTTCTGCCAGAGTTTTGTTGTATTGAAGAAATAGACGGTCGTCGCTCAAAGGACTTATTGCAAACATGGCAGGTGAGCACGATAATTGTGGATCACATGCAAAGATGAATGATAATTTTTGGAATGTAATGATGAAATGAATATAATGGTAACAACTGCTAACCTCACCAGATAATTACTACCTACGAAATACGTTTACTCATCTTCTTTATTTATTTTTTTAACTTTTTTTTATAATTGTTATGATAATTTTTGTATTTATACAAATGAATAAAATAATTAAATTGTCTTTGACTTTTTATTAAAGTATCAAAGCGGTGGCTCTAAATTATATTTCTTTTTTTATTGGTTTTAAATTGTATTTTCTCCCTTATTGTTTTGAAAAAAATCATCAAAAAATATTTGGAGTTCCTCCTTTTCTTTCTTTTTTCTAAAAAAATCATAAAACAACACCATAATACAAAGCCAAAGGCAAGAAAATGATTTTATTCATTTATATCGCCATTTGTTCTACAATAACATAATGTTGTATTTATTTATTGGGAATTGAAATCAAGGAGTGAAAATGAATGATGTGTTTACTTGATTAAATAAGAGGTAGAATAAAAATCATAAAGGTGGACGCTGCCTAAAATTAGGAATAATTACTAGAGTTCTCATTCTCATGGGGGAGATGGGAAGAGAATTCTCATTTTCTAAAGTGACCATATTAGCTTCACTTAAATCTTAAAATTTCTATTTTATTCTTCATTAGATATTATTATTATTAGGAATAATAATAAGTATTAATTGTAATAATAACAACAACACCAACAACAGTATCAATAATTATTATTGTTGTTATTATTTATTATAATTAATATTTATGATTATTCCTAATAATAATAACAATAAGAATAATAATTACTATTATTAATATAATGATTATAAACAATGATGATGATGATTATTATTATTATTATTATTATTATTATGACATAATAAACCTAAGGTTAGTTTAGTACTTTGTAACTATCTATTCCAATTTCAAAATAAAGTAAACACATCAATAATAACACAGTTCATTTTAATTTTAGTTTTCACAACTAAAGTAAATAGTTTATTATGATTCACATCCCCATTTCAATTTCAGCCTATTCCGATTACACTTCATTTTAATTTTAGCCTATTCTAGTTACCGATTAGTAAAACACAATAAATACACAAGTTGTCAGAACAATTACAAAGAGAAAGTCAATAGAAAATAAATGAAGGAGATATATAAATAGATTTTGTGGGTAGTAGTTGTATGGTGGATTGGTAGTTGTTATAATTATGTACATTTAATGATTGCATTCCAAAAGTCATCATTCATCTTTGCATGTGTTCCACATTTATCATGCTTGTCTACCATGTCCGCAACAGGACTATTCTGATGAATCAAGCACTCTATATCCATGCAATTCAAGCAAAGGTTACTACGGCTAGGGACAAATTCAATTATCTTGGAATTTCAACTACAGACCTGCTGGAAATAGCATTGGCTTCGACGAATTAAAATCGCCGGCAATTGTTGCCAATGAGCAGTAATAGCATTCAAGACTGCTTTATGGTTCTGGACAAACAGTATTCAATCTGTAATGAACCAAGGATTTGGGGCAAGCATTCAGGCCATTAATGGTGAACTTGAATGTGATGGTGGAAACCTTAGCACTGTTCATCTCGTATTAGGTACTTCTCTGAGTGCTGCAACCAATTGGGAGTTTCTATTGGAGATAATCTCACTTGTTAATATCACCATAGAAACTGTAGTGACCCCAAAAAAAAAAGAATTATCAAGTCCTCAATAATAGACGATTTATATAAATAATAAATCTATTAGCTAGCAATTATATAACTTTACAAATAATATCTGCATAACTAGAAGGTTGTAGAAGAATTATAAATAGTGCACAACCCTGTTCTGAACCTTTTAAAATAATAAAACATAAAAATTATTTTTAATCCCATTGGATATTTGTTTAGATCAATCAGTTTTGCATGTTTACTCTGCAAGTTAGCGTGTTTGTTCAGGATATGTGTTTGGGTTATTAAAAAAAAGGAAAGAAAAAAGAAGGACCATGTTATGGAGAAACAGAAGAAGAAGGCCAAGTTTAGAGTCTGCACAAATTGAATATTTCTGTTGAAATGAACTCAAACTCGTCAGTACAACGTGTTGTGTGCAAGTTGTAAAGATAAGTGGAATGTCGTTTCATTTAATCCACACACTAGAGCTGACAATTTGTTTTTGTCATTCAAGGCCATTAAACTCACGTGACAAAAGCATGCATTACTAAATCTTAAACAATGGAGCTAGCAGTCATTTTAAGGAAAGCGTTAATAAGTCGCGTGAGAAGCTCGTGCCTAGTTAGTTGGGAAGCTGTTAGTTTTGGAGGGAAACCAGAATCTGTTTCCAGCTGCTCAACTGATATATAACGAGTTGGTTCTGGTGTGAGGATGTATGATCAAGGAGAGAGAGATAAGGTATTTTGTAGAGAGAGTAAAGCTTGATTGAGTGGTCTCTGTATAGTGCACATTTTCTCTGTAATCTTCAAAGCTTAATAAAACTGCTCCCTGTGTTGAGTTTCTCCAGTGGATGTAGGCACCCTCACAGGTGCTGAACCACTTGATTTTTGGGTGTTCTTTGCTCTTTGGATTGTGTTCTTTGATCTGAGCTTTAGTCTTTGCTAAATGAAAGTTAGGTTCTTGAGTTCTTTGAGTTAGAGTTGAGTCTTGGGGAGTGATTAATCTTGGTTGTTAAGGGTTAATTGCACAACAATTGGTATTAGAGCTTTAAACTCTGATTTCAAGGTTTCAAGAATGGGTTCTAAAGTGGATCTAGAGAAGTTCACAGGGCAGAATGATTTCAATATGTGGAAGATCAAGATAGAGGCTCTGTTGATTACCCAAGGGCTGGGAGAAGCCATAGATCCAGTCACCAAGCTTAAAGGAGGTGAGGTTTCATCATCAAAAACCCCAGAACAAGTAGAAGAGATGGACAAGAAAGCCAAGAGCACTATCATACTGAGTTTTGGTGACTCTGTAATTCGAGAAGTGGCAAAGGAAAGAATTGTTGCTGGTTTGTGGGCTAAGTTGGAGAACTTATATATGACAAAGTCTTTGGCTAATCGACTTTACATCAAAAAGAAGATGTTCTCGCTGAAAATGATTGAAGGGGCATTACTATCTGAACACATAGATGAATTCAATAAGGTCTATGATGAACTAGAGACTATAGATGAAGGACTGAGTGATGAAAGTAAAGCCTTGCTACTAATCAGTTCTTTATGAAAGTCTTACGAGCACTTTGTGGATGAACTATTGTATGAGAGGCAAACACTCTCCCTGGAAGAAGTTAAGTCAGCATTTGGCAGCAAGAAGTTGAAAGATAAGCATGATAATCCAAAAAGTGAATTAAGCGAGGGACTAATGGCAAGAAGCAGGCATGAGAAGAGAGATAGCAAAGGGAAAAAGCAAGGTAGATCAAAGTCTGGACAGAAGAATTTGAAGTGTTTTCATTGCCATAAAGAAAGGCATTTCAAGAGAGATTGCCCTAAAAGAAAAAACAAGAATAAAGAAACCAAAGAAAGAATAGGAAATGCAGCCATAGCCACAGAAAAAAAATGTAACTTTGAAACAGCTGGAGTACTCATTGCCACAAGTCAGAGACCTCAAGGTCAATGGGTCTTGGACTCAGGTTGCACCTTTCATATGTGTCCAAATAAGAGTTATTTTAAAGCATATCAACCATGTGATGGGGGTATGGTTCTAATAGGTAATAACTCAATGTGTAAAGTGACTGGTATAAGGACTATTAGCCTTAGGATGTTTGATGGAGTGACAAGGGAGTTAACACAAGTGAGGCATGTCCCTGATTTAAAAAGGAACTTAATCTCAATTGGCATGCTAGATCAAACAGGTTGTGTGATTAAGGCTGAGAAAGGTATATTAAGGGTGATTAAAGGTTCAATGGTGATCATGAAAGGCATAAAACAAAATGGTCTGTATGTAATGGATAGACATACTGCCACTGGAGAGGCAAGTATAACTGACAATAGATGGAACAGATCAATGCTATGACATTTAAGGATGGGGCACATGAGTGAAAGAGGTTTGAGAGAGTTACAAAAACAAGGAGTGTTTAGGGATGATCAGATAGGAGCTTTGGGGTTCTGTGAGGATTGTATTCTAAGAAAATCCTCCAGGTTAAGGTTTGAGTCTGCAGCTCACACCACCAAAGAGAAACTTGAATACATACACTCTGATTTGTAGGGGCCTGCACAAGTTGTTTCATTAAGTAGGTGTAGATACTTTCTGACTTTCATAAATGATTTTACAAGGATGATTTGGGTCTTTACACTCAAAAGCAAAACTAAGGTACTGGAAAAATTCAAAAACTGGAAAACATTAGTTGAAAACTAGACTGGTCTGAAGATGAAAACTCTGAGGACAGATAATAGTTTAGAGTACTGCAATAAGCTGTTTGAAGAATTCTGTGAAAAGAATGGTATTCAGAGGCACAAAACTATCACTTATACCCCTTAACAAAATGGTCTTGCTGAGAGAATGAACAGGACTTTGGTGGAGAATGTAAGATGCATGCTAATCTACTCTAAGCTCCCAAGAACCCTTTGGGCAGAAGCTTTAAACACGGCATGCTACCTAGTCAACAGAAGCCCATCAACAGCTATAGATTGTAAAACACCAATGAAACTCTGGTTAGGAAGGAAGGCTGACTATACAAAACTCAGAATCTTTGGCTGCACAGCATATGCTCATGTGAAGCAGGGCAAGCTGGAGACAAGGGCACTAAAATGCAGGTTTCTAGGGTATCCAGAGGGTGTCAAAGGCTATAGATTGTGGTGTGTTGACGCAAAACCACCACAGTGCATCATAAGCAGGGATGTAAGATTCCATGAAGAATATTTATTGAACAAACCTAGGAGTCCTGATAACAACATTGAATCAGACACTGAGACTGATAAAGTGAAGTTTCAGGTGAGCCTCAAAACTTGAAAGAATCTGAGCCTGAAACTGAATGTGCTGATGCAGAACCTGAAACTGGTGTTGAACATGAATCAGCAGAAAGTGAAGAGGACACCTATCAGTTGGCTACAGACAAAAAGAAAAGAACAATTAGGCCACCTAAAATATATTCAGTAGCTGACTTAATTGCATATGCTTTAAATACTGCTCAAGAACTGAATGATGATGAACCTAGGAACTATCAAGAAGCTATCACAGGCAAAAACAAGCTAGAATAGAAGAGGGCAATGGATGAAGAGATGGCATCCCTGATTAAGAATCAGACCTGGACATTGATTAGAAAACCAGACAAGAGAAAAACAGTAAGCTGTAAATGGATCTTCAAAATCAAAGATGGAATACCTGAGGCTGAACTTAGAAGATTTAAAGCTAGACTGGTGGCAAGGGGTTTCACACAAAAGGAGGGAATTGACTTCACAGAAGTATTTTCTCCTGTGATAAGAGATACTTCCATCAGAGTCATCCTTGCACTTTTGGCTGTTCAAGATATGCATCTTGAGCAGATGGATGTAAAAACAACATTTCTGCATGGTAAGTTACAAGAAGAAATTGTAATGTAGCAGCCTGAAGTGTATATAACACCTGGCAAAGAAGATTGTGTCTGCTTACTTAAGAAGTCTCTGTATGGGTTAAAGCAGTCACCCAGGCAATGGTATCTGAAGTTTGATAACTTCATGATAACACATGCCTTCAACAGGTGCAGCTATGATTGTTGTGTGTACTTTAAAAAGATAAGTGGAGGGGGAATAATATATCTTCTACTGTATGTAGATGACATGCTGATTGCATGCCATGACATGGAAGAGATCAACCATTTAAAAGGTCTTTTGAGCAGGAAATTTGAGATGAAGGAGCTTGGAGAAGCTAAGAGAATTCTGGGAATGGATATCATTAGAAACATGAGTAAGAGGAGTTTGTTCTTAACTCAACAGAACTACATTCAGAAGGTTCTGGTAAGGTTTAGAATGAATGAAGCCAAGCATGTACAGACACCATCGGCAAGCCACTTCAAGTTGTCTGCTGCTCAGTGTCCTCAAACTAAAGTAGAACAACAGAAAATGGCCTGCATACCCTACTCCAGTGCAGTAGGTAGCCTCATGTATGCCATGGTGCTCACCAAACCTGATATCTCACATGCTGTGAGTTTGGTGAGCAAGTTTATGGCAAATTCTAGATATGAACATTGGAGAGCTGTTCAGTTGATTATGAGGTATTTGAAGGGAACTCTGGAAGTTGGTTTGGTCTATGGTGGAGAAGACAAAAGGGGACACACATTGGTTGGTTATGTGGATGCCGATTTTGCTGGTGATCTTGATAAAAGGAGGTCACAAATAGGGTATTTGTTTACTCCAGAAGGCTGTACAATCAGCTGGAAGGCAACATTACAGAATGTGGTGGCATTGTCCACAACAGAGGCTGAGTATACTGCAGCAGCAGAAGCTCTCAAAGAAGCAATTTGGCTGAAAGGCATGATAACTGAGCTGGGAGCAAAACAAGAGTTTGTAACAGTATATAGTGACAGCCAAAGTACCATACATCTTAGCAAGAATCAGTCTCATCATGAGAAAACAAAACATATAGATGTTAAGTTGCATTTCGTAAGGCTTGAGGTGTCAAGGGGAGCTGTAAAGTTGCTGAAGATTCACACTCAAGAGAATCCAGCCGATATGTTAACCAAGGTTGTGCCAACTGCCAAGTTCATCCTTTGTATGAACTTAGCAGGTATCTGCAGGGTTTAAGAAGCTACAGATGGGGAGAAGACAACATGAAATGAGGGAGCTGGAAGTGTTGAGTTCAAGGTGGAGATTGTTGAAATGAACTCAAACTCGTCAGTACAACGAGTCGTCTACAAGTTGTAAAAATGAGTGGAATGTCGTTTCATTTAATCCATACACCAGAGCTGACAATTTGTTTCCGTCATTCAAGGCCATTAAACTCACGTGACAAAAACATGCATTACTAAAGATTAAACGATAGAGCTAGCAGTCGTTTTAAGGAAAGTGTTAATATGTCGCGTGAGAAGCTCGTGCCTGGTTAGTTGGGAAGCTGTTAGTTTTGGAGGGAAACCATAATCTATTTCCAGTTGCTCAACTGATATATAACGAGCTGGTTCTGGTGTGAGGATGTATGATCAAGGAGAGAGAGATAAGGTGTTTTGTAGAGAGAGTAAAGCTTGATTGAGTGGTCTCTGTATCGTGCACATTTTCTCTGTAATCTTCAAAGCTTAATAAAACTGCTCCTTGTGTTGAGTTTCTCCAGTGGATGTAGGCACCCTCACAGGTGCTGAACCACTTAATTTCTGAGTGTTCTTTGCTCTTTGGATTGTGTTCTTTGATCTGAGCTTTAGTCTTTGCTAAATGAAAGTTAAGTTCTTGAGTTCTTTGAGTTAGAGTTGAGTCTTGGGGAGTGATTAATCTTGGTTGTTAAGGGTTAATTGCACAACAATTGGTATCAGAGTTTTAAACTCTGATTTCAAGGTTTCAATATTCTTCAGATCTTATCTGTCCAAGGCCCAATAAAATCTTTCAAGTCTCACCGCAAAGCTAACATCCTCACTACAGAAAAATAAATAAATAAATAAATAAAAGTATTCGAAGCCAACTTCTAATGGTAGAAAAATCAGCAGCACTATCACATTGCATTCTTAGGTACATTGCATTCTGTACCTAAGAAAAGAATAATATTGCTAAAAGTGCTTAAACAAAATTAATCAAACCAAAAGCCTAATTCATAGACAAACTCGCGCATAGGGAAATTGCCAAGAGCTACCCTAAAACTTAAGGAAAAAATAATTAATTAATTAATTAATAGTTATGCATTCTTTTGCATCCATGATTAACAAGAGGACCATAAATATAAAGAGTGTATTATGTGCGTTAAAAAAAAATGCAGCAAATTATATCGTTAACTGGATGTTTTTGAGAATTTGTCCTTTCTTGTAATTCTCGTGAGGATAAAATTGAAAATCAGTATGGTCCAAGGAGTCTGATGCGCCAATCGCTAATAAGGAGAGATTGGCTTAAGTGGGCTCACTATAAAGAATAGGTCATGCATTTGGAGTAGCGGTATTAATCCCTCAATTTATTTTATTAACCTCTAATCTTTTTTAATTTTAACTTAAAATGATTAAAATACCAACAAAAGTAATTTGAATTTTTTAAATTCATTATTTCTTTAATCTCTCCTCTCCCTCCTTAATTTACTAACATTTTATGATTAAACATTGATAAAAACTCTACATGCTTCAATCGTAGCATTTCTTCGATTCTCGTGAATGATTTAATAGTATTATTCTTAAAAAAAATTTATCATGTTTGTGCGTGGTTAGGCTTAAGCTTGTGCTTATAATCGATTATAGCCAATGATTAAGTGGACTGCATTTTCATGGTTTAGTATGATACTTAAGTGCCTCAAATAAGATTATCATTATCAGATATTTGAATTCCACATATTAAAACTTAAAAACCAATTTCGCTCCGAGTGCTGATCCTATCATGCAACAAGAAAACCAAAGTATGGCAATAATTAAGGTTGGCAATTTAAGGGTTTGGACTTGACTTTTCAAGCCCAAGCCCATTAGAGTAAAAGTGTAACGGTTGGGATTGGGTTGGATTCACTGTGGGCTTGAGCTAGGCTTGAGCCGGGGTTGGGCTTTTACTTATTTTTAAAAATTGTTGTAAAATTGAAATGAGTTAAGAATAATCAAGTTGTTATAGTCAACGATAAATTAAAAAATAAATATTTTAAAAATAAAATAACAAATAAAGAAAATGAAGTAAATAAAAGTTTAGATATTTAGTTTTTTAATAGATTCTCTAATTCACATAATTTCTTAATTAATTAATACTTAAAAGAGAGTTTAATATTATATTTTTAAGTATTTTGATTAATTATTGATATATAAATTAGAGATTCAAGCTTTTTTCCATTATTTTTAAATTTGAAATTATTATTTTAATTTATAAAAAAATTCAAATAAAAAATTTGGGTTTACCTAGACTTTTTTTTAAATTCTTATCCAAACCCTCATACGAAAGACTCAAACTAAAATTTATAGGAATTGGGCTGGCCCAACTTTTTTTGTCATCCCTAAATGACATGGCATTAAATTGCTAAATAAGAGGTGTTAGAAAACAAAATTGATGAGTAATAAGTGTAATTTTAGAAAAGAATCAGGTTAATTAAGTAGTGGGGTCCAATAAAATTATTTATGGGGTTACTTATTACATCATACACTTGGGTTTATAAATATTAAGGATTAGCTTATGAGTGTCTAGTAAGCACTGTCATGTGATGGACAATATATAATTTTTTATTTAAAAAATGGATGACTTATAAAAGATAAAAATGATGACACAGTGACTCTGCTATGTAACATAAACAAACAGCCTAGATCCAGTAGGCTAGTCTCTTGCTTTAGGTATTATTGATCTTCTTAACTACTATCTTGTATCTAATTGATTAAAGTATGATTGGATCTCAGGCTACAAGAGAAATAAGATTCAAATCCTGCCAACACGACTAGATTAATTTACGTACATTGATGTAATATCTATTTAAAAAATAAATTAAAAAGAAGAATTACACTTTCTCCGCTACGATAATCATTGAGTTTTATCACTTATTTCCCAACCAAAATTTTAAGGAAAAAATTATTATTTTGTCAGATGAGTTTTCTATATTAAATAAAAAATGACTTGAATGCTCAGCGTGCTTATTACTAGAGCTCGTTCTAATCAAAAGAACATAAAAAATAAAACAATTCATGTTCCTACCCAAAAGTAGACTTTACTAGAAGGAAAATACGAGATTTCTCCTTAATTTTTAATATATCTGCATATGCATTTGAAAATAAAACAAATCAGATTCCTACTCAAAAGGCTCATTAACTACGATCCCCTAATGTGATGTAATTCTTTTTTCAATTCAATAAAATCAGTCACACTGTCAGGATTCAATAAATTTATTTTTAAAAAAAGTAGAAGAAAATGCATAGGTGGTAAGTGAATCAACTAATGAAGTGACACGCATTTGAAATATAATAGTTTCATCCTAATTTTGAAAGTAAAATATTGAATTTAACTTATTTTAAAAAAATATTAAAAAAGAATAATTTTTTGGAGGGTAAAATCTCGTTTAGTCCTTATATTTTGAGGTTAGTACCCGTTCAGTTCCTATATTTTTAAAAATACTTAAAAACATCCCTGCATTAAATTATTAGCACATTTCCTCTTACTTTTTGTTGCTTTTGGATTAATTTTTATAATATTACCCTCTTACAATATTTTTTTGGATATTAATAAAAAGAAAAAATTAATTATCAATTTAATCTCAAAAAATAAAATAGAAACAAAATTAATATATGTTACTTTTTTATAACACAATGCTAAGGAAATAATATATATATTTTTTATTACTAATGTCCAAAAAAAGGTAATTTAATTATTTTTACAATAATTTTTTTTGAACACATGTAAACTTTCACAAAAATTAATATATATTGTTTTATTTTTAGGGTTAAATTGATAATTTATTATTTTTTATTAATTTTATAAAAAGAAATATTATTGTAAGAGGGTAATATTGTAAAAACAAGTCAAAAGAAACAAAAAGTAACAATATGGATGTTAATAATTTAAGAGTATGGATATTTTAAGATATTTTTAAAAATATAAAAATTAAATAAACATTAATTTTAAAATATAAGAATAAAACGAGGTTTTATCCTTTTTCATCAATAGCTTTCGAGAATGCAGTTCAGTAACCATTCCAAACAAGTAATATACATCTTTGACTATTAATAGACATGAAAACATAACTGTGTGAAATGGATTATGTTCGATCTTTCTAAATGAATAGTCGTATGCTCATAAAAATCCACGGAAATAAGTCGTAATGCCGCTCATTTGACACTTTCTTTTGTCGTACATCTTGCATTTTTGACAATGATAAACTGAACCACAAAGTCAAAAAAGCTAGCGTTTGTAATTGCAACTAATTTTGGTGGGGCACTAAGTTGTTTTCTAGAAAAGGACATGAAGTTAATGGACTGAATTTAGAGTTCCGATCATGATTCATTTTGAGCTGTTTCTAGGGGTGGGTAAAATCGGGTTCGGGTTAACCTGATCGGATTTTGGGTTGTTCGGGTTAAATAAGATTCAACTCGAATGTAATCTGAATTAATGACCCGACCCGAATATAAATCGGATTATTAATTCGGGTTATATTCGGGTTCGGGTTATTAATATGCCCTAGCTGTTGCTTCCGCTGGATGAATGGGATCCCAATCTCGATTTCCTAGTATGCTTGTTGCCCTGTTCAGAAACTGAAGCAACTTTTTCTTTTTCTCTTTCACTACACCAAACCCACGAATTTGTCATGTTTAGAAACTGAAGCAACTTTTTCTTTTTCTCTTTCACTACACCAAACCCACGAATTTGCCCTGTTCAGAAACTGAAGCAACTTTTTCTTTTTCTCTTTCACTACACCAAACCCACAAATTTTCACCCAAACGCATACAGTTGATTCCACAGGTACCACGGGCATGCTACTAATGCCTGTTGGACTTTGCAAAACTTATTGCCTTACCGGAAAGAAAAAATCACGCATCATATATACAATAGAGTATATCTTATGGGGAGCAGATTGCTAAAGAAAAAACCCAGCAAGCGTTCGGTTTCTCAATCGGATCGGCCCGCACCGTCACCATCACCGTCGTCTTCGTCATCCTCTTCTTCTCCATGCATGGCTTCTAATCATTTCTCTCGATTCCGTCACTACAACAAAGGAATCCCGGCAGTCATGTTAATTTTTTTCTTTCTCTGTGGGTTTGTTCTCTTGTGCATTTCGTCGAACATGTGGATCAGGTTCCCCATCGTTGACCAATCCCCCAATATTTACAACATTCAAGTCGTGAACAAGTTTCCCCATGATCCCAAAGTATTCACTCAGTTTCAGAGGCAGAAGAAAAAAAAGAACCAGAGGCAAAAAATTTTTTTTTTTTGGGGACCCGATCGGGCATTCGGGTCGGGTTTGACCCGAACCGATCACAACCCGATCGGGTTAATCAATTTCAATCCGATCGGATTTTACTCCCGACCCGATTTGACCCGAACCCGAAATTTATCAGGTCGGGTAAAATTTCCACTCCTAGCTGTTTCGTTGATCGGTCAATTTATATGTTTCAATATTTTTATTGGAATAACTCAACATAATTGGTCTTAAATCAGAGATTACCTTACATGATTTAGTTTAATAATTGAAGTTTATTTTAGACAGATTGTTGATGCATTTATTAATAAATTGTGTAATTGACTATGCAAAGTCATCTTTAGATGAATAAAAAAATAGTATTGTCCTTAGTATAAATATATAAACCTTTCACGCAATTTTTCCTTTATTTTTTTTGAAAATTCGAATAAAAAATAAACGATTCCGATACGTTAGTTATAAGAAGTTAATAAGAAGAAGAAATTTAAAATCCTCAAACAATATAATAAACTTTCAAATCATAAAGATGAAGCAAATGATTAAGAATGATTTAACATGAATTAAAGTACTAATAAAACTTTGAACTTTAAGCCACTTGCGTAGACTCATTCTCTTGTATTAAATATGAAAAGCGACGACCCACAAATATTAACGAGTCAAAGTCTTCCACAATCTCCCCACCGCACACGCCATTACAAAAATTTCTGCACGTTCAAATTGACTTTCCATTTTTCAACTAACATTTTGTAGCACTATAAATAATCTACCCCACCTTCGGCCTTTCTCAAAACAAACAACAGTTTTTCTTCTTCTTCTTCAGCCTAAACTTTCTCCAAAAACAATGGCCCCCTCTAGTTTGAAACAAAGTATGCAGCTGCTCTTGTTCATTGCTCTACTTTCTGCTGCAGCAATGATGCCAAGAAGTGCAATGGCCCAGAACTGTGGATGTGCTGCAGGCTTGTGCTGCAGCCGATTTGGTTTTTGCGGCACCGGCGATGATTACTGTGGTACAGGGTGCCAACAGGGGCCATGCAATCCCCCACCACCCACCAATGATGTGTCGGTGGCCGATATCGTGACACCGGAATTCTTTAACGGGATACTTAACCAAGCTGATGCAAGTTGTGCCGGAAAGAACTTTTATTCACGATCAGCTTTTCTTGATGCCCTTGGTTCCTTTTCTCAATTCGGTAGAATTGGCACGGAGGAGAATTCTAGGCGCGAAATTGCAGCTTTCTTTGCTCATGTTACACATGAAACTGGACGTAAGAATTCATTCCTTTACCCTTTGGTATAAATTGCATAATTCAAATGCATGAAAAAATTATCAAATCCTTTTATTTCAGTAAATTAATCATTTCACTCTCATGTTTCAAAACACGTCAAAACCTTCTTCTACTTAAAAAGATTTTGTTAGCTTCCTTTACTATTTTCCCCTATAATCAGACTTATGATCAGCTGTTTATTATTATTATTATTATTAATTGCTAAGCTTTCTAGAGGTATTTGCCAACAGCAAATTAATAAAAAAATATTCTCAATTGCGAATATATCCATTTCGCAACGGTGTAAATGACTTTCACAATGTCGTGAAGTAATTTTGCAATTTATATTGATGTAAACTCCAAATGCACATGGGAGTTCGTTGGATATCTGTAGGAAGGAAAAACTATAAATTAATAACTCCAAATGCACATGGGAGTTCGTTGGATATCTGTAGGAAGGAAAAACTATAAATTAATAAGCCATATACTCTAGTGATAAAATAATAAATAATTTTAAAAAGTTGAATGTTGTCTTTTTTTTTTTTAATAAAAATTGATGGGTTTTGCAACATGAATGTTAAATGATTAATTTTACTAGAATTTCTTTTCATTTTCCCAATATAAGCTTGTTTTTTTATCTGTCAGATTTTTGCTACATTGAAGAAATAGATGGTCCCTCAAAGGACTACTGTGATGAAGAAAACACTCAATATCCATGCAATCCAAGCAAAGGTTACTATGGCCGGGGACCAATTCAACTATCTTGGAATTTCAACTACGGACCTGCCGGAAGCAGCATTGGCTTCGACGGATTAAACGCACCGGAAACTGTTGCCAATGACCCAGTGATATCATTCAAGACTGCTTTATGGTACTGGACAAACAATGTCCAATCTGTAATGAACCAAGGATTTGGGGCAACCATTCGGGCCATTAACGGTGCACTTGAATGTGATGGTGGAAACCCTAGCACTGTTCAGGCTCGTATTAGGTATTTTACTGAGTACTGCAGCCAATTGGGAGTTTCTACTGGAGATAATCTCACTTGTTAGGATCAACGTAGAAATTAAATTGACAGAACCCCCACTTTAAATTTTTATTTTAATGTCATCTTGTGCTTATATATATCACTACCTGTGTATTTTGGTGTTCCAATAAATTTGTACTCAGCATGGGTTATATATATAATTCATGGTTAATAAGAACCCTAAATTAAATAGGACAGGAGCAAAAATAAATCATATGATTCTTATTGTGATTCTGTATATTGGATGTAATACAAACAGTCACATATCGTATTATGGGTTTATTTTTCGTTTAATGTAATAACCAATTTGGCTTGCAATTTTGTAAATAAAATGCCTATTTGGCATGACCTCATTGGGTTGTTGTATAGCATAAATAATAAGGAGTTTCTAAAAGACTGACAAAAATGAACAGAAACTAAAGGAGAAGCGAATGCTAGCTCTTTGAACACCAAGATCTTTGCTTGTGCTAGAGTTCCTAACTATAGCTAGGTAGTATTTCAGTACATGGATCGATCTCAACTGATGTGGCTGCTGACTTCTAACTGCCACATGATCACTTAATTCATTCACAAATGATAATGAAAATTAATAACTTAAGAAATGTAGCAGTTATAAGGTCAGCAGCTACACTGTTTGAGATCCAAATACCTGGGATATTTTACTTGGTAATGTTACTTTATTCTTCTTGAAATGAAGACTCTAAATCCCAGACCGAGGTGATTCCAATGCTATGATCATCTTAATTATTGACTGATCGATGCTAGTGCCTGGTGAGAAGCAGAGATATTCAACCGGAATCAATCCCCACTTAATTTTTTATACCACAAGTAGTGCCAATTTACACTTAATATTCTGCAGATCTTATGTCTCCAAAGCCCAAGAAAACCTCTTACCACAAAGCTTAAATACTCCGCTACAAAAAACCAATCCAAATAAATATATATTCTAAGGCATGCAGTTGGTAGTGGTAGAATCTTTTAGCCATATATACAGTATATTTTCATGGCAGCTTTCTCCAACATCGTGTTTAGCAAGATCATACTGCACCTGTGTTGCAAAAAATTATGCTTTCTTTTTCATCAATAATTAATGAGAGGACAATAAAAATAAAAGAGTGTGTTCTGTGCGTAAAAATAAACAGCAGCAAATTTTATGTAAGCGTATGTTTCCTAGAAAATTTCTTTTTGTTAAGTCTCTGTGAGGATAAAATTGTGGGCTTACTGTAATACTTGGTCTTCCGTGGGCTTAGTATAAGACTTGGCCCTCAATGCATTTTGGGTTGATAATTGGCCCTCAATATTGAGCCCTGATACCTTAAGGGGAAAGTATGGAGGGTGGTTGTATTTGACACACTCAATTTATCTCATTAGCCTCACTTTTAAATCAATACTATTTATTCCATTATTAACTTTATTAAAAAAAAATAGAAATAATCAAAATTATTTTTTTTCTTCTCTCTCAGTCTTTCAATAGATTAACTTTCAATCTCTTTTATTTTTTTAATTAATTCAAAATTTGAATCAAATATTAACTCTTAATCAAATCCTAAATTAAAATTAAACAAAATCTTATATTATCACACAATGCAAAACTAATATCATCAATAATAATAAATTAAACCCATCATTTCTTCATAAAATTTAATAAAACCTAATATTAAAATTCTACATATGTTGGTAGAGGTGATGGATTGATAATGAAAAAGGTAGATGGTGGCGATGAACTTATTATAATGATGATGTTATTGTTAATGAAGATAAGTGATAGGGTTAATGGTTATGCCAGAGAGGGGGGGGGTGGGAGAGAGAATAAATCCTCCGACAACACCCTTCTGGCCTCAATCCCAGCATGACTCAATATAGCCACCGAGGAAAAACAAATGAACAAATACTGTAATTTCTTGTACATGTCACCACGCATGCATGTGTGCACAAGCCTTCATGACTTTAGATCAGTAGCTACATTGCTTAAGATCCAAATATGTATTGGGATATACTTAGTCATTTGATACATGTGAATATATTCATAAATCGTCCTAATTATTATAGGATTAATATGTGACCAATGTCAAATATTAAGAAGTAAATTTGATTGATCAAATATTGTGTTAATAAATTTAATTTTGTTACACCTTATGTAGTAGTATATTATGGACAAGAATATAATAGGATGAATAATTTTGTAACTAACACATGAGAATATCCTACAATCAACCAAGTATAGAAATAACTTTAGGTTATTGAGAATTATTATGCATGATTTGTGTTTGATGAAGAGTGCAGTCACTCTCATTTTTCTCTCTTCTCTCATCCTTGTTTTGCTTGGATTTGACTTGTGCAATTTCAAGTATGGATCAAAGTAGCAACTTCTAGATTTGGATCAAGTGGAAAGGTTAAGAGAGAAGCTATATCCGGAGCTTGGCAGTAAGCTTGGCCCAGACAAGTCAAGGTGATAAATCTTACCCTATTTTTTCAATAGCATATGTTTGTTTGGAATTAAAAATCGTGAGTTTAAGTCTAAAGATTTTATATCACGTTATTTTAAAAAAAATCTAAACCACTCTAAATCACATATTAAGTTGATTCTTGTGATCACCTTAATTAGTGATTTGATCAATACTGATAAAGAGTGGAGACATTCAACCTCTCTTATTATTTTGTTAAGCCATTTATAAATACACGCCATTAATTTCAATTAAATTAAATTCTAACATATCCCTCTTAATTCCCAATTTATCCTTAGTTGTCTTCAGATCTTCTATGTCCAAAACCCTAGGAGAACCTTGCCACGCTAAAATCAATTGTGAGGCAGCTGCTAATAGTTGAATCTTTAGCCATAGTATATCTTCATACCTTCCTCCACCAGCGTATTTAAGTATTTAACAAGATCACACGTTCTTGATCTAAAAATCAAGGCAGATTTGTCGGAAATCTCCTTTCTTTTGTGGGGGGGGGGGGGTGGTCACTGTGACCAAGTTAAAATTAAAAAGAAGGGCTGCACAGTGGCATGGTGGCACTCGTTAATGAGGGGAGTTGGACTGGTGGGCTTAGTATAAGAATTGGTCTTCAAACTTGGGTCCATATGGAAAGCTCTGATAGTTGGGCCACACAACCTGGTAATAACATCCAAACTATAAGATATCATGGGCCACTCCAGTATCCAATTTATTAGCTAGTTTTTGAATTTGGATATCTTATTTGTCGATCTCACTACGGCATTGGAGCTAGATCCTCAAAAGAGAATCTGTAGATTCTCGGTCTAGTTTACAAATAGATGAATCATTTGACGACAATAGCTTAGTTAGGATCTGTTTGGTACTGCGGACTATAGCATTGAAGTTCAACTAGCTATTGCCTATTATGTCAAATTATGAAATAAAATGTTACAATTTTTTTTTTAAAAAACTCCTAGGGAAAAGCTCTTAGAAAGAGCGAGGATTAGGACTAGCTAAGGGAGTGCAAAGAGAGGACAAAATATACTAAGAGGTAAAATGAAAAATAGGAATTCCGAAGAGTTAAAAAATAGCTAGTTAGATTGTATAATAATTTTTTTTGTCAAATAACTTTGCCACAAAATTATTCTGACTTAAAAGCCACAATTACAAGTATTTATTGATAGCTTTTAAATCACAAACTCAACAAATGAACCCTTCGTATTAATTTTGAGTTGATTATTTAGTTTTGGTCTCGAACGAAGTCTAAATCATAAAGGAAATTTGTCTCATATTCTCACCTTGTTTTATAAATAGGTGCATCATCAATCACATAGTCTAGTCTCTCGCGTAGATTATTATTATTTTTCTTAACTGTTATCTTCTGCTCAATTATGAATAAGTTTCTTGCTCAAAATAAGACTTTTTATAGAATTTCCTTTTCCTACAAGACTTCACTTCACCTCGCCTACGATTTTTAATATTATTTCTCTAACATAGACTACAACAAGGAAACAAGTAAAGGTATATAGAACAGGAAAGAAACTCTAATAAGATAACGAAAGTCCTTCTACATTATTGACAAATACACACAAATTAATGGACTACAAACTTAATTATTCCTACTAAAACTTTTTGATCAACATTGATAACACGTACAAGATCATCCTTCACTTTTTGCTTTCCACTTAATTTTTTCTTTTCATTAAAGCGCAATGATTACTAAATGACATTGTTGCCTTCTGCAGCTTTAATCAAAGAATATGAGTGCTTGGTTAATGGTGACCACAACCACAAACCCTGGCTGAAATTTTACATTAATCTGAATTCTGTCCACGAGGAAAGATGGATTTTACAAAAGCCAAAAACTGAGGAACCACAAGTTTTCAACATTATCAGGAAACCAATGAAGGGAAATTCTTCCGTCGGATTTGAAATGAATACGCTTTCAACTGTATCTCGGACTATTCCTTCAGATATGGCGTATTTTCTAGAGCTATTTCATTTTTTTGGAGTTGTAGGAAGTTTTTATTTATTATATTTTTCTTCAATGAAGAGATGGAAAGTTTTATAAAATAATGTACCTAACTTAACTATCAAATCATTGTCACAAACATGCTACATAAATCATATTGAAAGAGTGAAAACAATAAGATTTGAAATTTTACAAATGAGAGATGCTTTACTTGAATTAGAAAAAATTAGTGAAGAGTCTAAAATAAAGAGTGAAGCTAAGTGTTTAGTAACACATGAACTGGAAAACTTTGAATTCATATTAGGTATGATCATATGGTATGATATATTATTTGCTATTAGCTATGTAAGTGAGAACTTGCGATGCATATTGATATTGCCATATATGTGTGTGTGTGTGTTGGACAGCTACATATAAAATGGATTCATATATGTATGATTTCAACTAAAGAAATTGCAAGTGAAATGAAAATAGAACCAAAATTTTATGAAAAACGAGCGACTTGTAGAAAAAATAAATTTGATGAAAATATTAGTGAAGAGAGATTTTTATCTATCAAAGAGTCTTTTCTATTTGATTACTTTATATCCATAGTAGATCAAGCTACATTTTCAACAACGAGAAGATTTTGAACAATTTCAAATGTTTAAGAATATGTTTAGATTTTTGTTTAATTTCAAAAAATTACAATTTTTAAGTGATGATGTTTTTAAAACTTATTGTATTAACCTTAAAAATACTTTAAAACATGGTACACTTTCTAATATAGATGGTTTAGATCTGTTTTAGAGTAAAGAATTTTAAAAGAAGTTTTTCAAGGTAAAAAGTATCCTGTTTGGCTTACTTAATTATTTGAAAAGAAAATTGATTCTACTCCAAATGCAGATATTGCTTATAAAATATTATTAACAATACCAATACCAGCTGCTTCTACATAAAAAAGTATTTTATAATTAAAATTGGCAAAATTTATCTAAGATCAATCACGTTGTAAGAAAGATTAAATGAAATAATTATATTATCTATTAAAAAATATTATTCAAATTAGACCATAAATTTTGATTAAGAATTTTTCATTTTAGAAAGTTAAAAAAATTAATTTTTAATAAAATTATTACGTATATTTGACTCTAAATATTTTAAAAATTCTAATTAAAACAATTCGTCTGTGCTCCAAAAGTGGTTGAGCCGCCGATATGCGAGCTTAAGGTTAGAAATGGAATTAAAAGACGGGCGAGTGCTTGTAATTGATAAGTATAGCAGCAATAATATTTGTCCGATTTGTTTTAAAGGGTTATTTGGCAGGAAAATCAACTATGATTCGCATGCAATATTGCTCGCATGATTTCATGATAGATGCATCATCGGGTGGTTGTGAAGGAGCAATCGCTGCCCTAGTGCCGTTTTGAGTTGCCGACTTGTCCTATTGAACGTTTTCTTTCTGACATCTAATTATTTTTCTTTTTTCTTTTTTATTTTAGATTTGGTGTCGCCTATCACTGCAATTTATGTCTGCTTTGTTTTGTTTTGACCATACAATGCTACATTTCATATGCTGCTGATTGTTGCCATGTTTGATTTGATTTGATTTGCATGCCATAGATCTATGAAAAGACATGTACGGAAGGTTTTTAATGAGAGCAATAGTAGTAGGGTAAGGAATTATGTGTCATGTTCTTTTGGTTAATTAACAGGTTGAAAGCGAAGCAAACTATAATTTACTTCTTTCTTCTCTTCTTTTCTCTTGTTACTGTAATTTTTCTCTCTCTTGTAAAAAAGATACAACTCAAATAATAACTCGAGTAAAATTAATATACATGAGTCATTATTTAGTGAGGGATAAATTAAAAATTAATATTTTAATTTATCTTTCACTTAATTTCGTAACTTAAGAAACTCTTAACTGAAAAATTATATTATAATAATAATAATAATAATAAAGAAGAATCTTATTTACATTTTCATTGTATAACTATTACATGAGAAGTTACGATGTGTCTTGATGTCAAAACAAATTTAACAAAAGTAAACACATAAGTGAATATTTCTGCTGCGATAAATATCTATAGGTAATTTCTATTTTACATGGATATAAGATACATTCTTCTCAAATAAATAGTGCATGTGTGAGGTTCACATATTGTTCATGTGAGAGGAATATATCTTACATACATATAAGATAAAGGATCCATGTCTATAATACTATGATTTCTTGTACTTGTCACTATTCCTGCTTGCATGTGTAGGTCTTCACAACTTCATTAATGGCCACGGCCTCTAGGACTAGGTCCCGAGGCCAGCCGTTGAAGCCAAAACACCATCGTAAACCTCGCCTTCTCGTAGACGGACGGTGGAGATGTAAAAGTCTCAAGGTGATTTGCCTCAGCGAAATCCTCCGGCAAAACCCTCGTGGCCCCCACCCCAGCACGGCTCAGTATAGCCACTGAGATGACAAAAATTATCAGAAGGGTGCTCACTTTTCTTGAATTCACCATCGTAAAACACAAGTAAAAGTTGCCGGAAACTGGGAACTTGTCAGGCTGATATAAAATAAATTTTATGCTTGTAATGTGGAATTGATTTTGAGTGTGAGAGGATATGAATGCGGTTCACGTTATTTATAGGCAAACCGAGTAAGAGTTTTGTTTGCGTATACTTGGACTAAGCTTAGCTGTTGGCTCAATCTTTGAATATTTGAATTTTTTTTTTATGGGTGGGCTTCTCATAGATATGGCTTCCGTGTTGACCGAAGAGTTTTGAATTAGTCATGTTCTGCAGGCTTGAAACTTGACGGGAATTGCATCGTGCGAAAGATTTGAAAATGTCGGAGGGAAGGTGGGTTTGGGCCTTTGCTTATTGACTGAGGCCCAAGTGCAGCATACCTGGCCCAACAGATGGTCCAGTTTACTGTATTTATGCAAGAATATTTGTTGGAAAATCTTTTAAAATTCTACACAACTAATGTGATTGATACGTATCAATTTTAAGAAGAAATATATGTTATGCATAGTTTTGGAAAAGTTTATAAAGTACTCCATGGGATTGCAATGCATGAAAGTAAGACAAGTCGTGAAAATTTTAATAATACTAAAATTTAAATGTTGATTGGCTGGGTGGCCAATGACCCCATAATTGCTATTAAAACATCTTTTTCAGCTTCTTTTTTTTTTTAATTGTGGAGTGTAAAAAGTATTTGCAGGTGTGTGTTTTTAAAATTTGTTATTATTTTGTAATTTATACTTAGGCAGGAGCTTTCCTACCATCCCCCCCCCCCCCCCCCCCCCACAAAATAAACAAATAAACAAAAACGAGATAGAAAAAAATTTGTTAACAAGATCAAAGTGATAATGATAGAATTCTTGAGACCGAATTTTTTTTTCCCACTAGATTAAAGGAACGGTTTTCCAATCGAGGAAAAAGTTTTCAAAAGAGTAAATTTATAATTTTCATGGTAAAAATATTATAACACAAAAACAATTAAAAAGTTTTCTTGATAAGATTTATAGTACAACTCTAATTGAGTCTCGTATCATTAAGTTAGGGTTTTTTATATGGACTTATAAGTATTTTAGCTACCCCTTCTTATAAATTAGTTTTTAAAGATGAGTTCTACCCAATATGTGCATACCAAAGATATATATATATATATATCAAGGATTTATTTCTCAAGATAAATTGGGAGTTTAAGAAATTTTCTCCTATCAACTTGAGAGAGGATTAAAAGAGTCAAAATAAAAATGAAAAGAGAGACACACAAATCAGCATAAAATTTTTAAATCCTTGTGAAATAACAAAAAAATATGGACCGATCATTATTCTCAAATTATGTTGATCAGAAAATGCACAATACATCCTCCAAAATTATAACGTCTTTTCGGATATTCAAAAAGCAAAACCATACAATCCTGAGGTGGACGGTAAGTAACGAAGAAGTGAGGCGTTAACATTGTTACAACTGTGAAGCATTGTTCGTTCGATCAGCTTCCTCGAAACAAATCATTGATGTTGATATTTAACTGTTGTAAAGGGGTGCAGTTGGCATGAATTTTTTTTTTTTTTTGGTTTTGAATTTGGTTTCCAGGAAAGAAATTGTTTAGGTTGGAGAAATTATATATATATATATATTCTAGCTGTAGTTGTAAGACATCTCATTGACTGAGGGCCTTTACCTGAGATGCACTAGTATGTTAATTAAATATTTAATATTACATACATATTTTATACGACTGAGATTTCTTTACATATATATTTTTTTCGATCACCATTTTATTAAAAAGAAAAAATTGCACAAGATTATAAAGGCTGTTGATTTTTTTTTTTTAATTTTTGCCTTGTAGTCGTAATAAACCTTGCCAATGTGTATATGTCCTTTTGAGATGCCCACGGGTATTATTGAACCTTTTCCTAATCCAATAATAGAGGAAACCATTTTCTTATAATGAAGCATGTACATATAATATTGTTTAGATTTACTTGTCCAGTAATAAAACATAATCTAAGTAACTCCAAGTAAATTAAATCAAAAGAATCTTTTTAATTTATTGCATTTACAGGTTACCATTGTATTGCATAACTATGTTACATCATAAATTGTGTTTTTTCTTAATGCTAAATGGAATTTAACCAAAACAAGCCAACAAAAAAAAAAAAATGAATATCTCTGTGATATCTTTGCTTAATTGTCACCGTTTCCGTGGTATCCTAGTACTATAATTTCTTGTACTTATCACCATGCATGCACAGGCCTTCATAACTTCATTCTAATGGCCGGGGCCTTTAGGGCTAGGTCCCGAGGCCAGCCTTTCGAACCAAAACGACATCGTAAGTTTCGCCTTCTCATAGACTGACGGCGGAGACGAAAATGTATTGAGGTGATTTGCCTTAGCAAAATCATCCGGTAAAACCCTTGTCGCCTCAACTCCAACATGGCTCAATACGATCACTGAAATGACCAAAATGATCAAAAGGGCGCTCACTTTTCTGGAATTCATCGTCGGAAAACACACTCAAAGGTTACCGGGAAACGGTCAAGTTTTCAGGCTGAATTGGGTTGATGATTTAGCGCTTTTTTTTCTTCTTCTTTTTCTTTTGTGCTTGTGTGCTTTTGAGCATGAGCAAATGTAATGCTACAAGTTATTTATAGGCAAACGAGTAAGAGTAGTTGTATGTGAATTGTGGATACTTTGGACTCAAAAACTTTGAACAAAATTGAATTGCTGTTTTTTAGTTGGTGCGATTTCTTATGGCTTGCGTGTTGACCAAGGAGCTTGGAATTAGTCATGCATAGGAAATATGAAACGTCGATGCATGTAATAAGTTTGAAAATATCAACGGGAATATTTAAGTTTTTTTTTTAATTTTGTAAACTTAATAGATTGGCTTTTCTCTTCACATGCAATTATAACAGTCGATAATTTGATATAAAGGGAAATTATGATTTTTGGACGTATTTTGTTGGTTATTTGTCGGTTCAAAACTGATGAATTTTATCAAATTTTGACGTGATTTAGTATTTATTATATTGATTTATAAAATTTCGAATCCACCTCATCTACCATATATGTTTAAATCTAATTGTCTGATAAATAAAGTGTCATTTTAAGTTTTGGTAAAAAAAGATAATTTCTAATTTTTTTAATTTTAAAAGTATTAATATTGGGTACAAAATTTGGGTGTATGCATATAGAGCATCAGTACTCTTTGATATATATATATATATATATATATAATAGCGCGGATTTTGACCAACTCTAATGTTTCAATCAAGCTGAGTTAATGATATCACATGTTTTGATTATATTTTAATTTGCTAATTAAGTCCTGGCTACTTCATCATCAGAATTAATTATAAAAAACTAATTAGTAGGTTAATTGCCTTGGCAGCATTGCTGTTGTCTTGTTTAATGAAGTCCGAAGTTGATATATTTTGAATTGACCAAACTGATTAACAGCACTCTTCTTGGACTTTTGAATGGACTGAAATTTTAATCAAGAAATTTTGCAAATCGTGAAAACCATCAGGCGGGGAATGTAACAGCAATTGTCACGTGAGTGAGTTGTTAATGACTAGATCTTGATGAACTTTCACGGAAAATTAACCAAGTTATGAGAAATTTTGAAGACCATTGATTCAAAAGCATTGTCAAATTCAAAAATTTGAAGACAATTAATTCAAAAGCATTTTCAAATTCACTCCTTACATTGTAACGAATAATGGTGCGGTGAGAATTTGATTGATTATTACGGGGTCGTAAATATGACGTCAAAACTCTTATTATTTTTTATGCTTTGATTCATTTTCAATATCTTGATTGACCTTGCCTTTGAACACAGAAACCACTGGGAAAAAAATTGCTTAAAATAGTAGACCCAAGACTTTATTGCATTATTATTTTTGACTTTTTTGTGTTTATTACTCTTTGGTCATTTGTATTGTGTTCACACTTATGACTCAGATATTTCTCTACATGAGGTTGAGTTATGTTTTTTTCCCGTCCACGTACAGCACTCCATTTCATTTTTTGTTCTATACCCAACAAAGGATTCCTTATTTTACTCAAATATACTCTAAACCCACTAGCTATTCAGTGATTTGAGAAATTTTAATTAATGAGAAAATAAAATAATTTCAAGGTTAAAAGGATAACAATGATAAATTTCATCTCCATTTCAACTGCCCATTCTTTGTAAGCCCCTAAATTCATGCATTCAATATAAGGAAAAATTAATTAAAACCCGTTGAAATATGTTAAAATATCATAAAAGATTGTTATAATTCTTGTTCCTGTGGGCCCAATACCGTTAGTTAAATGCTAATAAACAGTTACTTTTCAACATTCAAAGCAGTCAAAACCAACTTAAAGTGAAAAAAAAAAAAGGACAAATAGAGGGGAAAAAAAAGTCAAAACCAATGACCTTTTCTAAACAACGACAGTACCAGCGAGAGTATTAAATTATGTAATATTTTATGGAAAATGCCTTTTAATCTACAAAGCTACTTATTTTTAAAATCAAATGATTTGCCTGTAACCGGATCAGACTCAGGTCTCAGAGCTACAGTACCGGTAGCTTTAGAACCTGACCCAACAAAGGAATATTTTTTTTTTGTTCTATTTTATCTTAAAAGTGAACAATTTATGAAACAAAATGATCATCCAAAATAGAAAATAAACAGGATGTTAAGTCCAAGCACAAGGGTAGCTACTGCACATTCATGTACATTACAATTAGAAGAAAATGGTGTGCAAAATAAGATCCATATGAAAAACAGGGATAAACAAATCACTAATTATTTGGGTTTGGCCTCCAGCTATACAACGTTTTATCCGTCAGGCCTCGTAGCTTTACAAGGTCAATAGGTAGGCTAAACAAAAATTCGTTCAATTTTGAGCTTGAATTCTGAATTTGTAACCATATTTGCAATGTGTCGTGAGAACTTCAGAAATCTTTTGCCCTCTGCCTCAACTCGTTCAATTCCTTCTCAATTTCCGCATCTCGAAATGGAAATGCAGTGTTTGTGCTGCTAGCAGCAGCCCTTCCAGGTGGAAGCTCTCCTTTCTGTTCATAAAATCAAAGAAAGGAGTCCTAGATTGTCATGATGAAACATTGATAGGATGATATAATGTAGTTTTCCTTTGATATGCACTATCTGGGTGCACTGACTGAATTAACTGAACAGCAACAAATCATGAAAATTCTGAACCATGGTGTTTTCCTTCATTTTTCCTGGTTAACAAGTATTGGGATTTCCTTTTGAGGGGAATTATAACCTTTTGCAGATGTATAGCTTCTATTGTTTCCTGTAAAATGTTTTCTGTCCTCCTTTTGTGCCAGGGAAGGGTCATTTAAGAAATGGTAAAGTGGTTGTCTTAGACATACCTTTGAGCTGCCAGATAGTTCCTTTTTAAGGTTTGCAAGATCATCGTCAACGGATGAGGTCTCAAGTAGTGCAAACTGCAAAAAATGCCAAAGGTAAAGTTCAAAGAAAATGTTACAAACCAAGAATCAGTCAATTTTCAGGTGATAATCCCTCACATGCAAGTGCATACCACCATTCTTCTTGAGTCAACAAATGGAAAGATAAATGCCTATGTAGTCATTTTATATCTTCTTCTTATCTTTGTAGTCAGGTGGGGTGGATATGACATTAAAATGGCATAATGCAACACTGGTTTGATTCAGTTGAAGTTTGATTCAGTTGAAGGCTATGTCAGATCTCGAAAACCATACAATAAAGTTATAGCAATATGTCAAATAATTCTCATCATTAGCATATTATAATTTATGAAAACTGAGCTCCTAGACTTTGAAGACAAAAATTGCAAGTAGAACTCATGACAAAAATGCATGTACAGAAATCATAGTCACAATTTTCTTTGGCAACATCCCAGAAAAACATGAACATGCATGCAGCACACATGCTTACTCATTTATACATGGTTGGCAACTTGCACAACCCAGCATGAATCGAACATGCCTTATTTATGGGAAGAGGAGATGTCATTAAGATATTAACCATGAGTTGTGGCAAAGAGTGATTTACACACAACATTGGCAACTAGTTTCTGTCATTCAGGGACTGACAACTACTAACAGAAATTATAAAATGATAATTAATTCTATGCGCAAAGTCTGACTGAGAACATATTCACTTTTCAACAGAAGGCAGAAACTTAAACGCAAAGATTGAAAAGGAAAAAGAAGTAAAAGCTACCTTTCCTTCAAGATCATCAGTAGTTAACTGGTTAAGAGAATCTGCTTGGGACTCCATTGTCAACACTACCAACATAATCATAGGAAAAATAAATGGAAATGAGATTTTATCTGAAGTATCCAGCTTGAATCATCATGAAGACATCTAACAGGGAACAGAAGAAGTAAAGATCAGACAGTAAATTCCATGCAACCAAAAGCCATATTTCGAAGGGAAGATAGACATGGCAGGCATTCTGCAGGATAACAATATACAATTTATCAACTAAATACTACAATTCTTTATGGTAAACAATGATGGATGACTACCAAAAAAAAAAAAAAATTCATCTTCACCCATGAGATGACTGGCAATGTCAGAATGTGAACTGAAACCGAAAGACTGCAATGTTCAGTATAAATCAGGGTTATCACAGCTGACATAATTTGCTCACACAAAGGTGAAGTACTGGATGCAATGGGAGTAATGTTACTCAGGATAAGGATGGCACAAGTAACTGGAAAAGAACAAAGAGTTTGCAGTTTGAAGATGTCAATAAAGCCATGCATGTCCTTAGTAAACTGAATATATCATTAACATGAATTTTAGGGCAATGCAGGCCTAAAAGGAATAGGCTTAAAAGTATCAGCATCCCTTGTAGTTTAGCTGGATATGAGTAGATCCAAGTGATTTGGAAATATTAGAAACCTCTCCGGAAGTTTAGAAGTTCATTTGCTTAGTCCCCTACCTGGTGGAGAAAGAGTGAAATTATGTGTGGTTTTAGACAAATTTTGGAACCACATGAGTGAACTTGAATTTCAATGAAAAAACACAGGAAAGAACTTACATTAACCCTAAGGACTGTGCACATAATACACATTTACAGAAAAAAAAGGACAAAATAACTAAAACTTTAATGCAAGAAAATGATTTTACAACACTTACATAGTAAATGTTAACATTTAAAAAATAAATTAACATTATACACTCATCTAATTTTAGTAACAGTGAAATGTATTATTTGGGAAAGCATCCAAATAAAAAGAACGATATTGCAGACCACAAAGACCAAATAAATGCAACAAACTAGAAGCTGCAGCACCATCTAAACATACATTTCTAGGGCACTCCTCTATTGAGGGTAGGAGATTCACATGGTTTCTATAATTTGTGAATCTTAATCCTAGCAATCCTAAGTTGTGCTCACTCTGAAGGAAATAGACATTCTCAAGACTTCTTTAAAGTTTAAAATATAAAAATAAATAAAATTTTCACAAAGCTATCATGTTAATGCCATTGAGACAACAGTTGCTGCCCATCCATTACAAAACTCAAAATACATAACATAACATTTTACAAGATATAGAAGATAATGCCTCACAATCAAGACAAGCCAAGTAGTATGTACAACATGTTGTGTTTCACTAGGCATTGGTGTAAACAAGGGTGAATAAATCTGAAATTATTCTGCATTTCACATAAGACCAACTATCTCACCTTTCTCTTCCATTTTTTCAAAAGCTGAAAGAGCACTGCTAGTGTTGACATTCCCCAACATCTCGCTCACTTTGGTTGCAGTCCTACACAATGGCAACCATTACAAGCAATACTAAGGAACTAGCACTAGCAGAGAAAACAGGAAATTCTAACAGACTTAGAGGGAAGACAAACTTTGCAGACTGAGCCCTTGCTTTCAGAGTATCTTTCTTTGATCTTGCCTCCTGTATCTTGCTCTCCAAAAGCTACAAAAATGGAATTTGTAGCAACTATAATAAATTGATTAATATGTACATAACTAAACTTATCAATAAAGCTGAAAGTAGTATTGAGAGAAAAACTGTGCAAAGACGCTAGCATTATGACCAAGCCCACCAGTAAGTCCCAAGTCACCAGATAAAATCCTAAAAAATTTATCCAATACCAAGGATCTCTCCGATATGGCAGTGGTTTGTTTCTTGAAAACCCAAAAATGAAAATGACTCAATCATCAGTATAGCTTATGCCAGTTAAATTAGGATATTTAAATAACAGATAATTGGTGGTACGACAATACTCTGTTTTCTCTCCATCTCTTCAGGCTTCATGCTAGATCCAACGTTAACATATAACAAATATCTAAGAATTTTAAAGAATCTACAGAAAATGCTTGCAAAATATTTTCGTTTCTGCCTATCAGCCAGTTATTATTGGAAAAATACATCATTTGAGTTTAACTTGCAGGTTTTGACAAATAAATCAATAAATGGCTATTGCGCACTCAATTGGATAATTACATCAGATGATATGACTGAAAAAAAAATGATGAGGCAATTAGAGCTGAATCAACTTACCCGAGTATTAGAAACAAGGTTATTAACAACATTCTTTTGTTGATCAAGTTGAGCTTTCAAAGCATTAGCATTATCCTACAAAAGCCATAGAAACAGAATATTAAACAGAAAAAGCTTACAATGAATATGTTGCATAATCCATATACAATAGATACCAAGCCCTAACATAATTTCACTGTTTCAATTGCCCATTCTCACATGGACAAACCCACAGCAAATAAGGATTAGCTGAACACTTTATTTTGGATTGTTTACGGTAGATTAGTGTATTCTGCTATATCAACATACCATCAGATGCTTAACCATGCAAATTTAGCTCCTATGTAAAGCAAAAAAATAGATCAATGAATGAAAAATGCAGTTCGAATTTGTGAAATTGTCTTTCTGTTAGGTTTCCCAGAATGGACTCAATCAAAACTCAGAGGCATGCTTCATATAGGAGGAAGTATATGCCTAATTATTTCACATATGTATCATATTGATAAATGTTAAAATGAAACATGGCTCCTTTTCTTCAATTTATGACAGTTCTCACTGATGGCAACTTGGAAGATTGCCATTTGATATTATGATGCATGTACTAAGTTCAATCAATCTCCATGCACCAAAGAAATAACATTGTTCCCAAAAAAGTAATGTAACAAGTCATATATATGTGCCATAATCATGCAATTTTGCAATGAGCCACTGATCAACAAGGCTTCAGATCTCACATCTAACAAGACATATATATCTGACATACTCATGAGCTACTGTTACGAATCAATAATCAATAAGGTGATAGCATCAGATCCTACATATTCAGGTACAAAGTGCAATGGTATCCAAAAATGAGAAGCCGGCACACATTAAGGAAAAACAAACTAACACTAGTTTAGGAGTATGACAGCTTACTGCATAAGATTTGCGTCTCTTGAGAGCCTCACGTGCCAGATCTTCTTCCCCTTTTTGAAGAGCGAGCTGTGCTTTGCGGTACCTACATAAAACTCAAAGAAAATTAACATCAATTATCTTGCAGCAAAATTAAAAGAATTAAATAAACAATTCAATTCATATAAAAGAGTAATACCAGTCTTCAGAAGCTTGCTCTGCAGCTTTGCACTTATTTTCCAACCGCTTCTGAGATGCCAACACCTTCAGAGAGAAGAAATTGCTAAATCTTAGAACAAAGCAAAAGGAAAAGGGTAGAGAGGAATTAACGTTCAAATGCTAGACACATGAAGAAAATAATGGTACAAATTCGAACACTAGTGAGATTTCACCATGCGACCGCTATTTTATTGTGCAGTGAAAAATAGCGTTATCTTCAACATAAATTATACACCTTCTACTTCATATTTGTCATAGCAAATAAGAAATAGTAAAAGAAAGTGCTGATGAAATGAAACGTCAGTTAAAACTGAGGATAACAAGAGCAATCTCAATGAAATGCAAGATCGTGTGGCTTACTTGTGCCGTGGCCTGGCGCATCTTTACCAAGTCATCATTCATTTCAAGTACTGCTTGCTCTAAAATCTTCTCTGGATCTTCAAAGGAACTCAGAATTGCATTTGCATAGGACTGCAGTTAGCAAATAGCCAGTCACATTACTAGTGTACAAAAACAAAAGTAGTAATAAGTAGCGTCAATTTGGTTATATTTAGTACCAAGACATGTTCTATAAATGAAAATCAAAGGAACCCAACCTTCACAACTCTTGCTAACCTATCAAATAGGTTCATTCGTGTATTAAGTGCTCCTCCACCTTGTCTATAACAATGGGATCGGCTGGAAGGAGCAATCCTTAACCTTGTAACTTTTAGAGCTTCCACTATAAGCAAAATCAACATCACCAAAATACAGAAATGAGTATGAACAAGTTATCAAAACATCTATGGCATACCATATACAGTCATAATTTCAAAAACAACATTAATCAACAAAATAACCAATTCCAAATAAGTTTCATCATACTTTAAATAAATAAATAAAGGTCAACTGCAATTTACATGAACATGTGAGGACCCAAATGGAACAACAAAATAGAGCAGAATCCAAGTAAATTCTTATCTCTATCTCCTTCTCCACGTCTACTTTCACATCATACTCCTGACTCAACGGGGAAAAAAAAATCCTTGAACACTTATACTTCTACTCCTAAACAGTTAACCTTGGTGCCACTGTCCTAATCATCATATCATCTATTCATTATCACTTCTTGAAAATCCAATACTCACTATAAAACAAAAGATTTCATCTTTATTTGAGTTACCTTCAGTTTAGGTAGTAACCACTAAAAGTAGAGCTGTACATATGAACACTGTATATGAACTTAATTATACTAATAGCAAGCACACCCAACAATCAAATTTCACAAAACAAAAATTATACAAAAATTAATAATCATTCTAATACTTGCCAAACCCACTGGTACTACCAAATTTCACGGACGCTCAAAAAAAAAATGAAAGGCAATAAAAATTGAATGCAATTTTTTTAAAAAATTTTGCATTAATTGTGAGACCCAAATATATAAAAACAAATTGTAATGAACAGAACTCACTAAGGTACTACATTAACTGCCACAATTGAGTATTTCTAGGAAATTTTATTTCCTTCTCTTTCATTTTCTCAGCAGCCAAACAGCGTGAGAACTATACTTAAGAAAAATATAAACGGAAAAAAAATGCCAAAAAATGATAGAGAACAAGAATAGCCCAAAAGGTTAATGAAGAAAGTACCTCCGCCATTGAAAAACGACGTCGTGAGGGGCTTCTTGACCATGCAGAGACTGCTGCTAGAGCTCGAGGAAGAAGAGGACGGCGCTGGTGTCATGGGCATGGTGAATCCCGTAACTATCTGTGACTTTGCGGCCATTCTGCGGGATGCCCACAAGTTCAAATATTGTCAGGAAACAGAGCGATTGGTTTTCAGAATGCTTTTGGATAGAAGACGAGAAATTAGAATCCCTTCTTTGCAAAAAAAAAATTTATTAACGCTTATTTTTGTTTCCGGAGTATCTTTTTGCGAAATAACTTTCTGCCCCTGAATTGTTATCTTTGCTTGAAAAATGAATAGTTTGTACATTTGTATCAAAGAAGTCCCTTGTTCTGTTGTTGGTTCGTCTCGTTTTTTAAAACAGTGATGATTCAGTCACAAATTCTTGTACAAATTAATGCGTTATTAATTTATTAGTTGAAAGAAAATCTAAAAATAATATAAATAAATTATATAGGTCAAAAGATATTTAATTCAACTAATTTTATCATGTCACATTAGTTTGTATAAAATAAATTTGTACAAGAATTTGTGACTATATCGTTACTCTTTTTAAAATATTACTTTTCATTTAAAATAATAAAAATTTTATTTTGATAAATCAAAGTAGTTGTCAATAAAAATAGAGATTTAGGTTTCCTACTTTTTTCCAAAAAATAAAAAATTGAGGAATTTTTAACTCTTTAGAGAAACTAGAGCACACAAGTCATATTACAAGTAAATAAATATTTGTATATAATTAATAATGTAGATATACGCTCTTACATTTTATCAAAATTTGTCTTTGAAATAAAGAGAAATATTATTCTCACAATAATAAAATGAGACCTAAACTTTTGGTTTCAACAAGGAGACATAAAAATAAATAAATATAAATTTATTAAATAATTGATATTTTAATTACCTCATAATGCATTTGACACACCGTATTGTATTATGTTGTATTATATTTATTTTAATATTGGTGTATTGTGTCCTACTTATTGCATTAATATTGTATTATAATAATGTTGTCCAATATTTAGTGCTACACTATACTATATTAATTTTTTTAATTAATTTAAATTATATATTATATTATATTAATAAAATTTAAATTGTATTAATATTTATATTATTATTATTAATTCAAAATTAATAATATTCATATTTAAATATTTATAATAGTTATATTAAATTATAAATTTATTAATAAATTATAATGTAAAAATAAAAAATATTATATTATATTAAAAATTTATATTTATTTATTAATATTATTATTATAAAAAAAAGCCAAAAAAAGAAAAGAAAAAGCGGAAGCCCCTTTAACCCATTCTCATATTCTTCCAAATATAAACCACTAGCATTAATTTAATATGAGCAATATTTTAATACCTCATAATGCAATGCACCGAACATACCCTCAGTTGAAATAATTATATTTCTCTCATACTGTTAGATTTTAACCGGCATTCTCTCACACTACTAATTTTTAACTACCATGAAAGTTACTTGACACTCATGGCTACCTTCAGTGTCTTCAATGTTTAATACCAAACAAGGGGGCATACCTAATACGAATAAGTGAATAATTACCTTGTTTCAGAAAAGGCAAAGCAATAGGGGTCTGAATGTTATTACTCTCACATGACCACAAGAATGAACCAGGCTGGACTAGTGTAATGGGGCAGGCTCGAACCAAAGCCCAAAACCACTGAATCCGATTAGAGGTAACAAATCTTCCGCTCAAGTTGGACCCAGCCGGCCCATGTTTGTGGAAACTGGACACGCCGAGATAGACCGTCAGTTTACAGCCCGTAATTTCGAATATTGTAATAATTGATTTTTTTTTTTAATGTTAACGGGTGGAGATTGGTAAATGAAATTAATTTTGCTACCTCCACTAGAATTGAACTTGGTGGTAAATGAAAAATAAATAACCTCGAGAAATTTATTATATATGTAGAGGCACGATTTTATTTGTAGTGAAGTTTTCATCTAAAGTATTATTTTCTAAGTTTAAAAACTTAAACGAAGGTCATCTGAGTTTTTAAAAATCTTAAGTCCAATGAATTTTATGTAAGATATAGAAGAACCTTGTTAAATTAATATTTGATAAATTGATAATCTCCATTAAATAACAGTTTTGATCGGTCTAGAGTTGTAGCCAATATGGTAAATTAATAATTTTTTGAATTTATTAGATAACAAGTTTTATAAGAAATTAAATAATTTCACATGAAATTAAATTAAAATTTAACTAATTTAAAACTTAATGCAAGTGATATGTCTATGACATTTTTGTAAAATGTGTTTCCCATGTTTTTGCTTCGTGAAATTAATCTGTCATTCATTTCATGGCGGGCATTATTGCTTTTTCTTTTTTACACTTTTTAGATAAGAAGCTATTATGGCTCAACATATTACCGAATATATATATATATATTCTGTGATCATCTAGCAATGCAATGGCTAAAAAATTATCAAGTGACTAATTTACTTAATTAAGATTAAATTACAATTGTATCATATGAAGAATCACTTCATTCCCATATTATATTTCCTCTCTATACTTCATTATGACCATGATATTAACTTAATTAATAAATTTTTCATAATCGCAAGGCTATTAATTTATCAAGATTATAATATATATATAATTACTTTTGCGTTGTTAATTACTTAAAAGCCCATCATTAATTTAAATATCTCTTGAAAATAAAGATTAAAAAAATAATAATCATCTCCATTCTTAAACACAGAAATTTACAAACAGGTAAAATACACGGGCCATTCCTATTTGAATGTTAATTTCTATACATTTGAAAAATAGCATGATTTTGACAAGTGAGTCCCAAACCCCTTTATTCGCTGATAAATAACTTAGAACAACTTAGTGATTGACAAATATATCAATTGACCACTTAACCTCAAAATGAATAAAAAGTAAAATAAAATAAAATAGATAAAATCCCATAACGTAATGTAATTCTTTTATTATGTTTTAAAAAACATAAAAAGTTCAGAAAGAAATTATTTAGCCATAGGTAAACGTGCCAACAGCCTTAAAAACCAAAAGAGGGAAAAAAAAATGCTGCGAATATATGTAGAAGACAGTCTTGATGCACTCACAAGGAACCTCTGCCCCGCAATCATAATAAAATCGAGCCTTGCATCTAAAAAAACAATTAATAAATAATAAATTATTGGTCACAAATGAATCGATTTTATATCTTATATTATATTATTTTTTTCTCTTCCATTATTAATAAAACTAACAATATAAAGTCAAAGAATGGCAATGGGGAAAATATATAAAATTTAGAACATGCAATCAATGGTATGAGATTTTGATCCTTGGGTAACCTTAACACAGTGGCCAGGACATTTAGCCCAAATCATCTTCTCCGCAACCTTCCCATCCAAATTTGAAAATATCATTGGGATCCTTAATTTTTTCACTTTCTTCACATTCGCAGTGCCCGGCATGCCAAGCCAACCTACACTGAAAACAAAAATATCGACAACACTTTGGACACTTTCTTCTGTCTATAACTGTTTCTGCGGCACTCGTTCACCACCAAAGCCATGAAACTCTTGTTAGGGCAAAAGCTCTTCTCAAACCCTAAAATATCGTCTTCAAAGAGAAGATCACAACATTTTGAAAAAGCACTTGGTTTGATAACATCCCTGTAAGAAACATGCCCTAAAAGTTTTTCACCTTCTAATTCAGGGCATTTGATTCCCGCTGTCTCGTCGTCTTCGATCTTCGTTTATTTGGTGTATTTCGCTATGCAGTCTTGACAAATAGGATTTGTGCAGAGATTCTTGAATTTCTAGATTTGTAGTACTGGCTCTGTGCATATTTTGCACGTGTTTTTTTTTCTTCAAGGGTTTTTCTTATTGGTTGTCGTTGGCAGTGATGCTGCCATGATTATGCAACTACTCTCCTAAGAGAAAAGTGTTTATTTAATATAATAACTTGAACTACAGGAATTAGAACTTAATGAGGAATAAAACCCTAATAAGGAAGTTCTGTTTTAGTCATTTGTTTTCTGCTAAAGTCTTGGGCAAGTCATGCATCCGAGGTAGTTCCTTCATTCCTTGTCTATTATAACCCATACATAACATACATTTTTATATTTTGCAAAATACCTCACTACATCCCTACAATAATATGAATTCTAAAAATAAATTCTACATATCATAATAAATAAACGAGTAGAATATAGATAAAGAAAATCAATCATAATAAATAAACGAGTAGAATATAAATCAAGAAAATCAAAATCATGGAATTTCCAGTACCAAACAAATTAGAGTAGAAACCATCAAGGTTGACTCTAATTAGAGATATCGAAGCTAGCATTTTTTTATGACAATTTGTATGTTGATAGAGGGAATACATGTACAGTAAAATTTTAATAAATTAAAAGCTTTATTAAAAAATAGGTTTTGCAAACCTTTCACTTTCTCTTGCAATACACTGAACATAGAAAAATATTACTGGAAAAATAACAAAAACATATTTCAACATGTTTGGTTATCTATTATAAACAACCAAAGTTCTTATGTGATTCAAACAAGAACAAAAATATTGCTGGAAAAATAACAAAAGCATATTTCAACATGTTTGGTTATCTATTATAAATAACCAAAGTTCTTATGTTATTAAAGCAAGAACAAAAATATTGTTGGAAAAATAACAAAACATATTTCAACATATTTGGTTATCTATTATAAATAACCAAAGTTCTTATGTTATTAAAACAAGTATAAAACTTTGTTTAATGATAAATAGAAGTTATTTAAACCTGTTGAAATATTGTTCAGTTCAGCAGTTCACCAAAACACTTGCCGACTTTATTGACAACTACAAGAGTTGGTTAAAGATAGTTTGCTTCGATTATCTGCATTTAGCTTAATGAATCTTGTATTGTGCTCTTAAAGCTTGAAGAAAAATAACCCTTTTGTACTTTCGTTCTTATTATGTTTCCCTGTTTTGATGTTGAATTTAACTACCTGACTATTTTGGCGAAAAATAGTTTTGTACTTGGGTACTCGAGAGTATATAATATAGTAAAGGTTTTCAACAAGAACTTCCAAAATAATTTTTTTAACAAGAACCTCCAAGAAGATCAGCGTTAAATATTTGACGTTCAGGAGATATTTTTGTTGATATTGAAAATAAAAAAACTCTATATCGTTTGTTTCAACATATGCAATATAAGCTTGCAAATCACAAGAAAATTTGAACTAACAACATACTCTGTTCAACAATGTCCCAGCAAACGGCAATGAACACATAGAAATCAGACAGTTAAAGAAACATAAATCATTCCTATAGTAAAAGAAACATAAATCATTCCTACATCCCAAAGAAGTTCATTCCTGTTGATAAGCTTGAGGTGCAAATATCTCATTGCTTCAAGTATGAGATTCTTCATCATTAGATGGATAATTAATCTCACAAGCAGTCTCATCATATATGTGAGCTTGAAAAGTTGAATTGCTCTCATATTTGAAAAGCAAGAAAGTGCCAACAGAGATTGAATAAGTCTCTACAAAGTCCTGCCAGCCATCATCAAATCAAACCTTTTTCCCTTCTTTCATCAACTTCACTTGCTAACTATAACTATTAGGAACTGTAATGTCTACCACATTAGACAGTTCATGACCGATTTTCCTCACAAATTTGTTTGGAATTCTCTACATTTAAGAAAATAAAGTTAGAAAGTCATATATTCGAATACAAGTGAAAATCAACCAATAATAACGACAATAATAATAATACTAAATCAACTGTATATCAAGAGAAAATAATTACAGAAGGAAAAAAGGAAAAAAAACCGAAGCAAGTATTATAATTCTGAGTTTGTTAGAGCCCATAATGATTAAGTAAAGAAAATATTGTTATTAGATAAAATCTTATTGCTATAGAGAACCATAAAATTTGCGAAGAAATGAAGGTTTATCGAGAAATGAAATATACCAGCTTTTAGTTTCGAAGGGTAGACGCATCCACGAGTTTAACAAATCTTTGAGGAATCTCCAGCTAAGAAGGCGAAATAGACTAAGAAGACATTGATTCTTCTGTTAGTTATCTGAGCTATAAGAGTAAAGTTTCGTTCCAAGTTATATAAACCTGAGATTTTCTTCTTTTTAAAAGGAAGAGTTAACACAATTAACATTAAGCATTTTTCCATCTCGTCTACCCTGCCTGATATTTTTTCTACCATCATGTCATATTTCCTTTTTTCGTTAAGCAAGCACCACTTTTCCATTTGGTCTACCCTGCCTTTCTGATGTTTTCTCTGCTGCCGCGCCATTCTTTAAACTTTAAAACTTTACTTTTCTCAAAAATAGCAGCCAATAGGAGTTAACAAATAAAAAATTGGCTTCAATTATCGTGAAGCAATACTTGTATTAACAAGTCAATTAAGCATGTCAATGCTTGCTTAAAAAATCATGATAATCAAAAATAAGAAAAGAAAAAAAAGAGTCAAGCATGCCAATACTTGATTGACCTGTTAATTCATCTCTCACTCCTTTTTTGTTTTTTTTTCTCCCCTCACATATCCTCTTTCCTTATTTTTTCAAATCAAACATGTCATAAAGGCATGTTTGATTCTTGTACCTTATTAGTGTTCCGAGACAAGGGCAAGACTCCGGTGAATAAGGCGAGTCATATATTCGAATACAATCTTATTTGTTAGATTATAGACTAATTGAGTTGGTTTATTTTGATGAAAAATAAAAATTTTACAGTATATCTCGAAACAGCAAGACCAGGCCGGTAGCTGTATTTAAAGTTTTAAATGTCATACAAGCATTGCTTCACGATAATCGAAGACAATTTTTTATTTGTCAGCTCCTATTGGCTGCTACTTTTGAAAAAAGCAAAGCTTTAAAGTTTAAAGAATGGCGCGACAGCAGAGAAAACATCAGAAAGGCAGGGTAAACGAAATGAAAAAGTAATGCTTGCTTAACGAAAAAAAGAAATATGGCATGGCGGTAGAGAAAATATCAAGCAAAGTAGACGAGATGGAAAAGTGCTTAATGTTAATTGTGTTAACTCTTCTTTTAAAAAAGAAGAAAATCTCAGGCTTATATAACTTGGAACGAAACTTTGCTCTTATAGCTCAGATAACTAACGGAAGAATCAATGTCTTCTCAGCCCATTTCGCCTTCTTCGCCAGAAATTCCTCAAAGATTTGTTAAACTCGTGGATGCGTCTACCCTCCGAAACCAGAAGCTGGTGTATTTCATTTCTCGATAAACCTTCATTTCTTCGCAAATTTTATGGTTCTCTGTAGCAATGAGATTTTATCTAATAACAATATTTTCTTTACTTAATAATTCTGAGCTCTAACAAACTCAGAATTATAATGCTTGCTTTGTTTTTTTTTCCTTTTTTCATTCTGTGATTCTTTTCTCTTGATGTATAATTGATTTAGTATTATTATTATTGTCGTTATTATTGGTTGATTTTCACTCGTATTCGAATATATAACTCTCTGACTTTATTTTCTTAAATGTAGAGAATTCTAAACAAATTTGTGAGGAAGATCGGTCATGAACTGTCTAATGTGGTGGACATTACAGTTCCTAATGGTTATAGTTGGCAAGTGAAGTTGACGAAAGAAGGGAGAAAGGTTTGGTTTGATGATGGCTGACAAGACTTTGTAGAGGCTTATTCAATCTCTGTTGGCACTTCCTTGCTTTTTGAATATGAGAGCAATTCAACTTTTCAAGCTCACATATATGATAAGACTGCTTGTGAAATTAATTATCCATCTAGTGATGAAGAATCTCATACTTGAAATAATGAGATATTTGCACCTCAAGCTTATCAACAGAAATTAACTTCTTTGAGATGTAAGAATAATTTATGTTTCTTTTACTATAAGAATGATTTATGTTTCTTTAACTATCTAATTTCTATGTGTTCATTGTCGTTTACTGGAACGTTGTTAAACAGAGTATGTTATTAGTTCAATTTTCCTCGTGATTTGCAAGCTTATATTGCGTATGTTGAAACAAACGATATAAAGTTTGTTTATTTTCAATATCAGCAAAAATATATCCTAAACGTCTGATATTTAATGCTGATCTTCTTGGAGATTCTTGTTAAAAAAAAAAATTATTTCGAAGGTTCTTGTTTAAATACAGCTACTAGCCTGGTCTTGCTGTTTCGAGATATACTGTAAAATTTTTATTTTTCATCAAAATAAGCTAGCTCATTAGTCTATAATCTAACAAATAAGATTGTATTCGAATATATGACTCGCCTTTTTCACCGGAGTCTTGCCCTTGTCTCAGAACACTAACAAGGTACAAGAGTCACGCATATCTTTATGATTTGAAAAAATAAGGAAAAAGAAGAGGTGAGGAGAGAAAAAAAAAGCAAAAAAGGAGTGAGAGAGAATTAACAGGTCAATCAAGCAATAAAATTAATATTGACCCTTTTTTTCCTCTAATTTTGTATCTTTATCTCTCCTTTTCGCTCCTTTCTTTTCGTCTCATTTGACCAAACAGTATCTTTTTAATTGGTCTTCAAAATTCTTGGGACTACGAGAAACAGCAAGACCAGGCCATGGGTAATTTTTCTGAGCAATTTTTCTGAGCTCTACGAGATGTTTCACAAAGTTAAAGTGGAGATTTTACTGCAGCTCAGGGCATGGGTAATGTTGGGACTGTAAATAATTTGAAAATCCTAAAGGTCAATCAACATTTATTCCTTTCAGGAAAAAGAAAAACAAAAAAAAAAAAAGAAATCAAAAGCATAGTAATAAAGTTAAAAGAGTTCCAATTATAAATTTCTTCAGACATCACTTGTACATAAAAATAGAAAATAAAAGATAAGACACATAAGATTCTTAAAATAAAAAGGAAGAATAATCATTCTAGGGCAGAACAAACTTAGAGGTAACAAATATAAACTCAATCAATTTATCAATCCACGCATCAAACTGACTCCTCATGAGAAGGAAGAAAAAAAAAAGGGAGAAAAAAGACTTGCATGCCTTTGCTAATAAACAATTAGAGAAGCATGCCATGCAATAGTAAGATGGAATAATACAAGCTACAACACAGGACGATACATCTGAAAACACTGAAAAAATAAATAGCAATCATGCTACTTTTTCTTTGCCCAAAATTGTCAAAAAATACCTAAAACCCATTTATAGTCTAAATGTATGAAGAACTAAGTTCTTGAAAATCCTTACAAACAAAAGCCATAATGATGCTAGTAAATAGAAACTATGCCACAAAAGATCAATATCTCAGTCTAAATTTTCTTTCAAAATCCTTCTATTTATTTCTTGCCAATATGCAGAGAGAAGCTAAAACTTATAAACGCAATTCAAGCTATGGAAGGTACTTATAACAGACAGAAATATTTAAAAGCAAAAGAAATAACTATAAAGTCATGGACTAAGGAAATAATGCAAAGGAAAGGTATTGATAAAAACAAAGATAAATGATTAGCAGCTAATCATTCTCTCCATTGGAATTGAATGATTTTTCACTCCTTTAATTAAAAAAAAATGAATATATTGCACATCATCTATTTTCCATTATCAGTTGTGTGGAAACTTTGAAATCCCTCTGCTCTTAGACGAATAATAGTAACAAGATTTTGTGGACTTAATCCACAAGTGGCAAACTAACTACAATTCCATCAAACCAAAAGTTCCATAACATTAATCCATCTTTGATAAGAATGAAGAAATTATACCTTCAACCAGCCCAAAAAGTGCTTTTGGCGCATGAAGGTGGAAAGAAACTTCTTCACTGGCCTTTTTTCTTGCCTCAATTTCTTTATTAACTTTTTCAAAGACAATATTCTCCAAATCCATGTTGTTGATTCCTGAAAATGCCTCCAACTCATTGCTAGAATCATCCAAACAAGGTAACTAGTAAGCTGGACAACTTGAGAGGGCTTCTTTGCAATAGATCCCTATATTTGTCAAAAGATGACACACACCCTGCATTAAATTTCCAAAATCAAACAAGTTGAATTGATCTAGCAATGGTGAAGAGGATGTATATACTGATCCTTTATTCAATGACAAACATTGAAACTTTTAGCCAAATGAGGGGCTGTGCAAGGGGATGCAAGTTGAGGGGGACAAGAGAAACAAAGTGATAAATGTTCCAATATGGGAATAAAGAGAAAATAGAATTACTGGTAAGGCGATAAATAGCTTCACAGACTACTCATCATTAAAATCAGTACCTGTGAAGAACCTAGGGAGGGGAGACAAAACTAAACAGATAACCTTCCACAAACAGTCCAAGACTGATGTATAGAAACTAACCAAGCATCCATATACTCGTCTGTGCAAATCAGATAATAAGACACTTCCACAATCATGCGTGGCAATAATTTCAACAGAAGTAGAAACATTAAATCTTTGCAACTGAGCACAATATGAAATTTTTGGAAGAGCCTGAAGTTTACCTTTCATACATATGATGCCAATACTCATCCTGAGGAATTAAAAAAATAAGAAATAAATAAATAAATACATACCTCAAAGCATAAGAGTTTAAATGCATGTACACAACGACGAACAAACATTCCAAGGTTGCTATTTGGATCCAAAACAACTTATTCATCGTCCACAGCACTCAGGTCAGCTCCTTCAAGAATGGCTACTCAAAATTATCAAAATTAATAAACATCAAATAAACTTTAAAAAACACAAAAAGAAATTCAAAATCCAAAACCAGGTTACATAATTAACGATAAACTAACCACGCAAATCACTAAATAAGTTGAACAAATCGTCAGGTGAAGACAGTGACGACAGCCTACTAATTAACTGATCAGTTAACCACTGATACAACACATCCCCAATTTCTCGCAACTGGTTTATAAGTTCATCCAGTTTCGGCTCCAAGATATCCTTACAAGAATATTGTATAGCAGCGAAAAAGAAGCATTAGAACATTAACTTATTTTCAATTTAAAAAAATTGAAAATGAGATGAACATTAACCTTAGTGAGAGGGAACAAGTAGAGACCAAAGCGGTTGTGCTGAGCGACAGAAGAGAAAGGGAAAGGCACTGACATCATCGCCGGCGGGGCGTACATCTGAATGAGAATGCAAACAGATACTTTGTGGGGCGTTACCGCAAATGCGCCTGGTGGCTTCAATATCCCTGCCATTTTTCATCAATTGGAAACAGGAATTGCTGTTGCTGTTTAGATTAGGATTCGATTATCATCAGTTGAAGCTCGAGCTCAGTTCACTGAAGAACGATTCTGTCAAGGGTTTTGGCCTTTGTCTACCCTAATTTGGGATTTCAAAAAGGTGCCGGGAAATGGCGTGCCAATTGCGCCCGGCACACCTCAGTATTTTTAAAATTATTCCAATACCCTAAAATCTATTTTTTTAAAATTTTTATCAATACTCTTCAAAAATTAATAAAAAACTACACTATTCTCATTTTAAAACATTTTAATTTAACAGACAGCATCTCTCTCTTCTCTATTAAAATAAATAAACACTTATCTATTATAATTTCCCCTATTATCAAACTCAAACAAACAAACACTGTAATTCCCTCACTGGCATCACCTCTACCGAAATAAATATTCATTCTCCATACATGATAAATCGAACTTCCACATGAGTAAACTAAGCTTGAGAAAGGAAAGTTTCCACAACTAAGAAAGAGAAGCCTAGTTCATCGCTATATAATCGCCAGCGAGAGCTAATCTTTTATTGTAAAATGGTCATAATTTAACTAGTTGAGGTAAGTAATTCTTTATAAATAGTTTTATTTTTAATATTCAAGGAAAAAATAAAAAAGTTAGAGTTTATATAGAAAAAATAAATTAATTAGTAGTGGGTCTCTCATTACATGTTCAAAAATAAATTTCTAGTTGTTTTGCTGTATGCAAATTGTGAAAAATTGATGGATATGCCGATTATAATTTTGTCATGTAACACACGATTTGGTTGTGTAAGGTTATGTAGGATTCAAGATTGTGTATTACACGACCTTCATGTATTGCACTTACACGACCTTCATATATCACACGACCTCAAAATTACACGACTTTTTTCACTGTTGTTAATTCACTATAATAACTTAGTTGTTTAAAGACTTAGTTGGTGTATCATTTTTTTTAATTTTCATTTCTATAATGAAACTGCAGAGAGTGAATGATGTGAATTGGCGGTCAGTTATAATGTTAATGTCTAAATTTGTTTCAGAGTCATTGATCTTTGATCGATCGCTCTGGGTGGCTGTAGTAAGTTTTTATTTTTATTTTTGGGTGCGGTTATGTTGGAGTTCACCTATGGTGAAATATGAATTTCAGCCACATACGTATAGTGATAAATAATAAATAATGAGTTTTTTATTATTTATTATTTTACGTGTGTGGTTGAGATTCATGTTCTACGTAGGTGAATTTCAACATAGTCATAGCCTTTATTTTTTTAAGGGAGATTACTATTTTTCCCCTACAGTAATTAATATATACCATTTATATTCTTACTATAACAGTATAATTTTATAATATTATTCTTATTTTTAACTACTCTTTTATTTACATTTATTATAAATTAAATAAATTACATGAGTAGAAACAAAATAAAAAAATTAAGCATAAATAACAAGAAATATATGTTTTGATAAGGGAAAAATTTAATAATAAAATTTTTTTCTTGTAATTATTTATTTTGTGAACTTTTTTTATAATAAACATTTTGTAATATTTTAAAATTAAATGTAAAAAGATAGGTAAAATATTTTATTATTTATCTTATAATAATTTTTTTGTTATTCAAGTTTTCTTATAATAATTTTTTTTATCATTTTATAATAATTTTCTTATATATTTATTGTAAGAAAAATTTCACAAATTAAATAAGTACAAGAAAAAAATTTTATTATTAATTTTTTTCTCATATCAAAACATATATTTCTTATTTTTAATGATTAATTTTTTATTTAGTTTCTATTCATGTGATTATTTAAATTATAATAAATATAAATAAAAGAGTAGTTGAAAATAAGGGTAATATTGTAAATTTATGCTATCACGGGGGTTTTTTACCTATTATAAAAATAGTAGGAAGAAAATGATATATGTTGATTACCATAAAGGGGAAATTGGCAATTGCCCTTTATTTGTATTTGCTAAACTCATTAATATTAAAAGCTAATTAAATTTATATTTTAAAAAACAATAATAAATTAACGTCACCGGTGTTACCATTTTTGTTCAAAATCTTTTCCTAGTTACTTCATTCTTGTTTCTAATTCCATCGTTGCTTTGTGTGTAAGCATGTCGCGTATTCTTGATTTATCTAATATATCCTCCATCCAAATTTTGTTATGAGATGATCATCAAAATATACGGGGACGTTCATTAAAAAAAAAGAAACTCCATTTTTACCTACCACCACTCTCAATTAGTTACTATCCATGATCCATCGTAGCTACAATTTATATTATGACACTATAAAATAAGAATTTTTATTACCGTAGAACATTTTTGAGATTGAATAAAGAAACATTCTCTATAATCTAGTCTCTTCTTTTTTTTGTTCCATCTATTTCTCTTACTTTTCCATTTTGATTAGTCTTTATAACAATTATTTACCTTTTGTTGTTTTTATACGTTACTTAAGAGTTCTTCTTCTACATTTGTGAATTCTACGTACACCATGTGTAAAATGTTCAAAATAAATCAGTCATTATAATAAATCAGGTCTGTTAGCACAGGTGTTATCAGTTGGTGGTAAAGGATAATTTTAATAAATAGCTAAAATCTTCTCGAACATTTTGGAAGCACTGGACGCGAGCGAAGTGCTCGATGTCTTGTCTCAAACACTTAAAGACTTGCATAACAGGAGGGTATCCAATGCGGCTCCCACTCAATCATGAAATGTGACATTAGTTTCTAGCAACTATAATTTACGGTTATAACATCACATAAGCGGGAAGACTCGAGTTTTTTGGGGGTTCAAATCTTACGTGATATGCATGAATGTTTAATCGTTAAAATGATAAACGTTATGACTATGTTGAAATTTATCTACATAAAATACGAATCTCAATTATATATGTAAAATAATAAATAATAAATTTTTTTATTATTTATTATTTATCAATGGCTGAAATTCATACTTTAACTCCAATATAGCCGCAGTTAAAAATAAAAAATAAAAACTTGCTACAGCCACCCAGAGCGATCGATCAAAGATCAATGACTCTGAAACAAATTCAGTCATTAACATTATAACCGACCGTCAATTCACATCATTCACTCTCTGCAGTTTCATTATAGAAATGAAAATTAAAAAAAATGATACACCAAGCAAGTTTGCGTTTCTTCTGTAAGCGAGCTTTTAGTTTACATGAAAAGACTCTGGTTCTGTAAATATACTCAATTTTAAACAAAAACGAATAAATAACCCAAAAAAAAAGGAAAGAAAAAAGAGTCAAGGCTGATGAAAAGAATTTGTTCCTTGCTCATGGTGATTATTAACAGGTGTGCTAACAACTGGAATATCCAGCTGCTTCCTTCAGTTTCAGGGGGTGAATTCTCTCACAGCGGCTATTCTTGCTTCTGTCGCCTGAATATCACTCCACTCACCATCTCCAATAGGCTGGAGGTTGACCTGATCTACTGTCATGTGGACCACACTCTCCCCCAGTTCTGGTACTGCTCGAGAAACACTAAGACATGCTTTATCAACATTCTCGTCTGACAAATCTACATCTTTTGTTTGTGGAAGGGAGTTATCCATATTTGATGACCCTGTCTTCTCCTCAAAAACTTGCTTTGTGTCGATCTGTTGTCTGTTAATAGAAAAAGTGATTGGGGGTGTCAATTTTAATTCCTCTCAACACTTGTCCCCAAGGACCTCAACGGCCCAAATTTTATGAGCTGATGCATGCACCTATGATTAGGCAAAAGAACTTAAAGGTCGAAGTAGCATACATGTTGGTAATTGGAGAGCACCTCCACAAATGAGGAGGACGAACTTGTCATTGCGTCATCATGAAACAGTAGAATATTCCGCAATGCAGACCACCACAAAATTAACATAACAAGAAACCAGAAGATCCATTTGCTATCATCATCTAATTTAATTATAACTTGATTTTGGCCATAAGACAAGTGACAAATACTGGAAGACAGCCTAATATTGCATAGAAACACATTTTTGTCCATGCAATCTCAAGCATATTCATTTTTTTTTTCCTTTTGGGTTTAAATATTTCAGGAATCTCTCAGTGAAATTATTCCATAAGTTAGTTCCAAAATTCACTGAAGTAGAGGTAGTTCCTAAATTCAATGAAGTAGAGGCTTGACTGGCATCCTCTTTGACAGCCTAATTTATTTTCTTAAGGTACATCAAAGTAAATTTATGCGATAAGTTCCCTTATTTTACAGTTAACTTGTGTCCAATGTACACCGATGCAAACCAAGAATTGCATTTAAAGCAAAATGGCACCAATATTGTCTAAGACAGTAGTTAAAAGTCATACGTTTGGAGTTGTGCCTGTAAAATATTCACATATGCAAGGAGCTCTTCCTTGCCTTTTACAGCAGCTGCCTCTTTCTGAGCAGCTTCCTTTATTCGAGCTTCAGCAACCCTGACCTTCTCCTCTCCTCTCACAACACTGCCTCTAATATTACTACATGCTCTCTAGTTTTAGCAAGTTCAGAACGCCATAGGTGTGCCTCTTGAATAGCAGAGTCCCTCTGTTTAATCAATTGATCTCTTTCTTTACTTAGCATCGAGACTTTTTCTTCATACTCTTTCAGCTGCAAATATTACAGAGGTCCAAATAAACTACAACTGCTATAATTCAAGTGTTAATTCAGTATCAAGTATTAACATTTTTCGTTATTTATCCCAATAAGTCACAAGTAAAATAAGTAAAAATAGCATCTGAACACTGCATATTGTCACTTTATTAAGTAAATTTGATCAAACAGCAGAGGATTTTTTTTTTTTTAATTTTTTGCTCAAAAAAAAATAAGTATATTAGATGTAGGAAATGTACATAGAGGAGGGAAAAAATGTCCATTAAGACAAATGTCAAAATTCCCAAGCCCAAGAACTGTAAATCCTATTAGTAAAAATTCTAACTAATGAACTTACACCATAGCTGCTTCTAATTAATCAAAATAAAGAAGAAAGACAAATCTTTAAACTACAGCGACATAGAAGCCATAAAGAAGCCCAGAACTTAACTCTGTCCCAAAGAAACATGTAATCCTCCATCACTTTGTTCTAAAAAATTCTTAACTTTATTTCAATCCATAGGACCCCAAATATAGCCATAACCACAGAATCCCATAAGACAGAAGCCTTAACCCTACCTTGAAGTCTCAAAATTTTTCCAAGAGAACAGAGAAGCTTGTTGGAAGTGCTACCCAACTCAATTTAAAGGTCCTAAGCAACTTGGAGCATAAGAAGAAAGCCTCTGGGCGGAAGAGATAAGGGATTAATACTTTCTGAAGCATTTTTACATAAGACACACCAATCCAGAGATAAAGCCATACTCGGTCTTCACTTCTGAACCACATCATTAGTATTATCCCAAGCAAGAATAGGGGTAGAGCCCATCATCATCTTCACCTTTGAGGGAACTTTAGTTTTCCAAATCAGATTAGAAAGGACAAGAATAGGGGTAGTCATCTATAAGCTTGAGAAAGTACAATTTAATAGAAAAGATCCCTGAGTTTTCTAGAGTCCAAGCTCTCTTAACTTCGTTTACAGTACCAATATGAACTCCCTGTAAAATCGCAAGCAAGTCAGCCAGTGTTGAAGCTTTCTGTCACTCAAATTTCTACAGAATCCCAACTCCACAGTATTAATGAAAGTCCTCATCCTACTAGCTATAGAACAATTATGACCCAAAGAAAGACTATACAACCGAGGAAAAGACTCACTAAGCATCCTCTAACGTCCTCCCCGAATCTAATTTTCTGCACACCACCAATAACTAACTTAATATTTACAAAAACCAGCTCTACTCTTCGATATATACGCCCAAGGACATCTATCAGATCCTCTATTAACATCAGCAGTATCACATCCGTTTGCATGCATGCTATACTAACTTTCATGACCTGATGCCAAAAAGAGTTAACTTCCAAAGGAAATCTCCAGAGCCACTAACCAAGCAAGGCTCTATTACTTTAAATAAATTACCCAATCCTAAACTTCCTTTACAGATAGGTTGAGACCACACTCCACTTCACCAAATGATCCCTTTTTCCCTCCCCAACTCCTTCCCACGAAAATCCCTCATAACCTTCTCTGTTTTTTTAGCAACTAAAATAAGAATGCAAAAAAGAGACATAAAGTACGTTGGCAGGGTAGAGAGAACTGATTGAATCAATGTTAACCTCCCACCTCTAGAGAGACAAGCTTTTTTCCACCCATCCAATCTCTTCTCAACTTTTGCCAACACAGGAAGCCAAATTCTACAGCCTTAAGATTCCCCCCTAGAGGTAATCCTAAGTATTTCAAAGCCCAATCATCACTCTTACACCCCACAGCAGAAGATGGTTAATTATGCATGGGCTAAAACAAGGATTTTATTCTAACTTGATTAATCATCACAGAGTATAAATTGGATTGTGCAATAAACCAAGAAAACATGAGAAAAATTTACCTTCAAAACGCAGGTCTCCAGCTGCTTTGTAGATTCTTCGTTTATACGCTCAATTTCTGCACAAGCAATTCTTCTTTGTTCACCCATTGTATGAGCTGCAGATGCTGCGGCCTCAGCAGCTTCAGCAGTCTCAGATAGTTTATCTGCTATATCCCTTATCGTTGAATCACGAGCACGGAGGTCCCTAGCCAAATTTTGTAATTCCTCATCCTTGACTCGTAGTGTCTCCTGCAATAAACATAATCTCACTATAGTGAAGGTAGCAAAGCAAATATCTAGATGGACTCAATGCTGGCATCATAAGATTAAATTTTGGCCATGTAAGGTGGCCACATGCCAAGCAAGGCTATATTGGACAGGACATGAGTTACATTATCTTGTTAAGGAACTGGATCAATTTTTGGCCCCCATATTATAACCCCAACATCAAAATTTCATCCAAGGACCAACAGCACATTGAAACTTGTCCTGGTTATATGATTAGAAACTCTTACGCATAGGACAGCTATGAAAATTAGATATTTTCAAATTCATTGTTGAGAAAATAGAGCAGTAAGGCATTACATGCAATCTATAATTGTGTTGTGGATTGTAACAATAAATAAGAATCAAGAAAGGGAAGCTTGGCGAAGTCTGAAAAGTATACAGAAGTCAGATTCATCAAACAGCTTGAGTAGTTTATCTAGTATACAGTCAATACTTTATTTATAAAACTCTTAAATATCCCCAAACAGACAATAATTCCTGCACACACGATATATTTCTTGGCAGATTCGTTGAAGCTGAAAAGCTGATTTGACCAAGGAAATTATTTGCTTATTTTTAGTTGGAGTTTGCACGCAAACAGCAAGTTGGAAATTAGATATCTTTTTATTTTATTTTTCAATATGTCGTTGACACGGTCTTCCAAACTAATTATAGATTTTTTATTTATTTTTAAATTCCTTTCATTAATTTTAATTGCTTTATCTCTTTAGTCACTGTCAAAAGTGTATTTTAATCCAGTAAAATTAGTTGTTGTGTTAATATGATTTTAGGATTCATGGAGTCTAATTACTCCTAATCTTTGCTAGGTCGAAGCTCTGCATAAGCTTATATCTAAATTAGCACCAGCGTCAATATAGGGAAGTCTTGAGTATGAGTTCTGCTATGCTTATTCATAATAGAGTTCATCTATATTACAACTGATCTGACATTAATATATATAATTTCACCGTTTAGATGAGAAATAATAAAATTTAATAAATAACTATCACTTGTGCCTATAAATGAAGATGCAAATTAAATTTTCCAAGTAATCAATAAATATGGTATTATTGTTTGAATGAAAGAGTAATACCATAATTTCTTAGTTAAGATAATTTATATCTCAACTGATGTGACACTATTAGAATTTCACCATCTAGGAAAATGGTTATATAGACCAATAAGGGACACCAAGGCCCCCATTTGCCTATGATATTCGTTGACTCTATTAACTAAAAAAATTGATTCCAATATTTTATAATAAATAGAAATATAATATTAAAATAAATGTAAAAATATATACATTTTAAAATAATTTCATAATTTAAAAAATATATTTTAATTGAAATCCACCAATATGGTGATGGATTGGGCCGAACCACTACCTATAGAATAAATCAACTAATGAATGAATATAAGGAGGGGGACGTAAACAAAAATCTCCCAATAGAAACAAATGTTGTACCTATTGATATACAAATAGTTGAAGTCAAGGTGATTAATGTTGAATATATGGAGCCACGAAGGTGTCTAAATGAAGAATGCCAAATACGCCAGCTGGAAGTTTCCCAGGATTGAAAAATTACTGACAAGTTTGATTAGTACAAGCCCAGTAGGCCATAAAGTCAGCAGCAGATATAGCTTTAAAAAAAAAGTGCCTAATAGGCGGTCGATGACAATTACAACGAAGGGCTCAGGCACGCTTATCGGTGCATCATGGTTGTTCTTGAAAGGCAATACCCCGACTTGAAAATGGACGAGGTTGCTACCGGTGTGACTGAATACATGAACGAGGAGGTGGCCAAAGAAGGTGGGGAGGACAAAGGGCCAAACGCAACTGAGGAGGCGACTTCTCCTCCTCCTCCTGGTGCCCTTATTGATGTTGCCGAAGCAAGCACTCCCCCTGGGCGCAACTGGCGAGACTCCTTCTGCTCCCTTAACTGACAATCCAGCAAAAGTAGCTCTTCTTACAAATCCTCCATCCTCTCAATGCACCACAAGTTTCTTTTGTGAACATTGTATGCCAAGCTTTGTGACTGCTAGCCATTTTCACTAGACTATTAACAAATAAACTTACACCGTTTTTCATTATTTACTACTATTATAGAACTTCAATCTCATATCCTACATCAAGCAGGATCAACAATTTTGTTAGGGGAATACTTATTTAGCTTCGAAGTTTGTTTTTTGAATATCTGATTGCCAGCTCGCCGTTGCGTGGTTGAGCACATATTTGTTAATCTGGACTTCTGGTCTCACCCTCGAGCAGGCTTCGAGACCTTGAAAAGGACAATAATTGTCCATGAGGTTTCTAATAATGCAACTTTTGCACAGTAAAATTAAAACAGATGGTGGAAGCTCTAGAAACCTTGGATCGACTTCATTCAAAAATGAAAATCAAGAGGAAAGATTAAAGTTTAATTACCTCACTTGTAGTTTCAAAAACGACTTCATGAAGTAGGAGAAAATGACTGAAAATAGCAAGCTACAAACACTGTCTAGAAAATAGAGCTCTACACGAGCAGCTTCTGTTTTGCCATGATCTGAGATCCTTTAAGCACCCCAATTGTGATGCCTCTGGTTAGTCCACACTTAGAAATGTTCTAGGAGTTCATGGGATTTGGAATCTCAAAATTTCGTTTAGAAATGAGAGAGATAATGAAGAAACATGAATGCTAGTTCATGATGATTCATTCCACCAAATAAAGCCACCATTATCTCCAATGATGGCACCAAACATTATCATGTGCTAGACTCACCCACTTAGCCATTATTTATTGAAAGTGATCTTATCACTTCAATAAATTATTTAATTAAATAAATAAATAGCTAAATTAGTAAATTTCGTAATTAATTAATTAACCCCATTTTGATCAAATCAAATGGTTAAATGTGGCTTCTTTTGTGACATGTTCTAATGCTTTCTCTTAATCCATATTAGATCCAATAAAAGCCCAAAATTCTAAACCCAAAATTGGTCTAGAAGTCCATAATCATATATGAACCGGAACATGTCCAAAATGGTCATTTTATGTGCTCGATATTACATAATGTTTAATTGAGGATTTATGAAATTTATTTTGTTCCTTAAACTATTTATGGAACATCTAAATTTTTATCTTAAATCATATTTAAGATATATATATATATATATATTCATTCTCAATGAATTATAATATAAATCTTAATTTTTCTAAAATTAGGAAATTTAACTTCTCATTTTCTAGTAACTCCTTTTTTTTCATTTCTATTTGTGTGTGACAATCAGCAAAAGTAGCTCTTCTCACAAATCCTCCATCCTCGTCAATGCACCACAAGTTTCTTTTGTGAACATTGTATGCCAAGCTTTGTGATTGCTAGCCATTGTCACTAGACTATTAACGAATAAACTTACACCACATTATTTACTACTATTATAGAACTTCAATCTCATATCCTACATCAAGCAGGATCAACAATTTTGTCAGGGGAATACTTATTTGGCTTCGAAATTTGTTTTTTTGAATATCTAATTGCCAGCTCGCCGTTGCGTGGTTGAGCATATATTTGTTAATCTAGGCTTCTGGTCTCACCATCGAGCAGGTTTTGAGACTTTGAAGCATTTGTTGCCTTAGGAAATTTTTCAAGTTTTTGGTGGTCTACTCGCCGTCATGTAGTCGAGTAGATTTCAGTAATCTCGACTTCTGGTTTGGCCATCAAGCAAGCTTTGAGACTTTGAACCGTTTTTTGCCTTAGCCAATTTATTGAATATTTCCTCGTCTGCTCGCCGTCACGTGGTCGAGCAAATTTTGGCAATCTTGGCTTCTAGTCTCATTATCGAGCAGGCTTTGAGACTTTGAAGCCTTTGTTGCCTTAGGAATTTTTTTGAGTTTTTGCTTGTCTGTTCGTCGTCGCGTGGTCAAGCAGATTTCGACAATCTCGGCTTTTGGTTTGGCCATCAAGCAGGCATTGAGACTTTGAAGCTTTTTTAGCCTTAGACAATTTTTTGAATATTTCGTCATTTGCTCGCCGTCGCGTGGTCGAGCAGATTTCGACAATCTCAGCTTCTAGTCTGGCCATCAAGCAGGCTTTGAGATTTGAAGCCTTTTTTTGCCTTAGACAATTTTTTGAATAGTTCGCAGTCTCGTGGTCGAGCAAATTTCGGCAATCTTGGCTTCTGGTCTCACCATCGAGCAGGCTTTGAGACTTTAAAGCCTTTGTTGCCTTAGGAAATTTTTTGGGTTTTTGCTTGTCTGCTCGTCTGCTCATCGTCGCTTGGTCGAGCAGATTTCAGTAATCTCTACTTTTGGTCTGGCTATCAAGTAGGTTTTGAGACTTTGAAGCCTTTTTTGCCTTAGACAATTTTTTGAATATTTTGTCGTTTGCTCATCAGCGCGTGTTCGAGCAGATTTCAGAAATCTTGGCTTCTGGTCTTGCCCTTGAGCAGGCTTTGAGACTTTCAAGCTTTTTTTTTTTGAGGCAATTTTTTGAATATTTCATTTTCTACTTGTTGTTGCGTGGTCGAGCAAATTCTGGCAAACTTGGATTTTGGTCTCACCCTTTAGCAGACTTTGGCACTTTGAAGCTTTTTTTGCCTTAGAAAAATTGTCGCAAACTTTCTAGATGAACGTCCTCAAACCTTCATTAAGCATAATGTCTTAAATACAAAAAAGCAAATCTAAATACAAAGAGCAAAACAAATACAAGATGTTACTAGCTTGATTCATTATAAAAATACCTTATTGAAAATATTTTTTGAGATACTCGACATTCCATAGCCTTTTCACCTCGTGGCCATTCGCACAGCAAGCCAATAAGCACCTGGTCCAGCAACTCGCAGGACTCTGTCTGGCCCTTCCCAGTTGGGACCAAGCACACCTTGAGCTGGATTTTTGGTGTTCTGGTTGACCTTTCTGAGTACCCAATTGCCCACCCTCAATTGCCTTATGCACACTTTTTTTATTGTAACAACGAGATACTCTCTGTTGGTAAGCGGCTACCCTTTTTATGCTAGCTCTCTCTTTTTGGCTAGAGAGTCCAATTTCAAACACATCTGCTCGTTGTTTTCACTCTCCTCAAAGTGTTCAGTTCGGTATGTGGTTACCTCTATTTCTACAGGCACGACTGCTTCATGCCCAAAGGCCAGAGTAAATGAGGTTTCTTCGGTGGCAGTTTTATGAGAAGTCCTGTACGCCTATAGCACTACTGGTAGCTCGTCAACCCATACACCATTTTTCTCTCCCAGTCTGATCTTCAGAAACTTCTTTATAACTTTGTTGACTGTTTCCACTTGCCCATTGGCCTGAGGGTGTGCAGATGAGCAAAATTTTAGTTCTATTATGAGGTTCTGACAAACCTTTCTGAAGTTATGATTGTCAAATTGTTTATCATTGTCTGCTACCAAGGCATATGGAATTCCATAACGGTAAATCAAATTCCTCTACACAAAGTCAGTTGTTATTTTCTTCGTAATCCTGCTAAAACTTCCACCTTGACCCACTTCATAAAATAGTCTATGGCCATAATAGCATGTGTGGCAGCTTCCTGCCCTTTCGGCCAAGGCCCGATCAGGTCGATTCCCCATTGAGCAAATGGCCATAGTCAAGTCATAGTAGAGAGTTTTTCAGGACGTTGAGTCAGGAAGTTGGCGAAGCTTTGGCAGCTTTTGCAATTTTTGGTTTTCTCATGGGCATCCTAGTGCATCGTTGGCCAGAAATAATGAAAGCTCTTGTTATAACACTTGTAGTCACAACACCAGATTGGAATTTACCTTTCAAACTGATGTGTGATGCTAGTGACTATTCAGTTGAAGCAGTTCTAGGACAAAGAAAGAGTAAGATTTTTCACTTCATTTACTATGCCAGCAAAATCGTTGCAAATGCTTAGATTAATTTTACCACCACTAGGAAAGAATTGTTAACAGTGGTATTCGCATTTGAAAAATTCAAAGTTTATTTGGTGAGCACAAAGGTGACAGTCTACACAGACCATGCAGCAATACAATATTTAATTGCAAAGAAAAATGTCAAACCAAGGTTGATAAAGTGGATCCTCTTGCTACAAGAATTTGATTTAGAAATCAAGGATATGAAAGGGACTGAAATCAAGTGGCAGATCATTTATCTAGGCTAGAAGCAGATGCAAGCACATTAATCAAGCAAGACATCATAGAAACATTTCCTGATGAGCAACAGTTAATGCTGCAACATACACAAATGCTGCAACATTCTGGGCTCCCATGGTATACAGACCTCCCGATAGTTCGACCTCTCATCGGGGCGGTCTTTTCATCGTGGCTCCTTCTGTTAACAATCCTTGGTGTAATTTCATCACTTTTCATTCCTCCTACGTGAATTCTTCTCTGCTCATTTTTTAGCTCGTGCAAGATGGTTGTTAAAGTCTCTATTTGTTTCTCCATCTTCTCCCGTCCGTTCATGCATTACCTTCTCTCGTGCTTGATTCGCTATCTCCCTTACTGTCACAGACTCACTTAGCCCTAGCTCCCCCCCCCCCCCCCGGTGAGCACTACTCCCCCTATGTCCATAATCACCCCCTTTCTCTTTCCCTTTCTTCTTTATGTTGACGGCAACTTTTTGTTCAGTTCCCCACAAACAGCCTCAAAATGTTGATACAAGATTTTGGGTCTACTCGATCATGACCAAAATCTCTCCTCAACACTTGAATTTGTAGTTGGTCAGGGATATCTTCACGCTACTCCTTTTTAATGAGCAAGAATTTAAGGCTCACTGCTTCTCCTTTATGAAATCCTCCGCGCAAAAAAATAAGTCAGAGAACGCTGAGAGTTTTTCTGACGTAAACCCTTTGACCCTCAAGTTAGCAATCTGGGTTTACTTTGGAAAACTTTGCCACTGGTCTCGTATCTTTTTTACTGTAATATTTGTCCCTTAAATTCCCGAGAATTCTCCTTACCAAGAACCTAGAGAAAGGATTAAAATTCATTTTCTTTGTAATCCATTTAATCTATAAAAAATCCAACTCTTTTACCTTCTTTGGAGGCCCTTTTTATAGCCCTCCTGAGAATTTGGTCTCTACGACCCACGTTCACCACATTACCTGGTCCCCGGTCATGGATGCTCAAGCATTGTGATTGTGGCTGAATGGACCTCATGCCTGGACTCTCGGAAAGTAGCACAAGTTCTAACAATTGCAATTGACTGGGTCTTCCGGCCTTGGCCCCGGCAGAAGATATCCTCGGTGTCTAGCAGAAAACTCATGCTCATACCTTGGCCCTAACAAAGGATCTCCTTAGTGTCAAACAGAAGACTCCTGCTCGTGGACACTATATTGCTCCTCGCTGGCGAGAAGGAAATCCTTGTTCGAGTGCAGCTGGCCGCATCATTATATACCCCAAACATTATGCAAGCGTAATATATTCATTCTAACTCCAAGTTACGTGTAAGTGACTGCCAATAAAAGTTTCTAAAGAAAAAATAAAAGGACCTAATGCAATTTACAAAATCTTGTAATTTTTACAATGCATTAATCATTGTCAAATTAGCTAAACTGAAAATTTTCCAAGTCCAAATAGAAAAAAATAATAATAATAACAAGGGTTCCAAAATATAGATACTAGCAAGGAGCATAAGAGGAAAGTAATTCTACCATTAGAGGTTGAAAGGATTCGGTCGTATATCTATTACTCTCTCGAGCCATTTTATAGTTCTATTTCCTTTCTTGTTTCACTAGTTACGTGTTTACTTTCCATATTAGGGAATTAGAATCCGGAATTAGATTTATTGACGGCGTTTACTTCACAAAATAGAGGAAGAAATTAAAATAAAAATCATGGGACCCACCCAAATTTTGAAATGGGGCATAATTAACCATTTTGTCCCCTATAAAATTAAAAATACCTATTTTTTTCTCAATTAAAAATTATTATGATTAATTAATATATTAATTAATTTATATATTTTAAATTTTTTATTATTATTACTACTATGATGATGATGATGATGATAGTAATTAATATGTTATTATAATTTATTAATATAATTATTCTAATTATTAATATATTTTTAATTTTTTTATTACTATTGTTGTTAGTGGTAAAAATAATATTAATTAATTAATTAATATACTAATGTCAATTATTACTATTATTATAAAATAATTAATTAATATAATTATTCTAATTAATTAATATATTAATATATTATTATTAATAATTATTAGTAATAATAATTTTTAATAAGTAATTATAATAATTAAAATACAAAATAATAATTATTGACAATAGTTCATTAAACACATTTAATAATTTGTTATAATCTAACTCATTCCGATTTTGATTTCAAAACAAAGATAACACATTAATGGCAATCTAATTCACTCCAATTTATGTTCCTACAATTCAAATAAATAATTTATTCTTCCCCATTCCATTTTCTTGAAGAGTTTGGACGTGATTGTGAGTGATCATCTTGTAATATCTCTAGAGTCTTTCTTTGATGTCGAAAATGACATACCAATCAATCCCTCTGGTAGATGTCTTCCGTTTTGCGTTGCGTTTCCAGGTACCGGTCGAGCGATGGCTAAAACAGATCGACGCTCTTGGCAGAGATTTCCCACTTGCATGCTACTGTGTAGTGTTTAATTGCGATTTTTATACTCTTCTTCCGTAGTTTCTATCATTATTTCAGTCATGATGATGATAAAAAGAGAACCAACAAACAAGAAACCCAAAAAACAAAAAAAACTAAGAAACAAAACAGAACTATAATATCTTTTAATTTTTCCCTTGATAAGCAATGAAAACGGGCAGTTATTTAATATTCTCTGTACTTTCCCTAACAACAGTCAACATAAATTCTTATGTCGATCACTCGATTGTAACGGCTCTAAGAATATGGAAAATCCACCAAGATAATATTTTATTTATTTAATTATTTATCCTTAATTAAATTATATTTCTTATCATGATATCTTACCAAACATAACGTGAAAATTATTGACTCTCTTCAGTAACCTTACATTTTATAAGTTTATTTAATTATTAATCTTGAACTAAATTACATTTCTTATAATTTTATCTCATAAAATATACTGATAAAAATTATTGAGTTTCTTCAATGACTTCATATTTTATATAAGTTAGTGAATATTTATTTCTATCAAAGTATTTTATATAAACTAGTGAGTACCCATTTCTATCAAAATATTCAAATGGAAAGTCAAAACAACCTATAAAGCATGGAAGATATTCTAGTGAGCATCACTAACCACCATATGGTGAATGTCTTGAAAATGTTATGAAATTTTATAACTCCCTATAAATAGCGTTAAGCTGCGAAATAACAGATAACACCACATAACATTGTGGCTTATCATAAGATGAGCGTTGTCGCCCGCTAGATCATTATTAAGCATAATCATAAATAAACTTACTTTGTGTATTCAAGATACAAAATACTGTAATATATTTATCCCGTAAATAGAATAATTATTGAATTAATTTTGTTCTCCAACTGGATCATTGAAATCCCTTATAAAGAGAATTATTCTTCCAGAATAGGTAAAAACTAAGCATGATACAAAATTGCAAATTCAATCCAACAAGGTAATAAGGACAGAGCAGGCACGGTAGGCAAAAAGGCTCATTTACCCAAGATTCAGACTAATTCAATGGGCTGGTGGCCATGCATTAACTCGAGCAGAAAATGGAAATGAACTACAATGTTGTTTCTGGAAGATGACTGCATGAAGAGCTACAACAAAGTTTCGGTTTTTGATTCTTCCTTCAAATGCATCAAGGGAATATCTTGCGTCGATGACGAGGTGTCTCTCGTTTCACGTACATTTTTTCCATTTCATCCAATTGCCGGCTGGAACCATCTGGCATGCTAACAAACTTCCAGCCGCCACCCTTTCCACGCTTGCCTCGTGGTCCGAGCTTCTCCACTGTGAACTTCCAACCATCATTAGGACGACGCCTACTATACCTGTGGCATTGCACCTTACCTGCCATCTGTGGAAAGAAAACCACATCATTGAGATGATACAACAGAGGGCAAAATATGCATTTATACGAAACTGAACAGTTGATCAGCTCCATATTGAGCCGAGAAAAGATAAAGAAGATAACAGTCCCATGCATAGCCAACAATTAAAAAACTTCAATTCCAATTTCTAGTTTTGAGAAGTCATTTATGATGCTTCCCAAACTCTTTTCTTCCACCAGAAACAATTCCCCCAATCATCCTGAATAAACCATTTCCCTTCAGCCTTCTCAAATTATTCTGAATTTGTTTATATCCACCACCTAATTTTCAGTTCCTAGTCACCGGATATCTGATTATTTGAGTCACTTGATGAATCAGAGGCAGGGCAGAAGAATATTTTCAAGCAAATCAGCAAAAGAATGAAAACTATCAGTCTCAACCAGTTCAAGATGAGATGTAACACTAAAATTTAGTCATATAATTTGTTGACATATCCACCTGCAAATCACCCATAAGTAATAGAATAAACAGGGAACCATTTCACTCCAGTCTCATCTCGTCCATCCAATTCCCATACATTTTCTGCCCATAAAAACTCTTTCTTGAATACAAATTAAAATTCACCCAAAAGTACATGCAAACATGTGTGAGAGAACACCAACAAGATAGCCCTGACAAAAGCAGTAACCACAACAATAACCACAGGAAGGATACTAAAAAATATAAACCCCAACACAAATGATTAATGCAAAAATATCCTAACAAAAAATTAGCATTATAGATTATTGGAATCAAAAGAAAACATCATCAATGCTAATTATCACTTCCCCTTTCAGAAACCAAAGGCAGAGAGGACTTAATACTTACTTTCATTTTGTTGAAATTCATCCTCTGAACAAATTCTTGATAAAGCATTTCATCCTCTTTCTTCGAGATCTCGTAATGAACTTCATCCAGATCTTTGATAGTACCATCCCAACCTTCAGGCATAACCTTGAAGTCCGGTTTGTATGGAAGGGATGCCACGTGAAATTCTCGGTCATGGGAATTAAAGAATCTGCATAAAAAAAGATTTAAGATACCATAGGAAATATAAGGTTGATCTTTAGAGACAAGTAAGCTAATGCCAGTTTCTCAGTGTTGGGTTAAAATTTAATCCAGAAAGATCTCCTTTACATTTTCCAATTGCAACACCTAAACATAAGTTTATGCATCTACGTCTGCTTTTTTGTAAACACATATGTACAAGAAATGCAATCACATACACAGATGTAGGTCAGCGCATCAATAACTTTATGTACTATTTATGTAAACATATGAATACAAGAGCACATCCACATAAACAGATGTTTGCCATATTGTACGGGCACAATGGCAGTTTGATACTTTAAGATTGGCATTTCCATGCAAAAACTCTATACTACAATTTTTTGCATGTCACCTATAACACAGACACCAAAACCCTATCAGCATATGAACACAATATTCAACAAGTTCTCAGAAATCAAAATGAATTTTAAGCAACTACCACCAACACAACTTACAACATATTGATCACTCAGTACCTATATTTTCTATTATGCTGATCACTAGCACTCCCCATTCACCCTTCACAAACCACTAAGCCAAGGTTATAAATCCATTTAGTTAGGCACTATGAAATCTTAATATTGAACATGGATCATCACCACACTCTGTTTTAGAAAAGGCAGGCAATATATGAAATACATACATACAAATAATATAAGAGATTGAACTTAAAGTGGGCTTATGATTGAAAAATATAGATATATATCAAACAGAAGTTCTATAACATTAAGCAGACATTCATGACCAGTAACAAGAATTAATATAAGATCTTCTACCACTTGTCCTGCCACAGGAGATATTGTAGGAGTCCCATTTCAGTTTGAAATGACAGATGAAACAGCTATATACCTATTATGAGAGTTGTCTTTTGTCCATGGAACAGGAAAAAAATAAAAATAAAAGTTCCCCATTTAGAAGAGATAACCCATAAAAAAAAAAAAAAGAAAATAAAAAACAATTTATATTGTGGACCCTTATAAAAGCTAGCCAGGACAATTATGATTCAAATACATAACAGAAATCATCATGAACTACATTCACAAACACATAACTCACACATAACAGTACAATTTTCCATATATACATGGGTTGGTTCCTCTATCTGAATGGGAAATGTCAGTAGAATTATAGTAGAAGAAACTACTTCTGAAACAAATGTGATCCAATATTAATAGTAAATTCCTAGCCATGATCCAACAAGCAATAGCTCAAGAAACATGCTCTGCTCAATGTATGTGTAGGATAATCACATACCAAAATAAGTTTCAAGACCATAGTAGAATAATATAACACTTAGCTATTAAAAATAAACAAAGATCAGTTATAAAATCTCACTCTGGACAGGTATCGAGAAGAAGCTCAACAGAGTCATCCAATGGATGGCCAAGCTTTTTCTCCTCTTCCTCCTCAAGCTCCTTAAGCCACAGAATTGCATGCACCCTCTGCCTCATAATCCTATAATCTTTAGCAAGCCTCTCCACTGTATAAACCTCAGGATTCTGCTTGTGAAGACGATACATCTCCGCCTTCTCTGAGTCCTTGAGATAAGATCCTCGTGCACCAGGCTCCCGTACTTGCTTCAACAACGTGCATATTTCACGCATCCTATCACCCCATCCATCGACAAAAGCCTTGCTCTTACGGTTTTCCATCTCCAGTTCCTTTATCTTATCTTCAATTTCCTGCATATTAGCCACTAACGAAGCTTTATAATATGTATCTTCTCCACTATCACTAGAAGCAGTTCGATGTCCCACAGCCTCTCCATCAAAATGCTCCTTGGTCATTCCAGTTGACCACAATGAACTTGAGTCCCAACCCAAATCATCAGAATCATTACGGACAAACGATCCACCCCAGTCATTACTCCCTTCAGTCCTAGCACCATTGCCACCACCAGATTTCGCTGAAAATGCTCGGGAGCCAGTAAGCCAGTTAATCTCTAATCCAGTCTTTGATGCAATTATCGTGTCATTTCCAAAGGAGGGTCTGGTTTTTTCCTTTAAAACTCTTGTTGCACTAGTGGCAGTACTAAGGGAAGTAGATGATAGGCGAGATAATATACGACTAAGATTTTGCATATTTGCAGTACTATCCACCGATGCAAAATCAATCTCTTTCTACAATGCCACAGTACAAGCACAAAATTTCCTGAAACCAAAATAATTTCACTTTTAGCAACTACAACTCATGTCTCATGTCACTCCTTAAACCAATCTATTCATTCAACCGGTTTTCATTAATTTTCTCGGAAATAAACAGAACAAAAAATATGTGACCCGAAGATACATAAAATTTGTATGTCTCTTGTTAGCACTGATGGCCAAAAAAGCCCAAACTGAAATAAATAGAAATAATTTAAAAAGCCCTAACAATCCTCTAATCAAAGGAAACAACCCATTACTTGAAGCTAATTTTAAAACACAATATATATATGTATATATAGATAAGACTTAGTGTAGTTCGATTCTGGGGTCTAATTAAATGAAAGAGAAAACACAAGAAATATGGAAATGTTTTCATTTGAATACAATAATGAACTCAAAATCTTACAAACCTGAACAAAGCGTGGTTCACTTGATTCGGTTCAGCTGAAAACAGCCACTCATATCATTTCATAGGGATTCTAAATCAAGGAGAAGAGCTTTGGGTTATGAAAGGAGAGCAGTGTTTCGGTAAATAGGATGTTGATTTTGGCCTGTGAAAACGACGTCGCTTCAGTTGTTGGGTTATGAAAGCGACGTCGTTTTCACAGGCCAAAAGCAACATCCTATTTTTTTTGTTTTCACTGGGTGAATAACTAGGGGTAAGTGCAATGATGTCTCGTAATTTAACCCGAAAATATAGATAAAGCCACAAGTTTTAACTTTGAACATATGAGTTTTAGTAAATTTTGGGAGAGATCTACAATAATTCCTAAAATTATGAAGAATAAGAATGAAAATTTATAAAATATAGTTCAAAGTTTTCGATATACAAATTTTTTAAATTTAGAAATTTATGTAGATAAATTTCAAAGTTAGAAGTACAAGAAATAGTTCAATTGCAAATCTAAAATTTTTTAATGGAATCTTAGTCAAAATTTTTTGTTTACTCTTACTCTTTGATTCTTTACCTACCGAAAAGTATTTTTGACTCTTAAAAAAGTAAATATTCATACATATATCTTTGAAAAAAGTTTACAATAAAGTCAAAAAGAGAAAAAGATTAAGTATGAAACCTGTGAAATTGTGAATGAAGAATAATAATGATGATAACACATGTTTATAAATGTAGATAGATAAAAAAATAATAATTTTTTTCTTTAAGTTAAGAATTATAGGTAGATTAATCTCATAACAAACTTAAATGACACATATTGTACCTTAAGTCCTTCTTACAAAATTTCATGTGCCGCATTCTAATTTGATCTATTATCTTTGTAAATTTGTAACTTTTTAAATTTCACTTTCTGAAATTTTTTGTATTAAATCATTTAACATATTATCATTTTCATCGCACGCAAAGCCACTAAATCCAACTCCCGCAATTTTAGATGAAATACAGTGAGGTTTCGCGTAATTTATCTAATCATAAGGGATGTTGATGATATTTGACATTGTAATGTTTTTATTAGGAGCGGGCCCAAAAAGCAAACGGGCCATCCACCCAGAACAAGTAAAAGGAAGAAGAACCAAATCCGGAAGATTCCGGGTCAAGTCTACAAAAAAGGTGAAGTTAATAGTACTCCTCCTTTCTTCACTTTATCCACCACGCCTTTATAACATCACCATAACACACTCTCACTCACTGAGCTGCAGCTCCCAAATTAGGGTTTCTGATCATTCATCATCCTCCGATCGACCCCTAAAAGGAGGCGTTTATGTGCATCTGAGCTTCAGAGCTTGAAATTTCACTCTATATTTCCGAAACGTGGAAGGTTATATGGGTGCAATATCATCTTTGGGTATATTCTATCTTCTTTTTTTTTTTTATCATGTTTTGCTTGGTGGGTGAGAAAAAGTGGGAAATGAAGGAAATTTTAAATTTTTTGAGGTAAAGGATAAATTTTTTTTGGGTATTTTGCTTGATTGTGTTCAGTTGAGTTTGGCGTTTTGGTCTTGATTTACTTCAGGAAATGTTTGTTTACTTGTTTGGTAGCCGAGAGATTGTGGGAAAATGAAGAGAAAGTTGTAGCTTTGAGTGTTAAACTAGCGATTTGGGGGAAAATTTTGCTTGATTAAACTCAATTTGATTATTTGGCTTAGTTGAGTTAGCTATTTTATTCCCACTTCTTGTAGGAAAAATGTTTCTGTACTAAATGGGTAGCTGAGAAATAGTGTGAAAATGAGGAGAAAATATTATTATTACGGAAATTTTTTGCTTTGTTGAGATATTATGCTTCACTAAAGAAGCTAAAGTAAAGATCAGTCATTTCCTTTATCCAACGCCTGACAATGTGACATCAATATCTACAAGATGGTTCACTAAATCTGTTAAGGTCAGCTTGAGTTGCCATAAAATCTGCTTTTTCCCTTGATTGGTTTTCGCAAGAGTGATTAGATTTGAAACTATTCTGAGATCAGAGGGTCTATTGATTTCATCTCAGCGATCTATTGTATCTTGTGGTATATTTTGTGCGCATTTTTGTAATTGTAAACATGAGTTTTAGTTTCTCATGGTGTGGGTTGGCTCTGAATATTTTATGAAATGATCCAGAGAATGATTTCTTTTCACCCTTGTATAGCTCCCTTGTTAATATCAACTTGATAGATCTTGGGGTTGTTTGTCTGCAAAGCTCCGGGCATAAAATTCTGTATAGTTTGATAAGGCTGTGAGGGCAGCAGCTACTTTGATATGTCTTGTTTATTTTAGATTCTTTAACTTGAAGAATTTTTTTTTTTCAATTGTTTGCCTTATTATTCATTGTTTCCCTATATTGTAGTTATGTTTTCTTTTGACATTAGTCCTAATCCTTGAAGATGGCACAGGTGTTGCTGTGAACGAATATTGCACAGATAATCAACTACGGTAGGATTATCTTTTGTAAACTAAATGGTGCCAGAGGGCTAGTGGGGCTATGGACTGTTTTCAGACTGTCAGTCAGCTAAAGGGTAAGATATTAGAAGTTTTTTATTTACTTGCCATTTGTTGGTTGTGGTTATTTATTGTCTTTGCATTACTTTTATAACACAGTGGATTACATTGGTGGATGCTGATTGAATGTCTTGTATCTGATTGTAGGTTCCATGTGCCATGCATTTTTGTTATTCATCGCCTGGTTGTTTAGTTTCCAAGATGTAGTGGCACTACATAATGTGCTTGAGACTAGTCATGTTTCTTCCACTTCTGAGCTTGCCAATCCACCTAGTACTGGGCTTTTTGAACCTATAGAAATATCCCCAGCTGTAATTCCACCTTACCCGTATGCTGGCGAACCATTGCCTCCAATGTATCCAACTTTTCCTACAACATACGAACCAAATTTAACTGGGAGATGCCCGGTAAATTTCTCTGCCATGTCAAGCATCATGCAAAAAACAGCATTGGATTGTTCCCAACCTTTGGCCCCACTTGTAGGAAATGTAATATGTTGTCCGCAGCTTGGTAGTTTACTCCACATATTCCAAGGTTTCTACAGTATGAAATCTGATAAGTTGGTATTGCAAAACACAGTTGCTAATGATTGTTTTTCAGATATCATTAGCATATTAGCTAGCAGAGGGGCCAACCATACAATTCCTACACTTTGCTCGGTAACATCATTGAATCTCACGGGTGGGTCTTGTCCAGTGAAGGATGTTGTTAGCTTTGAGAAAATAGTAAACACGAGCAAATTACTTGATTCCTGCAGCACTGTTGATCCCCTTAAAGAGTGTTGCAGACCAATTTGCCAACCTGCAATCATGGAGGCTGCTCTTCGGGTTTCAGGAACTCAAATGACATTTACTGAGAATAAAAATTTTGTCGGAGGCTCAGATCAAGTTGATGCACTTAATGATTGTAAAGGGGTTGTTTACTCGTATCTTTCCAGTAAATTGTCAGCAGAAGCCGCCAATAGTGCATTTCGAATATTATCTGCCTGCAAAGTTAACAAGGGTACAGTGCTTAATTATCTTGCATGCTTTTTGCTTGCTTAATTATCTTGCATGATTTTTGCCAAATGTAGTATTGGTGTTGAATTATTGAAGTTGCTTGTTGCATCTAATTTTTTATTCTTCATTAAGTTGCTTCTATTAGCAAATAATTTGGTTAATGCCAAATAATTTAATTTAGAAATGTAGCGAACGTATATTGCCTTACATACTTGGGCTTCTGTTCGCTCTTTACTTCTCCCTACTTGGGTCTTGACATCTTCATTTTCCAGCTTGATGTTGAGATCCACCTTTATTGCCAATGTCATGTCATAAACATATTTCTAAAAGATCACAATTTTAGGTTTCATTCTTTTTGCATTATTATGATGTCAACATTTGTTGGTGGTTGGTTTTGTTAGCCATGGGTTTCAAAAAAGTGGTAGCCATGCCTAAAGCTTGTTTAAGTGTCTTCATTTCCATGATGTAATGATTTGCAAATTGAAACAAAGCTGAATGAGGTGTTCTCTACAAATAGTTAAGCAAATATCAGGCGAAGTAAAAGTTAAATTCTGCTGGCCATGATCTTAGATGTCTATCATCTGTTTTTATGATTAAAAGATGCATGATAGTCATTTTTCTTTCATGTGATGTAATATATTAATTTATAACAACTAAAGCAAGGCATATAATTTTAGTTGTCAAGTCTACAAACACAGTGGATGGTAAATGCATCTAATCATGAATATAATTGGGTTTCTGATATCAGCCAAGAACTAGCTATGTTAACACCAAAGTTCCATGCTGGGAAATAATAAAATGCTTGCGTGTCAGTCAATTGTGCTATCACATTGTCTTTTGTGTGAGATGGGTTTGCTAGTTACTGTGAACTATTTGTTTATCTCAATTATTATGCTTATGTTGAAGCAAAAATTGTGGTGCAGTTTGCCCTTTGGATTTTAAGCAGCCCTCGGAAGTAATTGAAGCATGCCGTAACGTTGCTGCTCCCAGTCCTTCATGCTGTAGCTCATTGAATGCCTACATTGCTGGTGTACAGAAGCAAATGCTAATTACAAATAAACAAGCTATAATCTGTGCTGCGGTGTTTGGGTCTATGTTGCGAAAAGAAGGGGTCATGACGAATATCTATGAGCTTTGTGATGTTGACTTGAAAGACTTTAGCATCCAAGGTAAAATATTCATGTAAAGGTGTTGTTCATTAATTTTTCTCTTGATTATTTTTTTAATTATCTAAGATGCTTTTTTCTCCCTGTTTTGTCAATATGTGACTGGATGGCAAAGCAGCTTATGGACAACAAGGTTTGTCCTTTTTCTCGTATCTCCCTTAGTTTTGTACTCTTAGCTTCAGGAAATGAATACTACAGTTGTAATTGATGTTTCAGAATAGTAGGAAATAATTTTTTATGGAAACTAATATTTCTTTGCATTTCAAGGAAGCAGCATTTTATAATGGATATTTAATTAATTGATACTCCATAGAAAAATATCGAGGAAATTTTTTGACATTGGATCCAGGTTTGAATTTAATATGTTTTTCAATTAGAGTAGAATTTTCTTTTTTAATTACAGGGTGAATTTAAACCCGAAACATTTTTTTATTATAACATATGTATACAATATAATACAAATTAGTTCTCAGAGCTACCTAGTTAGACTCATGTTATTAACGTGTCAATAGACTTTAAAAGACAACAAGTGTGATGCTGGCATGCTGGCATTATTAACATCTGAGATTAATTGATTTTAGTTAAGCATGAGATGACGATTATCACATTTTTACTACTTAAGCAAATGGAGACTGAACATGTGCCTTGTATGTATGCAAACTTATTACTGGCCTACCCCAACATTTCATTCTTGTTCTAAGTACTGTAAAGCATTCCGATTTTGATTTGATTAACATGGATTTAAAGTTTGCTCTAGAGGATGAGGATTGGTATTGCTTTCCTATATGCATTTTTGGATGGAAATAAATATAGTTGCTTTCTGTGCTCCTGGAGATGAAACTAGTGTATTATTTTGTTTATAAATTTTTATTTTATTGTTGTACAAGTGTTCTGTATTTTTAAAATTGGCTGCTGGTTTACTTGTGCTATAATCCTCACTTAATTATCAATGATCTCCATTTTCCTATAAAATGAAAAAGTAAAATGTGGGGTTTTATGAATATAGGATGTCTTCTTCGAAGCTTACCAGCAGATGTGGTATTTGACAATATTACGGGTTACAGCTTCACGTGTGACTTGACAGATAACATTGCTGCTCCATGGCCTGCATCGTCCTCAGCGTCATCTTTGTCTCTTTGTGCTCCTGGTAACTATCTGGAGAGGATGTTTTTCCCCCTTAATTTTAACTTAGAAGTAGAGATTCTGTAGAAAAAATATTTGCTTGCTTTTACGTTGGAGACCTAATGCCTACTTCTAATCTTGCAGAGATGTCATTGCCTGCCTTACCAACATCAGAGACATTAAAGAATCCCGGTATATGCAATTGCCTCTGCTTTTTCTTATATGAGCTTTTACTATTTTGTTTTCATAACTCTTGGTAAACGAATCATTAAGTCTATCTTGAAATAATGATGTATATAAAAGCATAAATTAAAGACTTTCTTACCTGATAAGCAAACTGTTTATAGGAGAAAAAAGAAATGCAATTTTGTTCAGAAGAGAATTACGCCCAACAAATTTATGTGCTGATTTAAAAAAAATAAAACCTAAATACAACCCAGGCATTGCAACACACGAGGAAATGCTGATCATGCTCCTGTCCAGTTAGAATTTAACCTGCTTCCCTGACAAGTTAAAACTAGTAATATACAATGAAATGCTAAGACATTATTCTGCTAGTGAAATTTTCTAGCCAGTTAGGAAACATTGTACTGACTGTTAACTTAAGCTATTCACTTGGCGGATTCCTCTTTGTTCTTCTGGATGCCATGTATGACATCTTCGTGTAATTCTGTAATGCAGGTTGTCGCAGTTGCGTGTTGGAAGTGCTGGTTCCCATTTTTTCAATTTTTGCTGTCAGTGCACTATTGTACTGAAGAGTTTTAGTTGAGGGTTGAGTCAGTTCGGAAAAGGGAGCTTTTGGTAATCTAGTGTTTGGGGAATTTGCATGTGTATTTTGTGTAAGCCTTCTTCATGTATAGCAGCAGATGTTTCCGCTTTTGTTTTTTATTCTTATTTTTCTTTTTATTTTATCCAGCTTTTTGTTATCTCACTTTTCCTTGAGTTTTTGGGTTTTGTTAAGCTGTTTGGAAGACTTGTGTTGTGTCTGCTGTTTCCAAGTACCTTGGGTGTAAAAAAGTTAGTATATTGAAGTTGCATGAAAACTTCTGAGATATGTTTATAGAGGCAGCCGTAGGCGCCCTTAACATGTCCTGGAGATGCTCATTTGCTTTCAATCCAAACACAGAGGATTGGAAAAGCACTTTTGTTAGTGGTCCATTGACTGCTTTAAAGGTGAAGGCAAAAGGTATTCTTCAAGCAGAAAGTAAAAATTATCATTTTGAACAAAAGAATGGAGGAGTGGAAAGTGCTTTTTTGGGTAAAGCTCTGGTAGAAAAGAAACTTTTTTAAGCTTAATGATGCTCATCAGAAATATGAAATTTGTGTAGCAGCAGTTTTTGGCACAAGTAATAATATTTGTCAAAATTTTTATACTAATTCGTGTAGTGATTTACTGACATCATTTGTCAAGTAGTCAAGCAGGCAAGTTTTCTTATCAATAACACTTTATTTTATATCATTAAATTACCGGTGAACGTGTTGCACATCACAAACACTAATATACTTTATTTTACTTCTTAAACGTTTTAGTAAATTGTTGCCGAATGAATGATAGTTTTATTGATTTTTCAATTAGGTTTGTACCTGATAAAGATTTCAAAAATTATTGTACTAAACCGCCACAAAATTTAGAACAATTAATCAGTACTCAACATCTTAGAATGTGATTCTCAAATGATAGTTTATTTTGTTGTAGTCAAAATAAGAGTTCAATTAATTAAGTGCGTACGTTTGATTTGAGGGTGAGAAATGTGATTCTTATAACAACAATGCTATGATTATTTAGCTTGGATATACATTTGGGATATTTAGTAATGTGCCATTAATTATTTAAAGTTATGTGTATGATATTAATCGATTTTATTATTACTAATCAATTGATTCATTCTACTATCTTAATTAAGTATTTAAAATGACCAAATATATTATTCTTTTTATAACTGTAATTATTTTTTTTCATTAATTTTATCCCTATACATCTCTACAAGAAAATTTAATATGAACAAAGCTGTAAGGTAATGAGAGAAAGAAAGCTTAAACAAGTTAATACCTACCAACAAGCATTTTGATCCATGGCAAATTGGCAATATAGAATTAGTAACTAATTGTTTTACAGTACAATTTCTTTTGTCCACCTTCAGAGTTAAGTTATGATTTTTCAAATTTTAAATGAATTGATTTTCCAAATTTTACATAAAGAAAGAATAGCTATTGTACTACATTTTATTAAAATAATTCAAAAAAATATGAGTAATATAAAACTCGTCAAGTAGTATCTAATTTTTATAATCTCCTTAGTCATCTAGCATTTATTCGTTAGATATTAGAAGGAATTAATAAATGATTTTAATAAAAATTGCAAGCAATTAATTTTTTTTCCTTTTAGGAAGCATATGAAGTTAAAGCTTAAATTTAAAAAAAAAACTATTTTTTTTCTTTTACCAAAATAATCACATTTAGTTTCCTAAATGTGGATTAACACAATCCAACATAAATATAAATTCCTTGTCCACATAAAAAAAGGCTAAAATGTTTTTTTTTTTTAGTTTCTAAAAATTATCTTTCTTTCTTAGTTTTTGCTTCTATTTTTTGTTTTCTAGTTTATGTTCAGTGGTAAACAATCATTCACGATAATTGAAATATACAAATAACTAAAAAAACAAACAGCTGAAGAATAAGTTTTAAGTAACAATTTAAAAACCAATCACGATGCCCGTGATCACATATCCCTAATCGATGTCAAAATTATTTCTAAACTTGTAAGCAGTTGTATTAGTTTCTTCCAATATTTCAAATTTATTGTAAAGACTTAATTGTAATTAATAGAAATTTCAAGAGTTGTACAACTTATTGTTAACAATAAAATCTATAAAAAAGTGGCCAGAAAAAGTTTAGAAAAAATAATTTTTATATTTATACTATATGTTTAATGACATAAAAGCAATGAAATTTATGTGAGTGATAAAGTTTCCCACAAATTTTGTGATCGACAAGATGAAAATTAGCAATGTATAACTAAATATAATGTGTTTAATACATTTTGTATTTTTTTGGGTTCAAATAGGTTTCTCCAAAAACAATTTATATTGACATTTAAAATTGAAAGCAATATTGTGAAGATGTAAACGCTAATAGCGACGGCTAATCAAGTTTATAACATAGAGTAAATATGAGATTAAAAATTGGAAGAAAGAAACAATTAATAGTTTGAGTCTTGTCATTGAGAAAAAACTGGTATTAGAACTTTAATTTCCCTTCGATTGTTAGGTAGGGACGGACAATTATATTAAAAAGAAATGGCTTAAAGTCAAAATATTAAGACAAAAAACTTAAATTAAAAGAAATATTATTTTTTTGGGTAATTTTTAGTGTAGTCCAAATAATTTGTAGGGAAAAATTATGAGACCAAAAATTTATACCATGGAATCAATTAAATACTTTCAAATTCTAATTCATCCTTTCAAATTATAATTTATGTCATCCTAAATCCTTAATTTAATTTATCTAATGAAGGAGTTAACCATACTGCGGGTATTTTAGTAAAAAAATAATTGAGCCACCTCCTTATTCTTTATTTTTTGATGATCAATTAGTATCTTTGTATTCGTAAGAATGCATTCAGTACATTTGCTTCTCTATTAATGTAAAATTGAATTGTATGTATTGTTCTGAATAGTAACATTCATATGTATTAAGCTGAATTCACTATAGTTGCTACTTTCTTCTCTTTTTTTTTATTTTTTTTCCTTTTTAGTTTCTATATTTATATGTATTATGCTCAACTTGTTATAATAATTTTTTAACCGAATATATGTATAATTTTTTTTAATGCAATACTTTCTGTTTAAAATTTAAGTTGAGTTTTTCATATCACCAATACTATATATAGGGGTATAGTTGTCCTTTTGAGGATAATATTTTGACCCTCTTTTAATTATAATTAAATTAAGGATTTGAGTGGCATAAAATTGTATTACAAAGGACTTAAATTGATTTAGTTTACAAATCCTCCGAACTCTTAACTAAAAATAATACGGACTCAGTCACTCAGCTAAGAATTTCTTTTTCTTTTTTTTTTTTAATAAGTTACCGTTATTTTCTTCCCGCGGTTTCGTCTAGACTATTCCCTATACGAGCCGAATTCCTTGTGCGTCAAGGAATTTTCATAATCCAGTTTTGTTCCCTAGTTTACTCATTTACTGAGAAGCATCTTTCTCGCTTCTCTTTCGCCATGACTGAAATAATGATCGAAACTGCGGAACAAGAGTTTGCGAATCGCAGTTATACAGCGGCCTACAAGTGGGCAATCTCTGCCAAGATCGTCGACCCGTTTTACCCGTCGCTCGAACGGTACCTGGAAGCGTACCGGGTTCATTGGGCCGCCGCCAAGCGGAAGACACCCACCGGAGAGACTGATTGGTATGCCGTCTTGGACATCAAGGAGAGACTTTGGAGATCTTACAAGATGATCACCCACACTTACGTCCAACTCGCCAAGAAAATCCACCCCGACGTTCACTGCTCTGCCGCCGCTCCAGGAGCGTACAGCCTCATCACCACCGCCTGGGAGATTCTCAGCGAGCCCCAGTCCCGTCTTGCTTATCACGCACGTGCCGGTTTCCCTCCCCCAACGTGCTCCTCCCCCAAAGAAGAAGATGAACAAGTACGCGTACAGCCCCAATTTCGAATCAAGAAACATGAACCTGACGTTGCTGTCGAGAAGGTGGTCAGTTGCGCCCCTAAACGACGTCGGGAGGAGCGGCCTGATCACATTGCCGTGACGAAGGTCGGTTATCATTCTCCAAAACGACGTCGGGAGGAATGGCCAGGTATTGCAGTGAAGAAGGTCCGTTATGCGCCCACACGACACCGTGTTGGTTGCCGCTACTACTAGACTCTGGAAGAGTTTCAAGTTTTCAAGAAAGGTGTTAACCCAAGTTTCTTGTTTGGGTATTTCATGCTTTTCGCTTCTGGGTCTTTTGGGGAGAAGAAAATTTGAATTTATTAAGTAATCTTTCACGGTAATTTCGGCCTGCTGATTAGTTTGTGTAGATATGACGGTAATTTTTTTCAACTGTATATAGTAGAAATCTAGGGTTTTATGTTAGTTTCTTTTTTTGTATTTGGTATTCAAATTTTGGAATTGAATACGCCAAATTCATGTGTACACGGTAGCCTATTAACTTCAGATTGATTGATTCGTTAGATTTCTCAATATTGCCGATTTGTGGATCAGTTCAGTGTTGGACAAAATGACTGTCTCATGGAAAACAGAGGACTTGTTCTCTTTATACCTTATTTGCTCCAGCTAAAAGCTTTGCCTCTGTAAGATTTATGCTGTTATCCTTTAATTTAAGAGACTCTTAAGCAAGTTATTCCGTTTTCCGTTCAACTAATGGGCAAAACAAAACCAGAAGAATATAGAAACTGGCCCCTGGGTTTAAAAATATAATGGAAAAAGGAGAAACTGTGAAATAAATTAAAAAACTCACGATCAAGGCTCAAGGGCATGATCCATTTCCTTCTTGCACAAGCTTCTAATCACCTGCTAAGCCAGTAGACTCATGATCATTTCTTTATTAAAGCTGATTTTATGGTATAATTTTGAGTTAAAGCTAGGGGTTCACTCCATTTGGATCAAGGTATCACAACTGTACATGTACTTAGAAAGTTGACAAGTGGCTATTTGGATAAGATTATGTTCATGAGAACATAGCGTTTCTGAATCTCACAATAAGTAACGTAATGATTGCCTGCAAAAGAGGAACAAGAAAACTGAGAAAAATGAGTACGATATATGTAACTCCTTGAGTGGATTCTTAACATTATTTCATAACATATTGTCCAGATCAATCTATTAGTAGTAGGAAAGAAAGGAAAAAGGAAATATAGCGATGTATCTATAATGCTTTCAATTAGAATCTCAATGCATAAGTAGAGCATAGAAGGTCTGTTGTACAAGATGAGTATTTGAGTATGCATGGAACTAAAAAAGAGCAGTTTCAGCCAGTCGTAAACAACAAAAATAATCAATGACTGTGTAAAACGATATTATATGCCTGCTCATATATAAGTTGAATGTGCTCATACCCACACACCGAACAGATATAGCTACCAAAGATGATTTTGATACTCAAGCTAGTTATACATAAGAGTGGGTTAAGCAGATACTCAAGCAAAGTGAAGTCATACACAGCAGAAATAATCAACATATGCCTGCAGAGCACTATAAGCTAATTGTAATATTATAATTAAAGTTTATATCTGTTTATAGTTCCACAAAATTTTCCAACATAATATGGAAATCCTGCCAAATCTTGAGAGAAAAGCATATAAACACATTGAATATCATAATTCAGCACATGAATAGAAACTCTGATTGACAGACTAAGCTTTGTAGTCGAATAATGGAACAATCAGTTACTAAACTTTGTGTGCAACAACAGCGTAAGGTAAATAGTTCATTTACTCACAACAATAAGAGCTTAGCTTTGATCTGGATGAGTCTTGTTATGCTGTCGACCTGCAATAAAATGAAACACATTATATACTTACATATGGTTGTTGAACTTAAAGTCTGCGAGTTTGTTGTTAATCTTTGTTGTTAGAAGGCATGATAAGTTCCCACTCTTGCTGACATGGCAATATGAGCTGGTCTTCTAGAAGCCAACTATTGTTCCAGTTTGGCAGATTTCTTTTCAGCTTCATAACAGATTTACATTTGAGCCTTACAGAGAGTATGATTAATAATGATTAAAATCTGATATGATCAAACATTCATGTAGCCACTATGGCCCTATTCTCCAATCTCAAACACTAGCAATCACCCCAAAAAAAAAAAAAAAATTGAAGCAAAGAACTTTTTCATACTTACCCAGTAATATCATCTTCTTGTCCATACTTACCCAGTAATATCATCCCTCCAAGACCTACTAGAGTCACTACAAATATTAAAATTGTTATCCTGCAGTCATATGAAGATCCTCTTTGGCAAGAACATCCAATAGGAAGCTTTCTCCCACATCTATAGCAAAAACTAGTCTTACATCTGAAAAATAAGAAAAAAAAAAAAGCAATTTTTATCCCGAAAAATTTAGAGTCTCAAATTGTACATCAATAACAAGGAGAAGAAGGGGAAATAAACAAGCCTGCACAGGACAGAAGAACATCCGTTCACTCGTTCAACACAGTGGCCGCAACCAGGACACCTAGCCCAATTCATCCTCTCCATAAGCTGGAAAAACATAATATCACTGCGATCCCGCGAGTTTCTACTTTCTTCACATCGGTACCCAGCGTGCCATTTCAACTTGCACTGGAAACAGAACCATTGCTTACAACTGGGGCACTGAGCTTTCGTCAATGTTCCATTAGTCTCACACTCATTTACCACGAAAGCCTTGCAATTTGAGTTGGGGCAGTAGCATCTCTCAAACCCTAGAACATAATCCTCACAGAGAACATCACACCATTTTGAAAAGAGACTCGCCGGGAATATGGGTTTGCAAGAACATGTGTCTAAATTATGCTTCCAGTATAATCCAGGCCATTCAATCTTGGCTGTGTTGTCGTCTTGGACCTTCACTTGGATGTATTTAGCTATGCATTCTTGACAGAAAGGGTGAGTACAGAGGTTTTTGTTCTTGAACTTCTTGTTTGTTGCCACTGGTTCTATGAAAATCTCACAAGTCAAGCTGCTTCCATTGCCTTCTTCTTCTTCTTCTCCTTCTCCTTCTTTCTTTTCTAGGCTTTCATTTGGCTTTTGCAGAGTGTTTCCCATCTCTTTTGCAATTCTCCTTTCACACAAATCTTTTTACTTATTAGCTGTCTCATTTTAGATTACATGAGAGAAGTTATACATACATTATACATGATCGAAACATGGTGGTTGAGTCATTTTATTGTCAGTTTTCTCAATGTAGTATAGCCTTGTTGCTTTCCTTACATGCCTATGGGTGAAGAAGCCATACGACGATACGAATGTCCTCCTGGGATGGATTCTCCATATACTAAGGGTGGCAACTGCAAAGAAAAGGGAAAGGAGAACGATCACAAGGGTACAAATCAAGCCCAGACCCGTTAAAGTTCCATGCAGAACATAATGGCCCAAGAATCATATAGGACAAGTGTCCAAGGGATATCTTCTGGGCTTCTTTTCTTCTTGCCCCACCTAATCTTCTTCAGATTTAATGATGTGTGGCACTACTTATCTTGTTATATGGTTGAGATCAAATCTTATTTCAAATGTAAACCTAAGGCTCTCGGTCCATTGGAACGACCAATGAGCTCTAGCTGGGTTCTAGTGCCAGTCATTAGAAACTGTCAGCCGCGTCGTTGGCTAGTAATCAATAATTCGATGAACTAAATTAGTGTTGCTGCTACTGTTTCACTTCTTTCACTAACTATTGTTGCTGCTGAGGCATATAATTATAATCTTGTGAAGGTAGAGAAGGCAAGGAGAAGTCTGGAAGAGGATCTTTGCTCCATGTCCAAGAGGACTCGTCATGAACAAATATTGATACACATTGACATGTGTCTTCAAACTTCATCCATGAATCTTGTTGCCACGGGTCACTAGGAGAATGCCATATGTTAAGATAATCATCCAACTCAAGTCTAAAGTTACCTAATATGGGTCATGCTTCATCCATTTGAAGGGAATATAACAAATGATACAAAAATATGGTCCATTTTACTTTAGAAATTGAATTAAAATGACTCATTTAATTGTCGGAAGGTTATCACTACAATATCGTCACCTTTTGACTACCGATTTCTTTTATAAAGTTATTGATTATAAAGAAACATGTGATTTGAGATCCTTATCTTAAGGAGAAAATGACCATGAAAACCGAAATTGAAAATCAGTTTCTTTATGATAAGTTAATTTTTGCGACAACAACTATAGTTGCTACATGACAAGAATATTATCATATTGTCGCCGGTCCATTGGTATAAACCAAATATAACATATTCTCAAGAAATTGAATATTTCACGGCATTGGCGTATAGTTCGTCAAGAGTAACTTTATTTCCTGGAGCTTTGATACTAGTTCAAAACAAGCCGTACTGTGTGATCTCTAAGTACTTGTGACTTTGGTGCCCACGGGAACTTAATTGAATACTTTCAAACAACTTTTTTTTTTTAAAGAAAAAGAAAAATTAGTCATCCGAACTTAAACTTTTTTAAAATAAGAGTAAAAAATTGAACTAGACTTTATCTACTCCTATTTTTTTTTTTATTTAAAATACATGTAGAGTTCGAGTATTTTGTTTAGGTAAGAAGTCATTTTCTTGTGACAGTGCAAAATATTATTTGTCCTCCAAATTCTCATAAAAGTATATTATAAACTACAATAAAATGGTCGTTTTTGCAACACTTGTGATGTCGTGCCTAATGAGTACAGGATCCAGAATCCTTATCTTAAGAAGTTACTTAAAAGTTCAAATGGTTCATAAAAATGTTAAAAGTCTAATATTAATAAATATACATTAATTGATGTGATAGATAGCTTGGTTTCATCATAAGATATTCTTGTCCAAATGGTTATTTATCTCATTATTTCACCATCAAACAATAATCTGTATGAGGGTTGCGTTTTAGTCACATTCTGTTAGGAAATTGGTGGTGAAAGCAGACACGCAGCTAAAGTAAAATTGTAATAAAATAAAGAATAAGTGTAAAAGAAAATACCAGAAATTACGTGGTTCGGCTTTTAGCCTACGTCCACGGGCGAAAACAGAAGGAAATATTTTACTAGTGAAAAGGAGTTACAAGTATTGTAGTATTTTAATTCACTTCCCAAAACCCCAATACACTCAAACTCTCTAAATCACTGTAACAAGGACTTATTAATTCAAGCCCACAAAACTTTCTCTCAACTCTCCAATTCTCTCTAAGGGAATTGCTTGGAATTGGAATTGGATACAGAAACCAAAGTGCAAAGCTTCTTTATATAGGCAAAAAATGTTACTGTGCATATAATATTAAATTATTTTTTTTTCCTTTCTCGGCCCAGCTTTGATTTTCTTCTCTTCTTTCTTCATTTTCTTCTTCCTTTTTGACATTTTGCAGCTGCCGACTTTCTTCTTTGATTTCTTTGAATTCAAAAGTTCAAACTTGCTGTTGTGTGCTTCTAGATGCTTTGCATCTAGAAGCCTTGACTTTTCACATTCTCCCACTTGGAGATTAGATTGAGACTCGATCAATCTCCACACCATCCTTTCTGCTTCGCAATAAACATGTTGCCTACGTTTCTGTTAGGCCACAAGAGGATTTACTCCAGATAAACTTGTCAGCATTTATTGGCTTGGTCAAAACATCTGCTAGGTTCTCCTTTGTATGGATTTTCTGTAAATCCACACTTCCATCTTCCATCTTCCACTACTTCTCGAACGAAGTGATACTGAACTCCTAGGTGCTTTGTCCTTGAATGAAAGGCTGGATTCCTTGCAATGTGCAAGGCACTCTGACTGTCACAAAACACAGGCATTTTCTGTTGTTTGTAACCGAGTTCCTCCAATAACCTTTGCATCCAAATAGCTTCCTTACAAGCTTGTGTAGCTGCCATGTATTCTGCTTCTGTTGTAGATAAAGCCACAACGGTCTGCAGTTTTAAAACCCAACTTACAGCTGCTTCCGCAAGTGTAAACACATAACCAGTAGTGGATTTTCTTTCATCAAGGTCGCCTGCAAAATCTGAATCCACATAGCTCCTGACAGTAAACTCTGATCCTCCATAATATAATGCAACATCTGAGGTTCCTCTGGTGTATCTCAGAATCCTCTTCACAGCTATCCAATGCTCTCCACCAGGATTCGCCATGTATCGACTAACTGCTCCCACTGCTTGAGCAATGTCCGGTCTTGTACATATCATAGCGAACATTAAACTTCCTACTGCTGATGCATACGGTACTTGAAACATCTCCTTCCTCTCCGCTTCATTGCTAGGACACATACTTGAGGATAATTTGAAATTAACAGGAAGTGGGGTAGAAATTGACTTACACTCTTGCATGTTGAAGCGTCGCAAGATTTTCTTCAAGTAATTCTTTTGTGAAAGCCAAATCTTCCTGTTATTTCTGTCTCGATGAATTTGCATCCCTAGAATCTTGTTTGCTGGTCCCAAGTCCTTCATTTCAAACTCCCTAGCCAACTGTGCCTTCAATTCTTGGATTCGATCTTTGTTGGGGCCTGCTACCAATATGTCATCCACATACAACAATAAAATAATGAAATCATTATCTTCAAACCTTTTGTAATATGCACAATGGTCTGAACTGAGTCTGTTGTATCCAAGGCTCATAATGAAGGAATCAAATCTCTTATACCAACACCTCGGCGTCTGTTTGAGACCGTATAGAGATTTGTTCAACTTGCAAACCAAGTTCTCCTTTCCTGTTTCTGCAAAACCTTCTGGTTGGAGCATATATATTTCTTCTTCAAGTTCTCCATGAAGAAATGCAGTTTTCACATCTAACTGCTCTAGATGTAGGTCAAATGTAGCACACATTGCTAAGACTACTCTGACTGTCGTGAGTCGAACCACCGGAGAAAATATCTCATTGAAGTCAATACATTCTTTCTGAGCATATCCTTTCACCACCAATCTCGCACGATACCGCTCCACTTGGTCATTGCCATCACGTTTGATCTTGTAGACCCATTTGTTTCCAATGGCTTTTCTTCCACGTGGCAGTGGTACAAGTTCTCATGTCTTGTTTTTGTGTAGAGCTTCAATTTCTTCCTGCATTGCTGTCATCCACAAAGCAACATCTGAGCTGTTTAAAGCTTCATGGAAAGTTGAAGGTTCTCCATCCTCTGTTAGAAGACAGTATGCAACGTTGATCTCTGTGACATACTCCAAGTGCCATGTTGGCGGTCGTCTCTCCCGAGTTGACCGACGAACTTCTGGAGCCTCAGACTCGACTGGTTCTTGTTCCTCGTGCTCTGGTGCTGCTTCAGAAGAATCTGAATCTTCTACATATACCGGTACAGTCTCTGACTTTTCTTTTACACTACTATCATCCTCATCTTTCCTCTGCAATTGATCTTCCACAAAGATAACATCTCTGCTGATGACGATCTTGTGGGCAGTAGGGTCCCACAGACGATACCCCTTTACTCCATTAGCATACCCCAAGAAGATACATCTTCTAGATTTTGGATCCAGCTTTGTTCTTTCTTGGGCATTGTACATCACGTACACAGGACATCCAAATGCATGAAGGTAGGAATAATCAGCTGATTTTCCAGTCTACATCTCCATCGCCGTCTTCAACCCAATAGCTGTAGATGGCGACCGATTTACTATATAACAGGCAGTTTTGGCCGCTTCTGCCCAAAATGAATTAGGTAGACCAACAGTTTTCAACATAGCTCTTATTCTTTCTGTAAGAGTTCTGTTCATCCGCTCCGCCACTCCGTTTTGTTGAGGAGTGTATGCCACCGTGGACTGCCTCTGAATACCTTCTTGCTTACAGAAAACAAGAAACTCGCCGTCTGTATATTCTCCACCATTATCCGTCCTCAAACACTTGATCTTTTTACCAGATTCAAGTTCCACCCGCGCTTTGTATTCTTTAAACACTAGAAATACATCTGACTTTTTCTTAATTGGATACACCCAACATCTTCTGGAATAATCATCAATGAAAGTCACCATGTACTTTGCACCTCCCATAGATATATCCGGTGATTCCCAAACATCAGAATGAACCAAGTCTAGAATGCATTTACTTCTAGCAACAGATCTACTAAACTTTAATCTATGCTGCTTACTAATAACACAATGCTCGCAAAATGGTAAACTTACCGATTTGAGCCCCGGAAGTAATTTTCGCTCAGAAAGAATCTTCAAGCCTTGTTCCAACATGTGGCCAAGTTTGAGATGCCACATCATCGTTGACTCTTCTCCATTTGATGCGACACACGCATCAGCCTCCTGCAGTGTTTCTCCTTTAAGCATGAATAGATTAGCACCGATCTTTTCTGCCTTCATCAATACAAGCACGCCTCTAACGATCTTCATAATTTCATTCTCAACATGAGTTTTGCACCCACGACTATCCATTTGTCCCAAAGATAATAGATTTTTCTTCAGGTCATTGACATGTCGTACCTCCCCAATTGTGCGAATTGTACCATCAAACATTTTTATTTTAATAGTACCAATACCAGCTATCTCCAACGCATGATCATTACCCATATATACAGATCCTCCTGAGATAGGTTCATATGTGTGGAACCATTCTCTCCGAGAGGTCATGTGCCAGGTAGCTCCTGAGTCTATAAGCCAGACATCAGACAGTCGTTTTCTGCCTTCTGAGACAGTTGTTGCCTCGCTGTAGAGAATTTCGCCTTCATCTGAGGTACTTGCTACACACCCCTGAGCATTTGATGACTCAGGTTCTTTGCCCTCTTTTCTCTTACTCCAACACTCTTTCTTGACGTGCCCTTTCTTGCCACAGTTGTAGCATTTCACATTCTTCTTACTTCTGGATTTTGATCTACCATGATTTTGACTCCCACTGGGGCCACGTTCCGTTGATCTCCCTCTCGTCACCGATAGCGCCTCCGCTTGCTGCGAACTTGCTTGTCTGTTTTCCTTATTTTTCCACCTGCTCTCCTCATTTAATACGGAGGCTGCAATATCATCGAAAACTAGACTGTCCACTGGATTGTTGTTCGTCAGGTTGATGATGAGTTGATCATACGAATTTGGTAGACTTTGAAGTAGAAGTTCTGCACGTTCATTCTCCTCTATATTATGACCCAACGTTGTGAGTTGTGAAAATAGAGTCTTCAAGGTGTTGATGTGGTCGGTCACTATTGTAGATTCCGCCATTCGAAGAGTATAGAGTTTTCTCTTTAAGAAAATTTTGTTGTGTAGTGACTTGGCCTCGTACAATTTTGTAAGAGTATCTCATATTTCCTTCGCCGTGTTTTTCTCTGCCATACTGGACAATACTCCATCTGCAAGTACCAAGTGTAGATCAGAAATGGCGTTGCCGTCTACCTCGATCCACTTGTCATCAGTTATCTCCATGGGCCTTTCTCCAATTGCTGCCAAGCAATTATTTTTCCTCAATACAGCTTTCATCTTCATTTTCCACAACGAAAAATTATTTCCATTAAACTTCTCAATTTCATACTTTGCCGCCATTTTGTTGATAAATACTGCACACAAGCTAGTATACCACCTTGAATAGTTGTGAGTATGTGTGAGAATGTATACCAGGAAAGTTCCTAGGAAAGACTGGAGGGGTCACAATGGTCCCACTTAAAACCCAGACTCCTTAAGCTCTTATTGCCTTTGTGACAGAACTTTCCTATACATGTACAAAAAACCACACAGTTGCTTTACTCACACCACTATTCCCTACTTTGCACCGCCAAATCTTGGGTCGCCCCCACCGTTTCTTGTAAACAGTGCCGTATACGTGAACAATTCCGTATACGTGAATAGTACCGTATATGTAAATAGTGTCGTATACGTAAATAGTACCATATACCCGAATAGTACCACTCCTACCATTTCACGTGAATAGTACATATACGTGAATAGTATCGTATACGTCAGTACCCCTTACGTGAACAGTACCCGACTCCAAAAATACAATCAATAGCTCTGATACCACTGTTAGGAAATTGGTGGTGAAAGCAGACACGCAGCTAAAGTAAAATTGTAATAAAATAAAGAATAAGTGTAAAAGAGTATACCAGAAATTACGTGGTTCGGTTTTTAGCCTACGTCCACGGGCGAAAACAAAAGGAAATATTTTACTAGTGAAAAGGAGTTACAAGTATTGTAGTATTTTAGCTCACTTCCCAAAATCTTAATACACCCAAACTCTCTAAATCACTGTAACAAGGACTTATTAATTCAAGCCCACAAAACTTTCTCTCAACTCTCCAATTCTCTTTAAGGGAATTGCTTGGAATTGGAATTGGATACAGAAACCAAAGTGCAAAGCTTCTTTATATAGGCAAAAAATGTTACTGTGCATATAATATTAAATTATTTTTTTTCTTTTCCTTTCTCGGCCCGGCTTTGATTTTCTTCTCTTCTTTCTTCATTTTCTTCTTCCTTTTTGACATTTTACAGCTGCCGACTTTCTTCTTTGATTTCTTTGAATTCAAAAGTTCAAACTTGCTGCTGTGTGCTTCTAGATGCTTTGCATCTAGAAGCCTTGACTTTTCACACATTCTACTTAGTAATTAATTAAGTTACATGACTTTATAGAATTCATCATTGACCAAGATTGAATATTTAGTGAGGAAAAAAATCGAGAAGATAATCTTGACCATTTATTCACCAATAAGATATATATTTTAAATGTTCTGTAGAAAGAAAATAAAATAAGATCAGAATATCATATTAGAGGAGAATCTTTATCTTAGGAGCGAAGCTATGAGGGAGCTAATGTGGGCTGTAGCTCGGATTAGTTTCTTGAAAAAAATTAATTAATTATAAATTTATTTTTTAAAAAAAAAACTTATAGTAAAATATAACTAATAATTATAGTCAATATCTATTTTCTCTAAATCGAAAAACTCACGTAAATTCTTGATTAATTGATCCAATTATGCAAAGTTTAAATTTCCCAAAACTCAATTGTTCAAGTTATCAAGTTACCACCTCATGAATGACAGCCAACCTCTGCCGCACCCGCATGCTCATACTATTTTTGAATTAGTTATTAGCTTATACTTTTGTCAAATTTTTTAATAAAATAATTAATAATTCTCTAATGTATTATTATCAGAGACAGTATAATTCAGATACAATAATATATAAATTTTCTTTTTTTGAAGAATCGGACAATTTTATCGATAGTGTTTTTTAATTACATTGTATTTTTTAGTTTTATTATTATTTTTTTCGTTTATCTACTGTATTTTAATAATTTCATTTGTATAAAATAAATTTTTTGAGAAGTATTTGAATTTTAAAAAAATCTAACCCACCCAAAAAATAGTGCTAGGCTGCCAGCTTCCCCACTGCTTTATCCCATTTTCAAAACCCGGCTGTAGGCGTCTCCGCTTAAGCTTCGGAGATTCGGACGACGCCGATGAGGACGAAGAAGAAGGCTTTTTATTATTATTCGAAACTCTAATAGCCTCAATATTAGAGCCAACTAGGTGAGGAAAATAAAGCTTGGCTTTCCGGCCGTGAAGCCTGAAAACTGCTTGATCATAAGCTAATGCAGCATCCTCAGGCGAATCATACGTCCCCAGCCAAACTCGTGCCCCATTCTTGTTCTTGTGGTCCCTTATCTCGGCTGCGAACTTTCTCCACGGCCTCCTCCTCACACCTCTAAATAAACATCTTTGCACGTGATGACGAGTCTCGGGCGTCTGAGGTGTCGTGGTATCGGTTACGGCCACGTGATTCGAGTCCCTCGAAGTAGGGATGTGGAAGTCAATCTCGTCATCCTCGAGAAGTTACAGGCGGATTGACTCCAGGGTAACAAATTCTGACTCTGAGATTTTTTCCGTGTACATTTTTCGGAAAGATTTTAACAAGGCTTGTATTAGATCTGCGATGGTTTTGTGTTTTGAATGCCTTATTCCCTAGTTTATATATACAACTAGCTAGAGTTGCATGCACTTATCTGCATCTGAAGGGATCACACTGCTAGTGTCCAAATTGGGTTATTTGTTAAATCCCATACAGCTATCTGATCATAGCTGAGTTATATAATTATGGTGCGTTTACTTCCCGGATTGAGGAATTGAAATCTGCAATTGAAATAATTAACGACATTTACTTCACAAATATGGAGCAGACTCACCACTATGGGAATGTGGAATGGAGAATGGGAGATTGATTTTTATGGGAGAGATGGAAATGAATCTCCCATTCTCGGGATTGACCATTTTATTATTCTCAAATTAAAAATGTCTACTTTGGCCTTTTTTTTATAATTAATATATTATGATTAATTAATATATAAATATATTATTAACTATAATTATTAAAAGTTATAGTTATTTTAATTAATTAATATACCATTATAATAATTATTAATATAATTGATTTATATATTATTATTAATGAATTAATATAATTATTACTATTAATTAATATATTAATATATTATCAACAATAATATATTAATAATTATTGTTCCTGAATAAATAATCACAATAATTAATAATATTATTAATTAATATACTATTATAATTAATTCATATATTATTATTAATTAAATAATATATTTATTACTAATAATTAATATATTATTAAAAATAATTATTAATGATTATAATTTTTGAATAAATAATCACAATAATTAATATATTATTATTGTAATTAATTAATATACTATTAATATAATTATTATATTTAATTCATATATTATTATTAATTAATATTATTAAATAAATAAATAATATAATTATTACTACTAATTAATATATTATTAACAATAATTATTAATAATTATAATTTTTTGAATAAATAATCACAATAATTAATATTTTATTTTAATTAAGTATTTAATATTAATATTATTAGTTAATATATTTTTTACAATTAATTAATATTTTAGCTAATAATAATTATGACAATAATCAATTAAGTATTTTTTTAGTAATTTGTTACAATCTAACTCATTTTGATTCTGATTCTAATTTCGATTCTAAGATAAAGTAAACATATTAATGACAATTCGACTCATTCCGATTTCGATTTCTACAGTTTAAGTAAATAATTTATTTTGATTCTTATTCTTACCTATTTTCATTCTAATTCATTCTTATTCCAGTTTATTCTCATTCCAATCCATTCTTATTCCAGTTTAATAAACGCAGTATTAGTTCATTAGGAATCTTGGTAATGGCTTCGGCATTATTAATTTAGGAGTTTTTTTATCTAGTGCATATCTCATTGTGAGGAGCTCTGTTATGGGGCCCACGACTCTTAGTGAGAGCTTGCCATGGGCGCAGTTACACTTACTATATCAGATTTCATTAATGCGGTTTTGTGCTTTGATAGGTGGAGAAAGTGATGCATGTCCTTTGTTTAGTGGAGAAAGTGATGCGGTCAAAAGAATAAATAAGAAAATAATTATTTAAGGACTATTATATTGCAATCTAAGACAACTTGTTGAATGTACTGTTTATTTAAAAAAATTAAAAAAAAAAACTGTCCCCCTTTTGACGTTATCGATGGTATTACTTTTTGTTTGTGTTTATAAAACTCGATCGATTGGAATCTAAAGCTGGTCATCAACCTGTACCTTCCTTAAAAACATGATTACACAAATTTTTAAAATATTTCTTTAATTTTGTAAGTTGCATTTAATTAATGTATCGAGTTTGTCTAAATCCATTAATTATGTTCTTTTCTTCACTCATTCTAAAAAGTTAACACAATTATTAAAATTTTAAAATATTAAATTCTCCATCTCACAGTTGCCTTTCATTGAATTAATTTCTTTTCTTCTCCATCTCACAGTTGCGTTGTTCTTTCTCCACTATCACTTCTTACAAACTAGCTCTCATTTTTTTTATCTTTTGTCTATGGATTCTTAATCTTTGTAAATTCCAATTCTTTCTCTACTAACACTTCTTACAAATTAGCTTCTGATTTTTTTTCTCTTTTATCTATACATTCTTAATCTTTGTAAATTCCAATTCTTTCTCTACTAACACTTCTTACAAATTAGCTTCTGATTTTTTTTCTCTTTTATCTATGGATTCTTAATCTTTGTAAATTCCAATACATCTTGCTTGTGGCATTTGAATTGGGATACTTGTTGATTGGATTTTCAAACTGGCATGCGTTTTATATCTTTGCAGAGATTAAAACAAAAAGAAAAAGAATTTAATTGTTAGCTTTTCATGGTTGTGGGTGCCATATTCTAAAGACACTAAACCATACTATGTGTCCATCCTCTCTAATAAAAAAAAATTCTAAAAAAATGACACCTAAATTATTCTGGGAGAATAATATTTAGAAAAAAATTACCCCAAAACTCATAAAGACGGCAAGATGGGAAATTTATTCTACGATCCATTGGTATAGGAAAATCACGTCCAAAAGTCCATTGTGACGTAAAAATATACACGTGCAGAATAATTCCCTTTAATCAAATTCGCCTCGACGTATACAGAAATGAAGAGGGTTCTAGGGTGTGCAGCAGTGGCGAGCTTCCATTTTGGGAGCTCTACTGTGAGGCCCACAGCCGTCAATGGGGAGCTCGCTATGCATGAAGTTGCGCTCTAAAACAACTTACTTAAATGATAAAGCATTCATATTTAAACCAAAGGCCAACAAAAAAGAAAAAACAAAACGACGTAGTTTTAGTTGACTTCTAATTTTATTTGAAACGAAGTCAAAACCACGTCATTTTTTTTGGATGTGCTTTTATCAGTGTTTTGTTAGGCTTTGGTTCTTTCCATCATTTTTCGAAATCACATCAGATGATAGGAGAATCTTTATCCACTTTGGAAACCTGGCTGCTTCATTAATTAGCCGTCTCCGCTTAAGCTTCAGAGATTCAGAAGACGTCGACGACGACGAAGACGAAGAAGAAGAAGGCTCCGGAGATAGATGCTTATTATTATTATCTGTAACACTAACATCCTCAATACTAGTGTCGGTAACGAATTGAGGGAAATTAAGCTTTGCTTTCTTGCCGTGAAGTCTGAAAGCTGCTCGATCATAAGCCAATGCAGCATCCTCCGCCGTATAAAACGTCCCCAGCCAAACCCGTTTCCCAATATTGTCCTTACCGTCCCTTATCTCCGCTCCGAATTTTCCCCACGGCCGCCTCCTCACTCCCCGGAAACTCCTTGGCTCGTGGCTCTCACGTGTCCGGGGCGTCGCGGTTGCGGACGCCGCGTCGTTGGAGTTAGAGTCGCTCCAACTAGCTGTTTCTGAAGGAAAGGAAGCAGAGATGTCGGTAAAGTCGAACTCGTCATCCTCGAGAAGATACTGGCGGATTGACCCCAAGATAGCAAATTCTGACTCTGAGATATTTTCTGCGTTCATTTTTTTTTTTTTTTTTGTCAGTCAGAACTACTTTTGGAAGGCTTTGTTAGATCCGCAGGGCTTTTGTGTTGAACCTGTTGCCTTATTTATGCGTCAAGTAGTAGCCGCATGCACTTATTTAATTACCACATGCCTCATGCCTGTATGCATGTGGGGGTGTCGCAGGACTGCCAGTGTTGTGTTTTTTTTTTTTTTTTAAATCCCATACATGCATCTAGCTAATCTCGGCTGTGTCACGTAATTAATTCATGAGGAATCTTTTTGATAATGACTCGTGCGTATGCGTTAATGTAGCTGTTTTTAAAAAAAAAGACCAAAAAAAAAAAACATATATTTAAGGTCCATTGCAATCTAGTACTAACTTGTTGGGTATATTATATGTAGAATATGAGCATGTTCCCTTTTAATGTTAGCAATGGTATTAGTTTTTGTCCTTTTTTTACCCAAAATCGAAATAGAGGAATCCAAGGTAGGTCAACTATTACCTTCGTTACGCGACAACGGAATGAGTAAAAAAAATTGAAAATATTTATTTATTTATTTTAATTAGTTGCAGTTTATTAATTGATGCTATGAATATGACATGATAGTTTTTTTTATAAAAAAAAAATACACCTTTCATTAATCATAAAGAGAATAAATGTAACAATTCAACTGGAAATTTTGAAGAGCCTTAACTTCCTTAAGACTAATTTTGCCAAAAAATTGTGTTGAGACATTACAACTTCTAGCTACATGTTGGATTTTGAAATTTTGAAAATTCTTCTTAGTTTTCAAAATGTCGAAGATCACCCAAAAAATCTCTTATGGTTATAACACTACAAACGATGATCTCTTTCATACGAGAAAACATTTTACATTTTGGAAATTGCAGGAATAGGATTCTCTCTCAATTGAAACTTTATTATTATTTTTTTTGAATTTTTAAAAATTGTACCACATGTTTTTTTAATCATAATCATGAGTAGAATTTATTTTTTTTAAATTTATTTATCGACAACCTATCATCAAGAAAGTTTTTGCTCAAGAAAAATTTAGGTCAAAGAGTGGTTTTTAATCTTAAATTTGCATGCATGTGCGGGAGCCATCTATAGAAAGTTTTTGCTCAAGAAAAATTTAGCTCAAAGAGTGGTTTTTGATCTTAAATTTGCATGCATGTGCGGGAGCCATCTATTCTCTCCTATCCCCACCTCTTTTCATGTCATAATCTTTATTATTCAATTATTTATTACTTACTACCTTTACTAAATGATAAAACTGAATCTAGTTAAGTAACAGTCACAAGTGTTACTTTGGGGGGGGGGGGGGGGGTGGCTGAAAGATTTGTAGAGGCCATTGAATACTATAAAATAAGATTAGATTAAAGGAGGATTACCTTTTAAATCTTTATTCTACCTGGAAATCTGACTGTTTAATTAATTAGCGTTTGGAGATATGACGAAATCGGTAAATTAGGCACATAGTGCTACATCGCATGTGAGGATCACAGTGCTAGTCTCCAAATGTGTTGTTTGTTTTATCCCTCTATAAATGAATCTACTGCTAACTGAGTTTTATAAATTAACTAGAAAATAGAACCGCGCTTCACGCGGCTTTAAACAAAAAAAATTAGTATTATCCTTTTTTTACTTTGTAATTGATGAAACTGATAAAAAATACAAATTGATTTTTTTGTATTAGCCAGCAATACAAATAAAGAAGCAGGCAATACAAATAAAGAAGTAATGCAAGATAAAAAATAAAAAGGAGAGAATATATTATAAAAAAAAATAAAAAGGAGAGAATATATTATAAAGTGATTTTATTCATTCCAATTGTGTGTGTACAAAACAAAAAGATGAGTTCTCCTTTTATAGTTACATAATCACTCCATGAAATTAATGAAAAATTATGGATCATAATTCTTTGTGAGATAGTGGGAGTTATAGGGAAGGTAAATGTTGCTAATGGGAGATAGTGGGGAGACTACGACATATATTATGAACATCTACATTTATTTTAATAAATTCATAACATTCCTCCTTGGATGTTCATTATAAAGAATATGTCTCATTAAAATCTTTACATAATTTTTATTGTGTAATAACAATCAAATTAATTTTGAGAAGATGAAAAGTCAAATTTAAAAGAAATTTTTTTCTATTTATTAGATAATAGAGAATATACAAATATAAGAAATGGTGATGTCACATCATCTCATCAAGTCCCAACTTTATATATATATATACTATAAAATAGAACCACGTTTCACGCTGCTTTAAAAAAATAGTATTATTTTTTTTTTACTTTACACTTGATGAAACTGAAAAAAAAATATGAATTATTTTTTTTTAAGATGAGGCAGTTTTATAAAAAACAAAAAAAGCTATTAGTCAATAATACAAATAAAGAAGCAATGCAATTTTAGTCAATAATACAAATAAAGAAGCAATGCAAGATTAAGAATAAAATGAGAAAATATATTATAAAGTGATTTTATTCATTCCAATTGTGTGTGTACAAAACAAAAAGATAAGCTCTCCTTTTATAGTTACATAATCACTCCATGAAATTAATGAAAAATTATGGATTATAATTCCTTATGAGATAGTGGAGTTATAGGGTAAATGTTGCTAATGGGAGATAGTTGGGAGACTATGACATATATTATGAACATCTACATTTATTTTAATAAATTCATAACACTCTCCCTTGAATGTTCATTACAAAGAATATGCCTCATTAAAATCTTTACATAATTGTTATTGTGTAATAATAATTAAATTAATTATGAGAAGATGCAAAGTCAAATTTAAAATAAAATTTCTCTATTTATTAGATAATAGAAAATATACAAATATGAGAAATGGTGATGCCACATCACTTCCTCAAGTTCCAACTTTATATAAATATATATATAGATATATAGATTGACTAAGAAACTCTTTAATGAACTCATATTTTAAAAATGTCTCGCCTCATCTGTTAGACTTAAGAACTTAATGCCCTTGATAGATTTAGTGCATAGGTGGGTCATGCAAATTTTTGTGCCGTCGCCTGGAAACCCTTCCCGTTCAAATAAAGAAGTAAAACAGAAAGAAATATTAATTTGAGGTCCTATTGCATATTATTATCAACGAACTTGTTAAAGAATGGTGATATTTGAATCCTCAAATTTTGTATATCGACCTCACTTTTAAAAAAAATTATAAAAAATTTACATTGTTTTTAATAATTTTAAATGAAGAAGAAATTTGAACAATTAATCAATTAAATTATCATTAATTATATAAAATTATGTGTAAAATGTCAAGAAATTGAGCTTCCTCCCAAGATTACTCCAAGCAAGTTTTTAAGCAACAAATTAACATAAAAAATTAAATAGAGAATACACCTATCACACAACACAAGATTTCTGTGGAAAACTCTAAATCCGGAGAAAAACCACTATTGTTGTCAAAAGACAACTAGAGAAAAATATTCACTTTGTAAAAAATTTTTACAACCATATTTTAATTTTATCTCACTCAATCCCTAAAGACATGATCCTAAAAAATATTCTTTAACAAAGAAAACCCATAATACCTATTTTGAGGAGCCAAATGCTCCTTCAATATATTTGCATGCTTAAGAATATTTTTCTCCTCTCATTTTGGATTTACTTATTTAGGATGATCAAAACTTATAAAAGGCTCTCCTATTTATAACAAAACTATAGTACTATTTAAACTATGTTACTATTTATACTGTGTTACTGTTCATGCCATGTTACTATTCAAGCCACGTAGCCAAATAGTGTTACTATTCACGACGTGGTCAAACCGTATTACTGTTCACCATGTGGTCAAATCGTGTTACCTTGATAAAAAAAAATTCATAGCTAATGCTAAAAAACATTGTCTTTATCAACAGTTATAATTTTCAATATAGAAAATTATCATACTCCACCATAAAGAGTATACTCACTTAAAATCAATCATTCTAAGTTTTTTTTTCTCGGCACATGTTGAATATATCTACTAAAATTATGGTGCAATTCTCATTCTTGACTTCCCTGAGAATTCTTCAGCCATGACATAACGTTTCCACCACACACCTTGTATTTATACCAAGCCAATGCCCGCGTACAAACTTGTGAACCCCATTGATGATAACATTTTCTCTTTCATGACAACTTGAAGATTTACATTACATAGTTACATAAGCTCTATAACATATCTTAGTCATTACTCAATAATAATATTAAATAAAAATAATTAAATAATCAAATATACAAATATAATTTGTAAAAATTGTCAAACAAAATAAAAGTAAAGTCACACGAATTGATAAAAATAAAGTAACATAACGCCAAGTTACCAACAATTTGCAAAGTCACTAAAAAACAAAGTAACGTAATGCTAAGTCACCAATAATTTGTAAACAAAAAACCCTAAGCTTCTCCACCGTCACACGCATTAGCAATACCCAATACTGGTTCGATACACTCTCGACACTATTTTAAAGGACGTCGGCTACGTGATTCCAGCGAGAGCAAGCCATCTTCTTCCCTGAGTCCATCGAGCCACTTCACAATCACTGGTTCTAGCCAAACAATTGCACTATCACAATCTTCAAGATCGCCACTCGTACTTCTCCTGGTTCCCATCGTTGATGGCTCCGTAATTAACACTTTTTGACAAGTGCAATAGCTCTAGTGAAGGATCAGATTGTGTTTGGTTTCAGAAACTTCGCTATTTCAATTAATTGTGGCTTTATTTGAACAATTAATTTCGGTGTTATGTTAATGTATTATTGTAACTTTATTTGAATAATTAATCTTAATGTGCTATATTTTAAAACTTTAAATGTATTATTGTAGCTTTAATTGAACAATTAATATCGATGTACTATATTTTGAAACTTTGAATGTATTATTTTATTTTTATTTAAACAATTAATTTGTTTAAATTTATTAAATTTTAAATTTAATTGGTAGTAAAATTATTTTTATGTTAGATTTTTTTTAATTTTATTTGTTCATGGATTGGGGAGAACTAAAAATTTTTAATTCGGAAACTAATGCATAAAATAGTAGATTTGATATGGATTAAGTTAAATTCATATCCAATCCGCAGACGTATGGATTGAGTCAAATCCGCATTCGATCCGCAGATGTATGGATTAAATTTGGATTGAGTTTAATCAATCCGTGGATTGGATTTGATTGAAAAATTATAATACGCAAAAATTATGGATCGGATATAGAATGATATCTAATCCATAAAATTCGATCAGCGAACACCCCTATCGAAATTTACTGAATTACCGTTGAAATCATAATTTATCGAATCATCCTCAATATCTTAAATTACCAAATTGTCATCAGTTTGGATAACAAAATTAATCACAAGTTTTGAATTTATGAAATTACCCTGAAGTGCGAAATTACCAAAATACCCTTAATAACTTAAATTAAGGGATTACCCACAAAATCTTAAATTACCTCTTTTTCCTAATCGGAAATTACCAAATTATCCATCATTTTCATAAATTACAAATTTACTCCAAAGTTTTATGAAATTACCGAATTGCCCTCACCGGTCAACGGTGACCGGACTTCAGTCAACGACGACGGGAAGCTCGAGTTTGATAGTTTAGACCTCGGTGAGTCCAACGATGCCGGCGGTGACCTTCCACGAGCGGAGATGGCGGCAGATCGAAGCTCCAAAATTCGTGAGTTTCTTGGTGGTTGTGGTTAGTCGAAAAGTGATGAGTGTGAGTTGAGGAACAAGATCCAAGCGATAGTCTGGCTAAAAGGCCGGCGGGATCAAGGACGATAGAAACGGGTTTAGCCGCGGCTTTTTGAGCTTTAAATGGCGGCGTTCCGATCGGCTTTCAACGGCAAGGACGGCGGGTATTTGACCAGCATCTCACAAGCTTTAGATCGGTACCAAGCTCGGCCAGTGAGGTGGCCGGAATCGGCGGCTGTAGCCAGATCAACTTCTCTCTCTCCTCTCTCACGTGCTCCTCTCTTTCCTCTTTTGGAAACCAGCTCCCCCCTTTCCATTTATAGAAACTAGCTTTTTTTTTTAAGATTACTACTACTAATTAACCACTAGAGCTAGGCCCAATAGGTTTGAGCACCCTCAGTCTTATTGTAGGAGTTTAATTTAAATATTCTTTCTTGGAATCTTAGAGCTTGAGTGAAGGCAGGAGGAGAGTTGGACGTTCCTCGAATATTTAAAAGGGTTAAAAAATCTAAATGATACCTTCAAATTAACATAAACTGATCTCAATAGTTTGTACGGTTGTAAATATCATGAGCAATAATTCTCTTAAAAAACAATTACTACTAATTAAGCTAATGCCGAACCCGTGTTGAAATAAAATCTAACTACATGGCCATTGAATCGTGTTCAAATTGTCTCGATTTTATGTCATGACAAATTTAAAATTAATATCGAAGGGTAAAAATTAAATAATACATTTAATTAAGAAAATTAAAATGCATATGTTACATCTCATCACTAAATTTTGAGGTTTATGAGAAAATAGCTTCTTGTTTTTTGTTTGTTTAATTATCTTGTTATATGTAATTTAATTAAAGAACAAATTACTAATTGAAAAAATTATGAAATGATGGGTTTGGAGAGTAAATTCATAAGTCAAATTGCCTCATCCTAACATTAGAGATCAATAACGACCAAGAGGTTCATGTTAAGAAAAAGATGTTATTGACTAAAATTTTAAACCTTTTTTATATTTAGACTTATTTAAAAAATGTGATTTTTTTCAAAGAACCTTTTTAAAATGGGGACTTACACAAATTGTGAGGTGAAAGCATCTCCTCTCTTCTTAAATACATTATTACTTATTGAAAAATTATGACAACCAAGGGTTAAAAAACTGATTTACCGAAACTATACTTTTCTTTCGTTTTTTTTTTCAAATTTGGCACCTCAAAATGCCCCCCAGTTCTAGAAGGTGGAGGGGAACAAAAGTTTATTGAGATGATATATTATATATTTATAAATTTTGGATATAAAATTTTTGTTACGTATATATTAATTGTGATTAACCTGGTGCAAGTAAGACAACCAAGGGTTGAAAATTGATTTGGTATTTTCCCATCGCTCTCTTACATTTAAAATGAAAAGAAAAAGATCCTACATATGAATCATTCCTATATTAGTCTAACCGCGATGACATAAGCCTATAGATTTCTATTCTTGTCTACGAAGTCGTCTAGAATCACTATTCTTAAAATAAATTGGACCTACTCTTTATAGGTGTTGCAGTTCATTAAATGCATTTTATACAAAGGGTAGCAACGCCACTGTGTTAAAGAGGGTTCGGGTTACCGGATAATTGTGGTGCCGCAGTTATATTCAGTTGTTAAATCTATTTAAATGAGTGGGGTTTATTGAAATCCAATAATTAGGTATAACTGTAGCATAATATCACTTTTGTACCACAGTTTTTCCCAGTTAAAGAATAAGTTTGTATGTGGGCTGCAATAAATTTAAAATTCATGTTGCAATACATATAGCTGGTATTGCTGGGCAGTTTTTTTTTTTTTGGTTTTACTGTCTGCTAGCTCAATGAGCAAAAGTACCAAAATCCTTATCTTAAGCAATTGCTACAAATGGAAAACAAAATTAATGTAAGGGTGAGGCTATTTGAACCCACCAAACTACTTATTAAATTCATTTTAAAAATAATTTTTTATGATTAAAATATCTCTAAATTAAATTATAATTATGGGCATTAAAATATAGTTAAAACAAAGTCAAAATTTTAACTATTTGAACCCATTTCGACATTCAACATAGTTTTATTAACCCTCAATCATATTTTTATTAAACTCTAATTGAGTATAGACTTGATTCTTCTTCCAAAGCACATAATTTTATTAATTGGGTACATGTGATTGTATTCAGGTAACACAGTTGGTGCTTATATCTTTGTTTGCAATTTGACAGCAGGCAACATTGCGCAAAGAAGAGGAGAAGCGGCAGAAAGAGGCCAAGAATTTTGTTGGGTTCTTTATAAAATTTTAGGTTGTTTTTAGTTTATTCTATTTCAGTGTTGAAGTTCTTTCTTCTTCATCATTTTGGTTGTGATCGCCTTTGTGCTGCTGTCTATTGATCTTTTATATTATTTTACTACAAAACAGGAATAACAGAATTGGAGGATTTTTTTTCCCTTGCGTGCATAGTAGAGATTCTATTTGTGCTATATTAAATTTCTTTCTTTAAAAAAATAAGAAGAAGAGGGATGAATATTTTTTTAATTGTGTTAATAAAGAAAATCTTCATTTTAGGGGGAAAAATTATTTAGAGTTTATAAATGAATTTAATGGGTTTAATGAGTAAAAATACTATTATTATAAAAATTGTGTTAAGGGTAAATTGGGTACTTAAATGTGTTTATTAAGTAAAATTTTAAAATTCGTGGATAAGTTTATTTAGCAAATGGGTTTAATGAGTAATTTAGTAAATTTAAATAATCCTGCCCTTAATGTAAGCCTAATTTTTTTATTGAAACATGAGAACATCATATATACATCGAGCAAGAACAATCTAACAAAATATTTAATAGTAATGTTATAAAAAAAAAGAAATCCAGATATAAAATTTGCATTTGAATTGACATATGATAAAATTTCTCTTATCGAGCAAGAACACTCTTTTATGGAATGAATTTATTTTCTTCTCAAAAGAAAAAAAAAACTATAAAATAGTAATCTGTACGAGGGCTGCATTTTTGTCCCATCCTAACTTAGTGAATGCATTACACAATCTCTTATTAGTTAAAGTCGTTGTTTTATTTTATTTTGAATTCTCTCATTTACCAAGATTCTCCTCTCTTGAACACGCGTGTGATGTGACTTTGTCGTTTTTCTTTGAAATAGAAACTATTATAGATTATATTATAAAAAACAGTCAAATATTACATGTTAAATAAGACGAAACATCTTTCATAGTTAGGCATTAGTAAATTTAAAACAAAATTATGTAACATTTTTTTCGTCGGGTTTGTTTATTAACTCTGTAAAGTTTGAAATTTTATTAATTTTAATTTTTTATAAAATTTTTTAATAATTTAATATTTAATTTTTAGACATTTATATTTCAATAAAAAATTATTTTTATAAAAAATGATCTGAATAAGAAATAAATATTATATTACAATAATATCTTCATAAAATATATTTATTTTTTAAAATGATATAACGTAATTTATTTTTTAAAATTTTAATTGATAAGGATATTAATATCAAATAACTATATTATTTATTTATTTATAAAAACAAAAAATTTACTTATATTTTGATATTTAAAAAAGAAAAATAAACATGCTATTTAGATTATTTGTATTCAGCAGCCTTATTTAGACTTAAAGAAATTCAAATTCGTTCAGATTTCGAGTTAAAGCATCCACCGGCTGATTACAAACTCTAATAAAAATATCAAGAAAAAAAATTAACATTGATCGTTCAATTTTATTAATAAAATACGTACACATTTGAAAAGTTTCATTATCAAATGAAAAAAGATCAGCTGAGAGACGAAGAAAATCTTTATCCCAATTCAGAAACCCGGCTGATTCGTTAGTCGTCTCCGCTTAAGCATCGAAGATTCAGACGACGTGGATGACGACGAAGGCGGCTTCGTAGATGCAAGCCTGTTTTTAGTCTTAACCCTATTAACCTCAGTATTAGAGGCAACCAGGTGAGGGAAATTAAGCTTGGCTTTTTGGCCGTGAAGTCTGAAAGCCGCTCGGTCGTAAGCCAATGCAGCATCCTCAGGCGTCACAAATGTCCCCAGCCAAACTCGTGCCCCGTTCTTGTTCTTACTGTCCCTTATCTCGGCAGCAAACGTGCCCCACGGCCTCCTCCTCACACCTCGAAAACATCTTGGCACGTGATGATGTTGACTCTCAGGCGTCCGAGGTGTCGTGGCTACGGCTGCTATGCCACTGGAGTTACAGTCGTCGCTCGAAGTAGTGCTTTCCGAAGGAAACGGAGTAGGAAATAATTCGAAGTCGAAACCGTCATCCTCAAGAAGATACTGGCGGATTGACTCCAAAATAGCAAATTCTGACTCCGAGATGTTTTCTGTGCACATTTTTAAGAATGATTCTTAGAAAGCTTTCTTTCTTTAGATCTGCGAGGGCTTTGTGTTTGCCTAATTTTGTACATCCACCAATAGCCGCATGTAATTATCTACTATATATATACACGTCTGCTGCTACATCTGCATGTGCGGGGTCTCAGCACTAGTGTCCAAATGGGATTAATTATTTGTCAAGTCCCATACACGTATCTAAGAATAGATGGGGAAGTTAATTTATTTTTTTATATAGGAATCTCATTATTAATGGCTCGTGCATTAATCTATATATGCTATATGTGTCAGTTTTGAGGCGGCTCAGACATTTTTATTAAAACATCTTTAGAAGATTTTATTAAATTTATTATTTAAATATTTATTTATATACTTATAAGATAAAAAAAGAGTAAAAAAATAATAATAATAAATTATTTAAATAAAAATAAGTTAATATTATTTTAATTAAATAAATATTTTTTGAAGAAAAAATAAATGTTAATTAAACCACTTCTCTCTCACTCTTAATTTGAGTGTCTTTTCAAACTTAAATGTTGATGTGATTTTTTAAACAAGTAATAAAATCTTATTTAAAAAGCGTTTTGGAAATGCACTTATTCTTATTATTTGATAAGTAGCAACTGAATCATATAAAAAATTTTGATTTTGAGTTGATGTAAATTAACAAAACAAAAAAAAAATTATTGAAAGCCGATTGCAATCTAGCACTAGCAAACTTGTTGAATATATTATTTCTGTTAAAAAAAAGAACATATTCTTTTTTAACGTTAGCCATGGTTTTACTTTTCGTAGTTTTTTTTTTTTAAAAAAAAAAAAACTGGATTGGCATCTAAGAGAGGTCAACATGTACCTTCCATAGAGGACAACAACATGATTAAAAAATTTTAAAATCTTTATTTATTTTGTAAGTTGGAATTAATTAATTGTAACCATGAGATGGTGGTTACAACACTACAAAATAAACATTGAGCTCTTTTGCAACGGAAAACATTTACATATATATCCAACAATTATAAGTTTTGCATCAAGTTTTTTATGCGCGTACGGATGAAGATAATTTAATTTTATTAGGTCCTTTAAAAAGTCGGGTCTTAATTAACCTTAATTCAACCCGCTCTAGAGGAGGATGTAAGATAATTAATTCAGTTACTACTACTTTTACAATCAAATTAAACTTGAACCTCACTTGCTAAAATCAGAGACATTAATCTCACGCTTCTGAGGTGTAGTGAGTAAGGCCATTTCATTGGAGTTAAAGAGTCACAAGGTGGACTGACTCCAAGATATAGAGGATGCAAATGCTGACTTTGATATGAAATGTGTTATGGGTACAATTTTAACTTTTTAAGGAAGGTTTAAGAAAAGCTTTGTTAGATCTGCGAGGGCTTGGCGTTGAATCTGTTGCCTAATTTATACATCTAGCCATTGCTGCATGCACTTATCTAGTGCGGATAAATCTGTTCGCTGCCCAATGTGGGGCGCTCACAAGGCTAGTGTCCAAATGGGTTATTTAAATTTATTTGTTAAATCCCATACACGCATCTAATCACAGCTGAGTGTTCATAAAATGAAGAGGACCGCTAGCGACTGTCCCACTCGTTAGTTTCTCTGGTTGGCAAGCGGCCTGCCGGCCTATATATTTTTTTTGATTTATGTGCGAGTTCAAATTAATAATAAACGTTGATAACTTTTAATTTTATTTTAATATTATTATCCTTTATATAGACGGAATTCACTACAAAATCCATATTTAAAAATCACTTGCATTAAACTTTCAATCGTTTTTTTAATTAAAAAACTTAATCTTTGAATCATTAATTTACATCTAAGATTAGGATTCTGCACAACCATTGATGAGTAAAAACTCAACTCTTACAAGTGACAATTAACATATGTGCCCATTCCCTCTCGCCAATAAGATTTCGAATGCTTATCCCCTCTTCAAATGAGAGATACGTCCTTAGTGCAATGCAAGCTGAAAATAGATTCGTCAACTTTCAATTTAATTATTCTTTTATTTTATGAAAAAATGTTTTATTTTAGAAAATAAACAACAAAATGTACTCAATGTTCATGACACCTTCCCTCCACTTGCGTGACATCGAATTTGATATGGTATTTTATTTTTATTTTTTTTAATTCGTGCAGTAACGTACCTGTCCTCACATGTGGATAACGATTAATTTCCTATGCTTTAAGTGCGGAGGCGCGCCGCGGGGGGGAGGGGGGAGGGGTACCCATTCAATTTCATATAAAAAATGAATAGAAAACAAAAGGGGAAAAAATCATATTACAATTTAGTACTAACAAACTTGTTTAATTTATTATTTGTGTAGAAAAAAAAGAACATGTTCCCTTTTACCGTTATTGTCTTAGTGATGTTATTAATTATTGTTTCTAATTCAAACGACTCTCATTGCATCACAACAACATCAGTGACAAAATTTGATCAAAATCTTAATATTTTGTTTTTCATAAGCTATAGTTTATTAATTGTTACTATGTTTCTGATGGTTACAGTATGCTCTTTTGCACCAGAAAATACTACATTTTCCAATATCCAATATTCAGTTTTGTACCAGCAGTTTGTTAAATTGGCTGCAAGTAGTTTAAACTTTAGGAGTATTTTAGCAAGTCAGACTTAATTATCCTTAATCCAACCCACCAGGGGAAGTTGTCAGATAAAAAGGTTTTATGGTTAGTTTTATAATTAATGCGGTATATTTGATCAATTTAGTTAGTAAAAGAGTTGTATATTTCTAAAGTACGAAGATGTATGTGAATTAAATGGACATAATGTTAGAATAAAAATTATTTTCACAAATGTGCACCATGTATTTATTTTTTTCAATATATTAAATCATCTCGACTAATCTACATTTGAGACCCATTAAGACGGCGGTAAAATTCTCCCAATAATTATTTAATGTAACTGCATTCTTAAGTCTCGAACCTAGAACCTTGGTTAAGATAAAACAACCTCATGTCAACTGATCTACGTGTTTGTTAGTCACCATATATTTATAATATTTATAAATATAGTGTTTAAACATATACTTTATTTCTCAATATCTTGATCCATTGAGGATAAGTGGAGAACATTTTACCTATCTCTACCCATATGTGCTCCTTCCTTCTTAGTGCAAGGGTTACGTGTATAGTTAATGAAAAAATAATATAAAAATTAAACTTGACCGTTCATTATTTAAAAAATGCATATGCTAAAAAGATCCTTCGTCTAGCATATCTTGATTTCTTTTTCAATTTTTTAAATGAAAAGGGTCCTTAAGTAACCCAATATTGGTAAGAGATGCCTCTTCAATAAGCGAAGTTCTACAATACATCTGAATATCATATTAGCCACATAATAAGTAAATAATTTTATGATATGTGTGTATTTATTTTGAAAGATTATCATACAAGCACACACATGTCATGCATGCACAATTAATTGTATTACTTCTAATGAGTTGTACAATTTCTCTTGCAATAAACGTAGGATATAAAACTTTCTTGAAATGTGCGGACATGTACATTAATGCATGAGTTATAATTAATGAAGATTCATAATCAATTAATTACCTAACTCAGCTATAATTAGGTAAATGAATTTTGTATTAACAAACAAATATTCATCAAATTTAAATTTCTCTTCACTAAAATTCATAAAGGTAATTGTTGATTAATAAAAATTCATAAAGGTGATTGGTGATTAATTAATAAATATTAAATTAATTAAATTTTAATTAGAAATTATTATTAAAAGACATTAGCAATGCACCAGGGCTTTGACCGATTAGCTTTCTAGTGTAGCTAGCCGGCTACCCAAAATTTAAATCTAGAGGATTTATGCGACTAAAGAATTGATTTAAACTTGTCCTCCATCTTAACTTAAAAAAAAAAAAAAAGACATAACACAGAGCTTAAGATTGATCCTAATTCTTAAAAAATAACATATTTGGATGCTAGCATTGTGACCTCCCTCATGCACTATATAACCTACACAACCATCGGGCTTAAGATTATTTAAGGTTTTTGCGTGAATGAGATTCTGAGCTTATTCTTCATACAATCTTGAGATTTCTTTGTGAGTTTTGAGCGCTTTTATTGTAAATCTAATTTTTGATGAGAGAATTGTTGCTGCTCTTAATTTTGTAATCACTTGAGCTGAACAATTGTCACCCGCGAGCCCCAATTGGTGCTATCGTTGGTTCAGTTGGCATCCATAAGCCAATTGAGGATTTTTCATAGATTCGATTAGCAACTGGAAAGCAGATCGTTTTGGTTTCAGATTAAGGCCATTGGTAATAGAAATTTTCTAGCAGGATTGCTTGAAGTGTGGATGTACGCAAAATTGTCCACATAAAAATTAAATATGCCAATACTTCACTCTTATCCCTTTCTCTTTGATAAGATTCAACGCAAGGACTTGGAATAAAAGAAACAAATCTGCTGGAAATCAGTTTGACATTTATCTTGCAATATGCACATCCTTGGACAAAGGCTTAATTGGACAAGACTTGTCTACAACTGCTAAGAGTATTTTTAGCCTAGGTTCTCTCTTCTCAAATCATATCTCATATTTAATAGAAAATTCACCTGTTGTTTAGGTTAAATAGCATAGAATGTGATTCCTAGATTGACTTCTCTTTATGTATAAATTTATTAAGGTAATGTGAAAAAAATCAAGCAAGAAAATATACTTTCTTTCACTATTAAGTTTGCATCAAATATTTCATTATTCATTACATTTCATCTGCATCTTCAATATTTACTTATTGCTTCTCACTTACTGTCTTATCGGCATTATTTACTATTCATATTTTATTGATTATTCATTTCTTAAAACTGAGTTTAATTAAGTACACGTGTTATTTTTGGGTAACTAAAAGGGATTTGAGTAATTTATTAAGTTTATAGTTTGACAATTGACTAGACTTAAATTTGTTTAATTTTTTTAGAAAAGATTTAGTTAAGTTTATTAAAAGAGACAAAAGAGGAGAGTTTATTTCAACTTAAATTTTTGACACAATTTTTGAGATATTGATCTTATGCAATCTAGGAGTAGATGAACTGACATCATTAAATGCTACTTTAATTTTTAATATCTATCATTGGATTATATGAGATCCATAATTCAAAATTTGTATCAAAATTTGAAGTAAACAATTTAACTTAAAATATCCCTCCTTTTAAATGTGCATAACCTAATTCGTCTTGCCATCTTGGGTTGCCACATTCTGATTTCAATCTTCACCATTCATTGCTGATAAAATATACATGTCAAAAAGAGATAATTAGGATTTTAATAAAGGATTACTGTTACTAATTAATCAGCATTTGGAGATTCAGTCAGCCAGCATTGCATATATGACAGAGATGAAGAATAAAACGAAGAAGAATCAGGCGAAGAGGAAGAAGGCTCCGGAGGTGCAGACTTATTAACTCTTCACTCTAATAACCTCAGTAGTACTAGATTTAGAGGCATTGAGGTGAGGAAAATTAAGCTTGGCTTTTTGGCCGTGAACCTTGAAAGCTGCACGATCGTAAGCCAATGCAGCATCCTCAAGTGTATCATAAGTCCCCAGCCAAACTCTTGCCCCAGTCTTCTTCTTGCCATCCCTAATCTCCGCTGCAAACTTTCCCCAGGGCCTCTTCCTCACGCCTCGGAAACTATTTTGAGGACGCCGCAGCTGCATGTTAAAGCAGGCCACGTCACTCGAAGCAGTCACATTATTGTTATTGCTGCTACTTGTTTCCTAAGGAAGCAAAATGCGAATGTCGTCGAACTCGTCGTCGTGGGGAAGATACCTACAGATTGAGTCCAAGATAGCAAATTCTGAATCTGAGATATTTTGTGCGTTCATTTTTCCTTTTTACATTAAAAGTTAAGATTCTAGGAAGCTGGGTTTCTTGAGCATGCGAGTGTTTTATGTTAGAATACCTATAATTTATACACCAATGTCGGCTGCTACTTCTGCATGTGTGAGGGTCAAAGTGCCAGTGTCCAAATGTTTGTTAATTGATGTATCCCTCCCTACACATGTATCTAATTAGGGATGGCAACTAGATCGCTCTATAATGGATATTTACAATATCCATTTAATTGAATTGGATAATATCCATCCAAAAATATTTGTATTTTAAAATAGATATTTTAAAATTATGTTCAGATGGATATGGATAATTATTTTTATCCAATGTATATCCGTTTAACCCAACACAAGTTTAAAAAATTTTAATTTTATAAAATTAAAAATTAAAAATATAATAAACAAACAATTGTAAAAATATTATATTAACTAGCGAAAAATTTAAATTCCTCTTATATTAAAAACTAAAATTTTCAAAATTATCATTTAATTTTTTAACTTATTTAATATTATTAATAATTATTATTTTATTTATTAACTTTATATTATATATAGACTTCCACCGGAAAGTTGCCGGTCCTCGCCGGAAGTTCGCCGGACCACTGCCGGACCTTGCCGGAAGTTTGTCGGACCACCGCTGGACCTCGCTGGAAGTTTGCCAGACCACTGCCGGACTGCCATTTTATTTTATTTTTTTATATGTATATATTAATATATAAAATAAAATATCCATGGATCTCCATAGTTTTATGAATAAAATCCATATCCATGTCTAATATTAAATACTGGATATGAATATATCCATTATATATAATTATGAATTTGTGTTTAGATGGATATTATCCATCCATAATTGAATATTTGTCATCCCTATATCTAATCTTAAGCTGAGTTTTGTACTTAATTGACTAAGAATCTCTTAATGAACTCGTACATTAATAATTGATATTGTGCTATCCTTATCCGTGTACAGAATTCGGTGTGCCCTAGATTAAGTGCACAGGCGGCTCGGGCCGTTTTTTGCGCGATTGCCTGGAATCCTGTCCCATTGAAATTAATAAATCAAAAGATGAAAAATATCATTAACTTCGGGTACTATTCCATTTTATTATTAACCAACTTGTTTTATATATATTATTGCTCAAGGAAAGAAAAATACATATTCACCTTAAAGATTTAACGAAAGTATAATTTTCCTTTTTTTTTTTTCAAATTGGTCACTAAAATTGTCCTTCAATTCTTGAACGTACATGAAAGGGAACAGAAGGTTAACGAAGAAAAATTCTTTGTGAAAGCTTGGTGATCAGTCGTTTGATTACATGATGGCAACGCATATAATAAAGTTGTTGGACAGTTGGAGTAAACGGTTCAAACACTGTTACATTTCTCACGTGGCAGTCTACCTTGCCTTCAAACGTCGCGAACATCAATTGTAATCAATCGGAAGAAGAAACACTAACCACCAAAAAAAAACATAAATTATTGAAAAGATATTATTATATAATTTTACAATTACACGAGTACTACATACAATTATTTAATATTAACCACTAGGGTCTAATCCAATCAATTTGGATTGCAAGCATCATTCTATTCTCCATGTACTATTGCTGTTGAACTTCCAGAAAAAGATTGTTAATTATTTATAAAAGTTACGTATATATTATTAATTAAGACAGGAGTACAACAAGTGTTCATTAGAAAATGACAATCTTGAATAAATTGAGGTCAAGGGGCATTTGATGACTTCGGTTAAGTCCAAAGGCGGCTCCTCCCCCAGCCAATTTTGGCGGTGGCAGGGAGCCACGGCCTATAAAAAGACGACATGAAATATCATTTCAATTATTGCAATTTAATTGTTCAGTGTACGTCCAATACTCCTGTTGCTTTATTCAAAGTTGAATTACCTTATCCTTTATCCTTGAGCACGACTTTGATTCTTTGAACACGAGGCAACTGAAATATATATATATATATATTCTTTATTTTTAAATAAACTATAAAGTCATGAGATTTAATAATATTAAAAACAACTCTATTAAATTGCACAGATTTTTAAATGAATATATATATATATATATATATATTCTTTATTTTTGAATAAATTATAAAGTCATGAGATTAAGAACATGTTTGCATTAAAAAAATAAGAGCGTACAAATATGTATATGTGTGTGTAATAATAATAATAATAATAATCTGCGTATAAAGTGTGGGACGAGTTAACAACAACGTGAAAAGGTTTTGGAAAAACGACATCTATACCTCCCAATGTTTGGAGAAATGATTATGTAGAGTCCTAAGTTTTCAATAAGGCACTAAGACCATTTTTTTTTTACTATATTAGCCTTTGGTTATTAACTAAAAGAAATTACTTTAATGTTCGATAATAAATAGAAATATAATATTAAAATAAATGTAATAATATATACATTTTTAAATAATTTCAATGTTTAAACAAATGTTTTAATACTTTACAGTCTTATATTATATTAAACTAAATTTTATAATAATTAGAACATAATATTAAAATATGTATCTAAAATTTAAAATATTTTCAATATTATATAAAATAATAAATATTTCATTAATTGTAAAATCTATTTAACCCAAAGATTTATTTAATTTTTTAATAAATACAAATATGTTATTAAATAAATATAATAATTTAGATTTTAAAATTTATTTTTATATTAAAATATTCTAATATTATTAATCCATTAGACAATTTAAATTATTTTTTGTATTTATTAAAAAAAATTTAAAGTAAATTTTTTTAGTTACTATCTATAAAGGGTATTATAATCAAAATGGAGTTTTTGGTATCACTTATTGAAAATTTAAAGGTCTACATGACTATTTCTTCAAGCCTTGGAGGTGCATGTGTCATTTTCCCAAAGACTTTTACAATGTTATCAAATAGTTTATAGTGCTGTAAATTCACACCGTTGTCAATTCAGTTTGGATTTTAACAACATTTAAGATCTCGAACGAGAGAACAACTATATATCATGAGGCAACAAAACAATTTCCTTCATTCATGAAGACTTTTAACTGCATGATTCCATTTTGCTAATGTGTTATCACGGAGCTGTGGCTTAAAAAGCCACGGTCATAGTTTTGAAGTTAAAATGATTCTATCTTACAATTATTTTGATAAAAAATTTGAAATAATTTTATTTTTATATTGTTATTTAAAAATCAATAATAATTTTATAACTAAAATTTTAATTTCACAACACTTATTTGCCTGCTTTTGAAGGAGTCCACCTTGAACTTCAAGGACAAAATATTGATGTAAAATACTTTACCAACACTCCAAACGTTTTTTATTTTTCAAACTTCTCCAATCTGCAATCTTCAAATTCAATACTTAAGATAAATTTTAACTCGGTTATGCACACCCCTGGAACCTCATGTTCAATAGAGAAAATAGGATTTAAGCTTCCCGAGGACCATAATGCGGAAATTATAATTTTTTTAATTATCTTTTGCACTTTTTAATAACAGATTATAACGTAAGGTTAGTAAAATTGAGAAGGCCAATGATGAAGCATAATAGAGGAAATATAAAACTAATGTAGGTTATAACATAAAACACGTAGAAATTGGGGGAGGGGGGGAGGAGGGTGGGGGACAAATGTAAACTATGCACAGAATATGATAAAAATTTAATTGAGTCCCTTATTTTTCTTTATTTTTCATGGCCCCCCTAAGCCTCTCCATATAGATCCACGTACCACCATATGCACTTGACTTTGTGATGCTCTAATGTTATCAAGGGAACAACCTTTGATGCAATCCCATCATAAAAAAATGACATTATACTAACAAATTAACATCTAAAATTATCACATTATACCAATTAAAACACAAATAAGCCCCATATATATATATAGAAGAGAAATGGAAAATCATACCAATAGCACGCTAGTGGGCCAAAACATTAGCTTCAATGTTGAAGCCCCCATAAATGCAATCATTTATTAATCTATTATACTTTCTCTTGGACTTGAAGAATCGAGCCCATTCGGAAGTTTATGTGAGCCTCAACAGCGACCAAGCAGGTAGCAGCTGCACTCCATCCGAACGAAGTTTAAGTGCCGGTCCTTTTTGTTTTTTTAATCAAAATTAGTTTTCTCAATCTCACCGATTGCAATAAATGTTAGGCATGTGATATGAAATTAGTCTCGAGGAATTAGCATCTAAAACCATAAGACGCAACCAATTGAAAGACAAAATTAATCAAATTATTTCTTAATTGCAAAGGAAAAAGCAAATATGGTAATCATACAAATAATATGTTAAAAATCCAACACTAGTTTCACGATCTAATCCAATTATATTTGTCCAAATCCAAATTCAAAGTCCAATCCATAGAAGATTCAAGCATTGTGTAAAGAATTAGAGATATTTCTACTCTAAAAATATCTAATGGTAGTAAAAATACCTAATTCTAAATATTTCTTAAATATTTGGAGATATTTATAAAATACAGTTGTCTTGTTTTTGCAATCTAATATTTGTATAGTTTGTATATCTAATAGGTTATTATAAATACATCGAAACTCTTCGTTGTAGGCATCATGTGAGTAATAAAGAATAAGGGAGAAATGAGAAGTGCGAGCCGTGAGAGTTGTAGGTATCTCTTGTAAAATATTAATAAAATCCTTTAATTTAGTAAAATTCTTTTATTGCCAAAATAGTTTTAATCTTGAATAGTTTAGTCCTCTTATTGGTATTAGAGCATGATTGGTTGGCAACCATTATAGCAATGTTGCCGAAAGTTCACAATAATCAAAGATTGTCATGTAGAAGCTTTAAAAGTATAGCATGGATGATCGAAGATCATTTGGTGGAGTTTCGTTGAATCATGATGGGTTTGAAACCCTACAAGTTTGTTGGTAAAGATTGAGTTTGCTTGGCATTGTTAAAATCTTGCAAATATGATGGGTGACCGTTAAGTAGTTAGAGGACGCAAGAAGCTCAACAACATAAATTTCAATACACAGGCAACATTAATAGAGTCCTACTTACAAGGCTAATACCTTTGGGAGATTGTTTGTGGTAACAATGTGGAACCACCAACTGAGGATGCCATTTTAAAGAAGTGGAACATTAAAGCTGGGAAGGCCATGTTTGCCATCAATAGTACAATTGAAGAAGAGATATTGTAACACATAGAAAAGGCTAATATACCTAATGAAGCTTGGCACACTTTTACAATGATTTTTTCAAAGAAGAATAACACACAGCTACAACTTCTGGAGATTAAACTACTATTAATTTTATAACAAAACATGACAATTAATAAGTAGTTTAATAAGGCAAAGCACTTATGCACACGAAATTTCTAAATTGATCATACTAGTACAATTCCTCAATCTAGAATGAAGAAAATTATTGTCCATAGTTTAACGCCCGAGTTTAAGAGTTTTGTTACAATTGTCCAAGGGTGGCCAACTCAACTAATGAAAACTTGCTTGCCAATCAAGAAGCGATCGACAAGCAAATAAGTGAGACCTCAGTAAAGAATGACAAGGAAGCGCTTTTCACCAATAAAAAGAGATATCGATTCGAATGATGTAGTAGTGGAGGATCTAAAGAAGATGTTAATAAGTCAAGAGGTTAGGTTATCAACAAGAAGGTAGCTTACAGACAAGGGGAGTACAAAGGAATCGTGGTAATAGTGGCCAATACAAGCTAAAAAATGTTCAAAGGGAGTTGCTACTACTACGAAAAGAAAGCCATATAGCAAAAGATTACTAGTCTAAGAAAAAGTCTAAGTAGAGTAATGCCACCACTTTCAATCAGAAAAAGGATAGTGACAAAAGAATGGAAAACTAAAGCATCAATCGTCATTAAAAAAAAAAAGGAGCTAACCCCTTACAATCATATTACCTAGCTAAATAAAACTACTAGGAAGTGTTATGATCCTACACAACATGAACGTGGTGTTTTACGAAATACTTTTATAGTGGTCTTAAAAAAAAAAGGTATCAGATTCAAAACAAATTGAAGATCAAATGAAAAAACAAATTACTTAAACTTACCCAAGCAAAAAAGAATATGAAGATTCTGATGATCAAATGGACAACAATATCGAGCATAAGAGGACACAAAGTCCTTGGAAGATAGTTCTTCACCAGAGTCCTATTAAAGGAAAAAACAAAGTGAACCAGAATCACGAACTCTTAAATCTCAACTTAAAAGATCCAAAAGAATGAAAAAGCCATATCTCAGGTAACTAATGCAGTAGTTGCAGAAGAAGAAAAAATAAAAGAACCTGAACATTTAAAGAAATAGTAGAGAATTCTTATTGGATGAAGGCTATAGAAGATAAAATCACTACACTTAAGCAGAATTAAACTTTAGATCTGGTTTTGAAATCAAAGGATGCAAAACCAATATCTTGTACATGGGTGTACAAGATTATGAAGTGCCTAAATGGTTCAATTGAAAGGTAAAAAGGTCAAAAAAGCTCAGTTGATAGCTTGAGAATTCTCACAACAATACAGGCTAGACTATAATGAAATGTTTAGTCTGGTAATGAAGTTCACAATAGTAAGAGTTCCACATGCACTTGTAGCTAGTAAAGAATGAAAATTATGGCAGATGGATTAAAAAAAGTCTTCTTACACAGAGAATTAGATTGAGAGATCTTGCTTTTTTGCTAGTAAATTTGAATTTGCATGGAGAATTTCAAAATGGATGAGATTGATTTTTTTTAATCATGAAAACGATCTACCAAAAAAAAAAGATATAACAGCACTAAGTCTTATGGTAGGGCAACTTATGAATGTTTATGTAGTGGACTTGACTTTACTAAAGATGATGAGAACGTGAATTGGATAGAGAGATCTACATGAATCAACTGAGAGGATTTCAGAATAAAGTTGATCCGGAGCATGTATTGGCACATACAGGTTCTAAGGAAAGTTAGCAATTGTAATGTTATATGTGGATGATTTGATTCTTACTCGTAACTTTTAAGAAGAGATTCATTGAATAAGAAAGAACTTATCAGCTCAGTTTTAGATGAAAGACCCTGGTCAACTTAAGCATCGAACAAAAGATGAGATATTTCTCTACCAACAAAAATATGTCAAAGACTTGCTAAAGAAGTTTAAAATGTTGGAATGCAAGCCAATCTCAATTCCAATCGAAGTCAATGCAAGATTGTGTACACATAAAGGCAAAGATTTACAAGATGACACAATATATCAACAATTGATAGGGAATTTAATCCATCTAACATTGACTGGACCACGCATTTTACATGCAGTGGATGTAATGAGTTGGTACATGCAAAATCTAAAGAAAACTCACTTGGAAATGGTTCAATGAATACTAAGATCTGTGAAAAAGACAATCGTCTTAGGTCTGTTATGCAATAAAGGTGAAAGCTACAACCTGACTGATTATTGTGATTCTGACTACACTGGAGATCATGATACAAGACAATCAACTACTGGATACATTTTTAGAATTGGGTCAGAGAAGTTTTTTAGTGTAGTAAGAGACAATCAACTCTGTCACTATCAATCATAGAAGCAGAGTATAGTGACATGGTACTGTCGGAAAGATATCATTAACAAACAGCAGGGTCATGATCATGAACTCGATGACCAACTTGGATTACATGCATCTGATCGTTCTGATAACGTAGTAAGAATTCACAAGTACTAGAATCAAGTAGGTGAGGAAAATTAACTACGGCTTTAGCAACGCGCATTTTGCAAGATGCTCGATCATAAGGCAACGTTAGCATCCTCAGGTGTATCATATGTCCCTAGACAAAGTCGTGCCCCGTTTTTAGGATCCCTGATCTCGGCTGCAAAGCGTCCCTTGGCCTTCTCCTCACACCTCGAAAATGTTTCTCCTCGTGGCTCTCACGCGTCTGAGGGAAATTAAGCTCGGCATTTTGGCCGTGAATTTGGAAAGGTGCTGGATCATAAGCCGATCCAGCATCCTCAGGCATATCAAAGGTCCCCAGCCAAACTTGTGCAGTATTCTTATTAGGATTCTTTATCTCCCCTGTCCACTTTCCCCACGGCCTCAGCCTCAGCCTCACACCTCGGTACTTACTCCGCACCGCCTTCTGACGTATCGTATCTCGGGTTGTTGGTTCACTTTCGTAATCAGGTTGATCAAATAAATCATCAAGACGATTTGAGGAGCTGATCAGTTCGAGACATGAATTGACAGTTTCAGTACTTGAAGAGTTGCCCGCAGAAGCTGCCATTGATTGGTCAAGAATTTGTTGCTGTATGTTTGAGTTCGTGTTTAATGACTTGAATTGAAGAGAGAAATGGAGTTTCAAGTTATGGTGATTGAATCGACTGAATCATTTGACTAGAAATCATTTGGAAATTACTGGTGGTATAAAATAATGAACAAAACAAGCAATACGTATGGCATCACATGGAACATTTGAAAATTTACCATAAATTTTTGAGAAATTGAACAAAAGCAACTCAATGCGATGTTAATAATCAGTCAAAAATGACTAAAGCTTCCGCGTGGTGTAGCAGAAATTGAAGACTTTTGAGAAAGGAAGATGACTCCACTCTTTTTCTCCCCACTCCACCCTAGAAGCAAATTTATAAGTTCACAGGTACATACAAAACTAACAAGGTCGCCGTAATTTCTTCTCCCAGAAGGACCGAAAATGGCGTCTTACAACCCATGGACATGACCTTTCTTACAACTCGTCATTGAGCTCTTCCAGCCCTGAATCCCAAACTCAGCTATTATTTCTTATTTCGTGTTCTTGCCTCTTCATTGCTTCACTTCTGTTTTCTCTTCCTCTTGAACACCTTAATGGAAATCTTGCTCTAGCTTTGATAATTTTTAAGGCACACCCATTTCTGTTTCAGGCCCGTGTGATTGCAGTCATTTTGTCTTTTGCGCGAGCATCTGGCGCGTTCTTAATTGGAAACAAGGCCCAGCTGGCAGCATTTCGGAGATTTTAGTCCGTAATGTGAATCATTGTCAAACTAAGGGATCTCAATGAGGACCCAGCAGATTCTTTCAATTCTACAGCGTTGTATTTCAGATATTTAGAAAGATGGGTCCTGCTTCTGAAGATCAATAAACAAAATTCAATCTTTTTTCGGTTGCAGTATTGATTAGTTGAACTATTTTTTTTCTCAACTAATAGTAGACCTTTTGTGTAGTGTAAAGATTTTTCGTTTGTTTGTTGATTAAGTGAGCAGAGAGGATCATTCCAGAAACAAATCATTGTTGTATTTATCTCAGCCTCGTCAGATTCGCAATTTTTGTCTATTCTTTTATTTTTTTAATTTTTTATTTAATGTAATTAAGGCAATCAATTTGGAGGACAATAAGATTAGAATGTTGGTGACGCATTAAAGCTGGAAATCTCCATTATCAAATATGATTACTGAAGCTTTGTTGTTGTTCTCATTAGTCACTATTCTTTCTTGTATCTGGTGGTATAAGAAACTAATCTATCAAACGGAAGCTCAAAATCTGGAGGCCAAAGTTTATCAAAATCAAAAGAAGAGGTCTTTGTGCGTGCCATTGACTTATCTATTGTATACTCCTAAATTTCCTTTTCCATTTTTAGCTCAATTTATCTCATCCTTGAGGTTATTTTGCTTTGATCAACTTCTTATTATACTGTTTGTTATTCAAGTGTAGGGATGCCAATTTATCCTTAACCTTAAACTAATGTGACAAATGCTAAAGAAGAAACTGAGAATGTTCAGCACAATCTTTTCCTTCACTTTCTTATCTATTTATACGTCAGCGCATGGCTTGAGTAGCAAGCATCTGTTGTCTTAGTTACCGCTGTCATTTGATCTAATGGTTATGCTATCATTCAACTGATCTAACGGCTACTGCTTTACAGTATCATGAAAGATCCAGCTCACCACACACATTAATACTACTTGCTTCACTTAGGCATTTTGTCAAACACCACTGCACTTTTAACAAACACTTGTTTCAACATTAAACAAGCTCACTTTTTAATGTTTTGGTAAAGGTTTATCCTCCACTCAATTTAATATTTATAAAACTAATAAAAGAGGAAATTAAACAAAATTAATTTTTCTTAATAAAAAGAAATGGAAGAATAACTATGTTCATGATACAGATAACACCGGCGAAAATTAACATAAGTTTTTGGGGCAAAAATAAGCAGGATAAGAACGTAAACCCACAGGAAGCGGCAACACCTCCTAGTGCCGCTAGAAATGGAGCTGCTGGTTCAGATTTGCCGATATGTTTCAAGATGGAACTACCCAAGCTGGAGTAAAATCCAATGGCACAGCTGATCCCCGCCCCACGCATGAGAATTCTTGCATTGGTGGACAAAGACGAGCTTCCTGAAAACAAAATTGCCAACAAAGCAAGACACTCTTCGGTTGAGAGCAAGAGTATTATCTTATTCAGTTTATCAAAATCGAATGGCGATTCTTCTCTCATACTTTGAGCCTGAGACAGGGCTACTCTGCTCTCAACGTCTCCATCTTCAGATGGAGAAGCAGAAGCCCTTAAGCTCTGATGATTGGAATCAGAGCATGATGCATTCTCATTCAATGGGGTTGAGGCCAGCCCAATGGAACTAGCTGAGTCATGATCAACTTGGATTATAGTGTGTTCCTGAGAGCTGTCACCGTCCGGCTGCTGGCTTCTAAAAGCAGTTGCTTCATCATAATTCGACACACAAACAAATTCATCAAGATGTGATCCCCCACATGTTGCTTTTCCCTTCTTGCTAACATTCACTGGTCCTTCAGCTTTCAGAATTACTATAGGCAACTGTAACTGCTGAGAGCTCTCCCCATCAAGGAATTTTTTCTTGCGTATAGAGACTTTTCCTGTACCACTGTGATTCTGTGAGCTCTCCCCCAAGTGCCAGCTTCTAAATGCAGTTTCATCGTTATAATAAGGCCGCATAGATTGACATTTAGGATGAGATACTCCATAAACTGGCTTTAGCTTCTTTCCAACAGCATCCGCTAACTTGAGAGAGCTCTCCCCATCAGATGACCTTAACTTGCAATTAGATACTTCTAATGTACCATTTTGGACTTGATTGCCAGCTTTTCCTCCATTCTGCAAGCTCCTCTCGAATTGCCAGCTTCTAAAACCATGTAGTGCAGTAGATGGAAAATCAGGATGAGATTCTCCACAAATTGGCTGATTTCGTTTCCTTCTAACAGCATCTGCTGCTGGTTCTTGGGCAGGGATACTAGGAAAATTAACTCTGGCTCTTGGGCCGTTCAGCGCATAAGCGGCTTCATTATAAGCCAACGCAGTATCTGCAGTTTTACCGTCTGCCCACCACCTTCTTGACGCCCTATGCCCACCTAATACCCTATATTTTCGACTACAAAGTTTGGGCCGTGAATTGTAAGTTTCCCATATTGAGTGGCCCACAGAACCTGTCAGTGATTGATCACATACTGAGAAACTAACAAATCAGAATCTGAGAAACAAACAAATTTAAGAGGAGATCCTCCACAACTTCAGAGTAAAACAAATCAGGTTCAGCACATAGAGCTTAAGACACTAGCTAACAACATTTGAATGAGTTTTGTTCATCTTACTTGGCAGATCCCACGGATCATATTTGTAAATGTCAATTTGCTCGATGGGCTCAATAGCGAGAGGCCTTTGTTGAATCTTCCTCTTTAAATAAAACCCTAGAAGCTCCTCATCAGTCGGATGAAACCTAAACCCTGGTAGCATGATTTCATCCAGCTCATCATTTTCATTTCTCTCATCCATTCTTTGTAGCAAATCCTAGTAGCACGAGGGTTCTGCCTCTGAATGATCAGCCGCCTTTTTCTGGTGACTTTTGAAGAAGTGCTTGTTTAGCGTGGAACAATGCGTTGGCTCAATCAGAAGCTTGAGGCAAAGGAAAGCAACAACTACCAAGAAAGTAAAAGCTTATAAAATACCAGAAATCCTAAAATCACAAAGATCATTATCAGACTAATTTGTCAGGATATAACTTGTCAAATTGAGTTAAAATGAAAGCTTTTATATCAAATCCATTTTTTCAAATTAGTCAATGTGCATGTACCACTAAAAATGACAACCATAAACTGGGATAGGCAGTATAAAACTCAGTAAATAAACTAGTTAATTACCTACTGATCATAAGCGTACATAAGAAGCCGGACAAACAGATCTTGCTTGAGTAAAGTTCTTCACAGAAACATAAAGTGTTGATGAGAAATCTATAATGTTGAAGTGCATATCATTTTGAGTAATTAAGAAAGGAAGAGTTAGGGTTGTTGGTGTGGCTTCAAAGTCAGAGAAAATATGGGATTCTGATTTAGTCTTTGGACAGCAGGGACCTGAAAAAATTATTAAATTAGTAAAAATTAACATATAATAATAATGAGTATTGAAAGTAAACTTCCAAGAAATTGAATGAAAACAAACCGATCCCACATTTTCAAGGTCAAGAAAACAAGATTTAAGCAAACTCTAATTCCACAGCCGTGCCGAGACAAAAGAAAAAATAAACAATGATAATAACAATAATAAAGATTGGTTAGATGTAACTTTCTGAGAAATTGAATCCAAAGCAACCTAATCACATAATCAAGTTGAATAAACAAAGATTAAAGTTTCCGCGTTGGGCAGCTATGGAAGACTTTTGAGTGAGAATCATCTTCATTACTCTCTCTCTCTCTCTGTCTCTCTATAACCAAATACAATCTAAAAGCTCATATCAGTTGACCAAATACAGACAAAAACCAACAAATTAACCCTAATTTTCTTCTTTCTGCAAAACCAAAATGAGGCATGAGATGAAAAAGATGGAGTCTGAAGCCCATGCAGCTGACCAAGAATCCCTCAGCAAGTTTACAACTCTTATTCTGGGATTCTGCATCTCCATTGCTTCAGTTGTATGGTTTCTTCCACATGAAAACATAGATGGAGATCTTGTTCCGGATTTGAAAATATTTACTGAGCACCCGGTTTTGTTTCACGCCCTCGTAATCACCCTGATTTTGTCATTCTCCGGAGCATCTGGCGCGTTGTTGATAAGAAACTTTTCCCGGCATGCGACAGCTTGGAGATGTTATTTCGTAGTTTCCTTGGTTTCGGTGGCATCAGCTTTATTAATACTCGCCTGTACGGTGTTTCTTGAAATTGTCAGGCTGGATTCCTCAGGTTTCAAGCCGTGGCAGTTGAACGAGAAAGGAGCAGATTCTTTGTTTCTCCACAGCCATATGTTTCAGGTATTCAGAAAAATCTGTCCTGCTTCTCAGGAAATCTCTGAAATTACTTGAAAGCCATGTTACTATGTTAGAAACAGTATTAATGAAATGGAGAATTTTTCATTTAGCATCATTTCACTTGATTTTATCTCACTTTTACATGTACCCCATACATGTTTGGGTATTTAATTCCAGCATTTCTTAATAGAAAAACCTGATGTCACAGGAACATAAATGATTCAGGAAATCAATTGCAAGGACAACAGTCTTACAATTCCTTGCACAGTTGTTAATCCAGTTTTTGGCTCCAAATTTGGGGGAAAAAAATCAGACGAACGGAAAAATTTCCTCCCAAATAATTTGAAAAAGGACAAAATGCCAGTTATAAATTCTTGAATTATCATGCTGGGTTATGTGTAGTTGGAAACAAAAGAAATATATAACGACAACCTGTTATGATCTAGTAATGATGACCCAGCAGATGCCTTACAGTTTAACTAAGAATTGCTCATAAAGATCATCTATGCAATCAACTATGGACTTCAACACCTCATTGACAATCATAAATTGACTGCCCCATGGCTCATCAAACTTGATATCAATAAACTGAACAAGTTAATCAAAATTAATGTTTCTTATAAAAAGAAAAGGAAGAATAAATATGTTCATAATACCAATAGCACCAGCAAAAAATAACATCAAATTTTCGGGCAAAAATAAGCGGGAAACAGATGTAAATCCACAGGTAGTAGCAACACCTCCTAGTGCCGTCAGAAATAGAGCAGCCGGTTCAACTTTACGGCTACATTGTAAGCCATGACTGCCCAGGCTGGAATGAAACCCAACGGCACTGCAGATCCCCGCCCCACGCAAGGGAATTCTTGCATTGGCGGACAAAGAAGCGCCCACACTAAACCAAATTGCCAATAAAGCTAGATCCCCTTCGGTTGAGGTCAAGAGGAACATCCTGGCCAGTTTAACTATATCGAATGGTAGTTCTTTTTTCATACCGTCTCTATCTTCAGGCGGAGCAGAAGCTCTTATGCTCTGATGATTAGAAGCGGATGATGTTTTTTCAATCAATGCTGGTGACATGAGTTGTATTGAACGAGCAAAGTTATGATAAACTTGGATTGTATGGACCTCACCGCCACGACCCTGAGCCCTCCCCCCAACACCAAGCGGCACTCCAAGAAATTCGTGATCAGATTCTTCGTAAAAGTTCTTTGAATTGCCTCTGTCTAAGAATATTTTCAGAATGGTTAATCCAAAGTATTTTCGACTGACAACAAAAAGCATATCCAGTGGCTAACCCCTAACAAAACCAATCTCAAAAACTTGTAAAATAGACTCTAAAAACACGGAATCCTTGATGAGGAAGAGACTAAAAAACAATTAACTGCATCAAGTGCTTATTAGTGATTAATTAATTAGTCACTCAAGTCACCCATTGATCTCAAGAAATGTTAACAGAATTAGTCACAGCTTCTAAATTTGTGATAGAAATCTGATATACTTCTGCCTGGTGTAGCCGTTAATATTGAAAGTCTTTTATATAGCTGCTGCTTCGTATCATCTTTAACATTCCTACGTTCTAAATATGGCCACTTGAAGCGATCCTTCTAATAAAATATGGGATATTTATGACAAAGTTAATTATTATAAGTCTCCCATTGAATAATTTAGTTTGAAAATAATAAAACCAATCCTGCAAGCATGAACTGTTAGAATAGATAAGCTGCTCGATGAAATGCCTCTCTGAGCATTCTCAGCATGAACCTCAGCACAAGCTCTCTGTAGAGTTTGCTCAGTATAAACATCAACTAAAGCAAATCTCCGCCCAAGATCTCAATCCAAGATCAGTACAAGTTGCATTCAGGACTTGAAGATTAATCAAAGTAGATAAAAAACAATCTAAACAACTCAATACAATCAAGAACGCAAACTGGATCTAAATGAAACACAGAGCACAAATCAAAAGCTCAACAAGAACACAATGTTACGTGGTTTGGTCTTCGAGTGACCTACGTCCACGGGTAAAACATCAGAGCTGGCTTTATTGATTGATTCAAAGAAGAAGATTATAAAACTGAAGTGAAGATTACAGAGCTCAAGAAAAAGCTTTCTCACTCACAAATCTCTCACTGGAACTCTCTAGAATGATCCCAGAATGAGCTTGCTAACTCCCCTTCATACAACAGCTGCTTAACGATCTGTAAACCCAGAATGTAAAGGATTTGGCCACGTGTAAAAGTCGTTATAACGACAAGTCACGTGACAAATGAAAAACTATCATAGGCAAAACGACTGCTTCCGTTGCCGTTTCAAGTTTAAATAATCATGCTTCATTCACGTGATTTCCAAGCAGCTCAAACATTTGCAAAACGCTGCCGTTTTCTTTCCACAAATGTTTGAATCCAGCTGCTCAACACTCTGTGTCCAGCATGCATCGGAATGGAAACGGACTCAGCAGAAAGTGGTTACTAATAAGGATGAATCAGCATACACAGGAATTCTCTAGATAGCTCATGGACAAGAATAAGGAATTACTTTAAGACAAATTTACATTGTTCTCTCCAACTGACATTGAATAGTATAATTAGATTGTTGAGTACGGCATGACCATTAGATTAGAATTACAGCTGTAAATTTACTGGGTATTCCTTGCCAACGAAGAATGCATTTTGTATATATTAGAATGGTGAATATAATACAAGTTATGCTGGCTTAAAATTCAACCTTTAGACTTCCCTGCTTTGTGTTTACATATTTAATTATTTACTTATCCAATTTCTATAGTCTCCTCCTCTAATATTATGGATTTTGGCCTTACTTTGGAAGTAGGAACTTGTAAGGCAAAATAATTAAATAATAAGTATTTGGTAATGCAGTTTCTAAAAGCTGAAAGGCAAACGCCAAACATAAAAATATAATAAAGAGAGGAACAAAATGACAAGAGAAGGAAGATATTTACCTAGGAGGTCTGGAGTTTCGCACTGCTTTTTGGGCATACCATTGGGCATGATAATAAGGTCTTATCTTCTTATCTCTCTTTTGGCCATACTTTCTCCATCTATAACCATCATCAAGTATATCAATTTCGCTGCTTGTTTGAAAATCATGTATGGGCTCTCTTGTTTTCTTCAATATTCCTACAAAGCTTTTGTTCTGAGTAGTGCCGTTGACAGTCTCATTCAAACTAGCAGCTGGAGCTTCATTCTCTGACATAAATTCCACGAACCCACTTGGCTTGTTACCTTGAAATTGAGCGCAGGCTTGTTACCTTGAAATCAGACAGTGCTGGTGAGACTAGCTGTATTGGTTTTTAACTAGCAGAGTCGCGATCATCATTACCTTGATGATCAACTTGGATTATATGGACCATCTGATCGCCATCGTCTTCAGAGCTCTCCCCAAAGTGCCAGCTTGTAAAAGCAGTTGCTTCATCATAAAGATGAGATCCTCCAAAAAAATTCCTTGAGCTTCTTGGGAGGATCAGGTAGTACCGGAAACTGTGACTTTTGAGAGCTAGCCCCCCAGCAAGTGACTTTTTCTTGCGAGGAGAGAGCTTTTCTCTGGAAAATTGGCTAATTGCAGGATCATTCACTATCCTGTTTCCAATTTTCTCCGCAGGATGGAGGTCCTCAGTTAAAACCTTGCAAACCTGATTTTTTATCAACTGCGCCCCGTTAAAAGGTTTAATGTTAGGAATATTGGAGATTAAGAGTAATAACATGTGCACATACTTCACATAAAAGTAAGATTTCGTGTAACCCACAATTTGGACTACATGATACTTACCGATCAGAATCATAAGAAGTCGGTCGGATCTTGCCAGAGCCATCCTCATCAATTTGCTGTTCAGAGTCTGGAAGTTTGTTTTGCTGCCTCATGGCAAGTGAATCGGAAAATGTTGACCATCTTTCTACAGTACCCATCACAGAATCAGAAAGTGTTAATCTGAAATCTAAAACGCTGAAGATAACTTGAAATCAATTTGACCAACAAAAGATAAATAGTCTCCAGTATGGGGAAAAGGCAACCACAAGAGTAGGATTTTGATTTCTCGTGGGAGATAAGTTGAAAGTAAATTTCTAAGAAGTTTAATGAAAACAACCTAATCCCCGGTTCAAGATCAACAAACAAATTTTCGAAAGTGGCATAATGAAAAGGGTATTCTGATTTCCATGGAAGAGAACAGAAGAAAAGATTAAAATGAAAAAAATGAAAATCAGATTGATGTAATATTCTGTGAAACTGAACCCAAAGCAAACCTAACCCCATATTAAAGTTTGTTTAAGATTAAAGTTTCCTTCACTCTGTCTCTCTCTGTCCTATCCAATCGAGAAGCCAAAACAAGTTAACATTTACATACAAAACCAATATATTCACCATAATTTTCATTTTTTCTGCACAACCAAAATGAAGCATGAGATCAAGAAGCTGGACTCGAAAGCCGCTCACCAAGAATCCTGTAACAAGTTTCCAGCTTTTATTTTGGGATTCAGCTTTTAAATTGCTTCATGCGTTTGGTTTCTTCCTCGTGTATACATAGATGGAAATCTTGTTCCTGCTTTGAGGATATATACTGAACACCCAAATTTGTTTCATGCTTAATAATCGCCGTCATTTTTTCATTCTCTGGAGCATCTGGCGCTTTGTTGATCAGATACTTTCGGGGCATGCAACAATTTGGAGATTTTATCTTGGAATTTCGTTGGTGTCCATGGCATTGACTTCACTGATACTGGCCTGTCCAGTGCTTCTCGAAATTTTCAGGCTTGTTTGTTCTGGTTTCAATTTGTGACGGCTAAATGAGGACAGAGCAGGTTCTTTCCTTTTCCATGGCAACTACGTGTTTCAGGTATTCCGAAAATTCTGTCCTGCTATTCCGGAAATATCTGAAATTACTTGAAACTCATTTTACCATGTAATAAACAGTATTCATGGAAAATATTTTCATTAAGTCTCTAAGTTATCGGAGTTTTCTGATCTGATTTCATGTAATTAAACACTACATGGCAATCTGATCCACTTTTTATCATAAAAGATTCAGGCAAGTGATTAATCACTGCGTTTCGGTTTTGTTATATAGTCCTTAATACTTTTTTTTCACTATTTCCACTCCAAAATGGGGGAAAGATTTCAGATGAGCAGAAAAATTTCCTGCCAAATCTCAAATAATCTTATTTATTTTGAATACAAGGAACATTAAATAATCTTGTACTAATGTGATTTGAGCAAGATCAAAATCCCCACTACAAAAAGTTTTCATTTAATCTGCTGGAGTCATGTGGTAATTAACTTGCAACAGAAGAAATTTACAAGAACTGAGAATTGCTCATGAAGATTATCTGTGTAATCAACCGTGGACTTGCAGCTAAGCCCTATATAAAAAGAAAAGGAAGAACAAGCATGTTCATCACACAGGTAGCACAAGCAAAAATTAACTTCAGTTTATCGGGCAAAAATAAGCAAGAAACTGAAGTAAATCCGCAGGCGGCAGCGACACATCCTACTGCCGTCAGAAATGGAGCAGTCTGTTCAGCTTTGCCAATATATTTTAAGACAGAACTGCCCAAGCTGGAATAAAATCCCACAGCACTGCAGATTCCTGCCCCGCGCATGAGAATTCTTGCATTGGTAGACAGAGACGAGCTGCCCGAAAACAAAATTGCCAGCAAGGCGAGACACTCTTCGGTTGCGAGCAAGAGTATAATCTTGTTCAGTTTAGTGATATCAAACGGCAGTTTTTCGCTCATACTTTGAACCCGAGAGAGGGCTGCTCTGCTCTCAATGTCTCTGTCTTCAGGCAAAGTAGAAGCCCTTACGCTCTGATGATAGGAAGCAGATGATGATGCATTCTCATTCAATGAGGTGGAGCCCAGCTTGATTGAACTAGCCAAATCATGATCAACGTGGATTATCATGTGTTCCTGAGAGCTCTCCTCGCCCCGCCGGATGCTAAAAGAAGTCGCTGGCGGGGAACAAACAGATTCAAGAGGACACGCTGCAAAAATTGCCTGGACCTTCTTTTTAAAGTCCGCCAGTCCTTTAGCTTCCAGAAGCACACTCTCCCCATCAAGGCACTTTTTCTTGCATATAGAGACCTTTCCTGTACCTCTGTGGTGCTGCGAGCTCTCTCCGAAGTGCCAGCTTGTAAAGACAGTTTGTCCATCATAAGGCTGCATAGATTGAAATTCGGAATGGGATCCTCCATAAAATGGCTTTAGCTTCTTTCTGAAGGCATCGGCTGGTTCATTAATATCAAAAGGTGAAAATACTTCTCGCAACTGTAACTTGTGATAGCTCTCCCCAACAAGGGAGCTTTTCTCGCAAATAGAGACTTGATGGCCACCGCCATACGGCGAGCTCTTCTCTAGGAGCCAGCTTCTGAAAGCAGCTTCTCCAGTAATTGGCTGATGTCGCTTCTTTGTACCAGCATCTGCTGGTACTTGGGTAAGGAGACGAGGAAAATTAAGTCTGGCTCTTGGGCCGTGCAGTGCATAAGCGGCTTCATCATAAGCCAACGCAGCATCCTCAAGTCTATCATAGGTCCCCAACCATAGTCGTACTCTCTGACTTGAATCCTTAATCTCCGCTACCCATCTTCCCGAAGGCCTCTGCCTCACCCCTAGGAACATCTTCTTAGGATGAAGCATGAGCGATGGATAGTATGGATTGTCAGTTTCACATGCGGAGTGGTTCACAGAAGCCGCCATTGATTGATCAGAATCTGATGCTGTGTGTGTGAGAGAGATCAAAAGAAAAATGATAAATATGTGTTAGGATCCCACATCTTGTGGGTTCGTTACAATATGCATGTTATTTTGCTTCTCGTCCTTAATTTAATGGTTTATTCCCTATTGTTCTGACCAAATATCATATTTCTATCCAAGAATTTGAATAAAATCAACCTAATTCAGTTATCGAAAATCAGTAAACAAAGCCAACAGAGAGCAATAAATCACAACGGTGTGCAAGGTCTAAATATGTGGAGTTGATATGAAAGCGCGATATATACGAGTGTTCAAACATTAACTCATAAAGCCTAAAAATTAGTTGTCTTCAAACACGCACTGTTATACTAAGTTAGAAAGTTAAAAGTTTTATGTAAGTGAATCCTACCTCTTGTATGAAACACATCTTGTGCAAAATGTTTCTCAAAACAAAATTCAAATCTCAGATATCTTTTTCAAATATCAGAAATCCTAACATCATAACGATGAAAATTGAGGAAAAACAAAAGCTCTAATGTCAAATCTACTTTGTTACTAGTAAATAAGCAAGTCAATTACTTACTGATCATCCGAAGCATAAGAAGCCGGACAGGTCTTGCTAGAATAAAGTTCTTCACTGAATCGAAGAGCGTTGATGAGAAATAAAAAATATTGAAGTGAATTAGACAAGAAAAATTTCGCAAGAGAGATGACACAGGGCGGACTCAACAAAATTAACAAACTAGCATGTGACAATAATAATAACAAAGAGTATGTGGAGGGTAAATTTCTGAAAGTGAATGAAAACAAAAACCAACGCCATATCCAAGGTAATGTACATGCGTGGGACAGCATAAAGTTGGCATAATCCACTTTCACAGCAAGACAGCCGTGCCTAGACAGAAGATAAAAAATAATAATAACAATAACGACAATGAAGGTTGATCAGCTGTAATTTTCTGAGGAGTTGAATCCAAAGCAACCTAAACACATAACCTAGTTCAGAAAACAAAGACTTAAGTTTCTTCTTGCTCTCTCTCTCTCTGTTTCACTTCCCAGTCCACTCTAGAAGCCAAGATCAGTTCAGATATACATACAAGAACCAAAAATTCACCACAATTTTCTATTTCTTTTTCCTGCACAACTAAAATGTTTCGTAAGAGTAAGAAGATGGAGTCAGAAGCACATGCGACTGACCAAGAATTCTTAAACAAGTTTCCAGCTTTTATTTTGGGATTCTGCATCTCCGTTGCTTCACTTGTATGGTTTCTTCCACATGAAAACATTGATGGAAATCCAGTTCCGGATTTGAAACTATTTACTGAGCACCCAAATTTGTTTCATGCCCTAATAACCGCCGTCATTGTGTCATTCTCCGGATCATCTGGCGCGTTGTTGATCAGAAACTTTTCTGGGCATGTGACAGCTTGGAGATGTTATTTCGGAATTTCCGTGGTGTCCGTGGCATCAGCTTTATTAATCCTGACCTACACGGTGTCTCTTGAAATTTTTGGGATCGTTTCTTCAGGTTTCAAGTTGTGGCGGCTGAATGAGGATGGATCAGATTCTTTCTTCGCATACAGCTATGTATTTCAGGTATTCAGAGAAATCTGCCCTGCTTCTCAGGAAATTTCTGATGTTACTTGAAAGCCATGTTACTATATATGTTAGAAACAGTATTAATGAAATGAAAACTTTTCATTTTTTTTTCTCATTTCATTTGATTTTATTTTGCTTTTACATGTATTGGAGAACTTACTTTTTCCTCCCGAGATCTCCACAAGCATTATGTCAAGCAAATAATAATATAAAAGTTAAATAGAGAATAATACCAATCATACAACAGGAGATTTATGCGAACAATTCTAAATTTAGAGAAAAAATCACAAATGTTATCAAAAGACAACTAAAAAAAGATTATTACATGAAAATTTGTTACAACAATACTCTTAGTAATTTTCCTCTCATCCAACCCTACTTGCACCCAATGACATCATCTAAAAAAAACAATACACACTTCTATCCAAGTTTACAAAAGTTCATACTGCAAGAGCCAAATGCTTCCACAATATTACTGACATTCCTAAAACTTATAAGAGAATTTCTATTTCTCTGCCTAAACTTCACACTTAGATCTCTTAGATTGGTTACATGATCTCGAGAAGTACTCCTTAACAAAATAAACTCGTAATATCCATATTGAGAATTCAAATGCTTCTAGATATAATTACTATATGCTTAATAACATTTCTCTCTATTTTAAAAGCACTAAATGCCTCTTTTGCCTTTACCAAATGAATGCTCTCAATTGTGATACAAAGATGTGAAAAGAGCCCTCCTTTTGCCAAATAATGGCTTCATGAATTAACAATTTCGACTTCAACATTCAGCGAATGCAGCACCAACACAAAACACTACATGTAAGGAAGCAAATTTCAAACCAATAAATGCTTAGTGTTACTCTCTTATTTTTGTCAAAAGAAAGAAACATTGAACCAACAAATGTATAGATCAGTTAGTATGAGATTGTTTTAATTTACCCAAGATCCTCAGTTCGAGGCTTAGTAATGCAGCTACACTCTTGTTGACTTATTGAATGTTCGCAATTTTTTAATCAATTTTCAACCACATGTTCTTATGAAATTTTATTCTCACGCAAGATCTTACAAACAAAAATATCAAATAAATCATAAACAATAAATATATGGAGAATAAAATTGATCACTCAACACAAGAATTTACTTGAAAAACGCATATACTAGAGAAAAACTATGGTCGTCAAGGATGATGAGAGAAAAATTTATAATGCAAAAGATCATTACAATCACTCTAGTATTTTTCTCATACCCAAAACCTCAAAAACATACAATCTCTCAATAGACCTACCATTTCTCTCATACTAGAAATTATATATTTGTAGAGAATTGATTTTATGTGTGGTATAAACAAGTAAAGACAACCTTCCTATATATGGTGATTATTCTTTATAAGAGAAATATTCCTTTTCTTTCATTGGTTGTACTCCACCTTGAACAAATCAACTCCCAAAGGTGAAATTACTTTATCTTTAAATAAGAATCATCCTAACAAAAAATATCCTAGGAAATCCTTATTAAAAAATAAAATATATTTCTTAACAATCTCCACCTTAGTGACTTTTTCAATTTGGCGGCAAAATATGTACTGTGTATCCACACAACCATGTCGTCTCCACGTTCTTTACTCCACTAAAATCACACTCACATAGGGCTTATGAGAATTACTATCATAGATAAAATGTTATCTTTAATCCAGTAATCATAACTCTCTATATCGAGATTTATTATACTCCACCTTATCCAGAGTATACATATTTGACACATGTCGTTCACCTTACTAAAAATACTTACTCTCATGTTTGGCTTTTTTAAAAGTCCTCAGCCATCAACATGAAAATTTCACCACATCTTGTATAAATGTCAAACCATACCTTGTGTGTAAATCTTGTGGAACTGCTACCAGTAACATGTCCTCTTCCATAGAACGCCAGAAAGGATAAACCAGCCTCCCATGGAGAAAAGAGACACACAATGCTAACATTATCTGTATCCTTACCTATTGATTTAGAGCTATTTTCTGAACTTGTTTTATTTTGACAATCTTTTTTAAGGTGCCTTGATTGTCTTTACACTTCTTGCGATTTCCACAAGTGGGAACAAGGTTTACATTGCTCTTGCTTTTCTTATGTAGTCAGATTGAATCAATATATTCTTGATTTGGACTTGCCACAAGCCAAAATTGATTCTTCCTTCAAGCTTCAACCTCAATCCTCAATGCATTTGAAAATTTGTTTAAAGACATAATTGCTTTTTAGAATAATCATATCTTTGACACCGCTTAATTAGTAGGGATGGCAAAAATCGGGTCCGGGTCTGAGTTTGGCATTCCCGGTTCTGGACCCAGTCACTAAAATGTTGTATCGAACCCAGATTTAAACCCAATTTTTATGACATCGGGTTCAATACGGGTTAAACCTGAAATAATCCGGGTTTTCGGATTGCGGGTTTTCAACCCGGATCACATACAAATAAAAAATAAAAAAAATCAAATTCACTACACAAATTTACGAAACCAGATTCTACCCAAATCAAATACAAAGCAATAAACCATTTATAAATACATATCTATGATATAACATTCACAAAATACAAATCCATGTCTGTAATTCACATCACAGTCATGATTTACAAATTTAGTTTAAAAACTTTAACAATTGGTGTATGGTAAAGCAACGAACAATGACTGTTGATGATATGATGATGATGAACATGTCATAGCTGCGAGCGTTATTCGCAAAAGGCGGATGAATGACAGTCAAAACTAAGACCGCGATGGACAAACGGCTGCCAAATGGAGGTTGTTGATGATGATGATGAGCGGGAACACAACGATGCAAAGTGATGACGAGTAACAATGATGATTTAATGAAGAGAAGAACTAAAGAGAGACAAAAAGGATGATTTGATGAAGAGAAGAGAAGAGAAAAAGTGAAGAGATTGGAGAAGAATAAATTGGGCCGCTGTGAAGTGAAAGTGTGAACTAGGGCATTGACTTTTTTTCTCCTTTTTATATTAAAAAAATAATTTAAATATAATGCGAAAATAAGGACATTCGATACCGGGTTCTGCATATGCGGGTTTATGCAAACCTGGAACCGAACCCAGAAATGTCTGGGTTGGTAAAATCGCATCCGGATCTGAATTTATGTTTAATCTGGTACGGGTTCAACCCGGCCCTGATCATCCTGGTTCGTCCGGGTTCGGGTTAAATTGTCATCTCTACTTATTAGGAAATTTTAATCTCACCCAAGATCTTGCAAGTAACAGTATCAGACAAATAATAAACAGAAATAGGTGGAGAATAAAATCAATCACACAACACAAGAATTTATAAGGAAAACTCATATACTAGAGAAAATCCATAGCCACCAAGGACAATGAGAGAAAAAGCTATTATGTGAAATTTATTACAATCACTTTAATACTTTTCTTATACTGAAAACCCTCATAACATACAATCTCTTAAGAGTCCTACGTCTCTCTCAAATTAGAAACTCTTTACTTATGAAGAACTGATTGCTATGTTTATAAACAAATGAACTCAACCTCATACATAGTGATTTGATTTCTTATAAGAGAAATATCTATTCTCTTTTATTAGCTGTACTCCTCTTTCAATAAATCAAGTTCTAAAGGGAAAATTACTTATTCATTAAATAAAATCCTACTAAAGAAGAAATATCGTAAGAAATTCTTATTTTGAAATAAAATATATTTCCTAACACATGTAATCCATGCAAATTTTAAAAATTTAATTCTCAGGAACATAAATGATTCAGGAAATCAATTTGAAGGGCAATAGTCTTACAATTTATTATATAGTTGCTAATACAGTTTTTGGATCCAAAATTGGGAGAAGATTTCAGTTAAACAGCAAACTTTCCTTCCAAATAATTTTAAAAAAGGGAAAAAAATACTACTTACTAATTTCTGATTTATCGTGATCCAACCTGTAAAATTGACCCAACGGATACCTAATGGTATAACTAAAAATCACATAAGGATCATCTATCTAAATCTAATCAACTATGGACTTAATTTGTCATGGTTCAACTCCACATTGACCACTCTCGTATGACATAATAAATTCTTTGTGCTATTTGAAAATTTATTGGCAGAAAGCAGCACATATATCACCACTAGTTCTGACATGATCATAAGTAGCTTCTATACGTCAAGTAAATATGTACAATAAATCATCATGCAATAGCCAAGAATCTAGTTCATCGGTAAGCACACACATCAGATAACCAATAATATGTGAAATTCATCATCAATTTTGCAAGTCCAGACAACAACTTACTAAATAATAACTTTTCACAATAAGCAACTTCCATAGAAAATTTTCAGCAACATGAAGAAACCATTGGAGTTGAAGCACAACAGATAAGAGCGGAAGAATGTCAAGGGCATGCTCCTGCCCATGAGCTAAGTCGTGTTTGTTTCACTAAGGTTATGCCATGCCACCAACAACAAGAGCATGCTAGCATTGGCTGATAAGATCTTGCTATTGCTAAAAGCGTATTGCTTGGAACAATGCTATTGGTTGCTCAATTCCTTTAGCAGGCAATTTGCTAGCGCAGATTACAAAGAATTATGGGCCCAAATAATGTCAACGTAGAAATTCCTCATGGATTTATTCTTATGTAATTTCTGAATGATCGAGAGCTTCCTTTGGACTTTACAACCCCGGATCATCTTCTTTGAAAGCTATCTTTAGCTCTAAAATGACTATACCTAACACAAGGAAGATTATTATTGTAGAAATTTGAATAGAGATAACTCGGAGATTGACTTGCTGAATAACGAGTAATGACCAAGGGCAATGATATCAGTAGCATGTTGATTCAAATTAGATAAATTTAATAAATGGATCCTTCTCTAGATATCAACATTGCGATGAAGAGCATAGCACGAAATCGGAAACTTCTATGATGAATGATAAAGAAATATACTTTACTTTTTTTCTTTTTTCAGTTTTTTGGTGTTATTTACTCTTATTTAATTTAAAGAGTCCATTTGATAACCACAGGCGGCCCAAATAGACGAATCTGTTGGCCTGGGCTGAGTCCGATATCTTCGGTTCGACACGTGTAAAGACTCATTTCACCTTTACTTTTGGTCTCCCCTCTCACCAATCTTGTCTTGACCTATCTTGACCTATCTTGACCATTCAAGACCTGCAAATGGATCCGGAGAAGCAGAAGATCGAATCAGAAACTCGTACCCACGATAATTCCTACAGCAAAATTTCTTCCTCAAGCCCAAAAAAATCCCAGACCCAGTTGTTAATTTTCATTTTCTATGCCTCCTTGGCAATCGCTTTACTCATCTTGTTTCTTCCTCGTCAAAACGTCAATGGATGTCCAGTGCCGGCTTTCCTATTTGCATCACACCCATCTCTGTTTCACGCCCTGGTGTTCTCCGTCGTGCTCTCCTTCGCCGCTGCATCTAGCGGGTTGTTGATCGGAATCAATTCCCAGAGGCAGCATGCAACAGTTCAGAAATGTTATTTCGTAATTTCGGTGGTTTCCCTAGCATCAGCTTTGTCAATCCTGGCGTGCGCCTCGTTCCTTGAAATTTTCAAGCTGGTTTGTTCAGGGATCAAACTGTGACTGTTCAGTGAGGACGGAGCTGACTCTGTCTTTGTTTACAGATTTGGAAAGGTTGGCTCTGCTTATTAACAACTCTCTGAAGGCACGTGAAGGCAAGTTGCTTTGCCAGAAATGATAGACAAAGTTTCTAACTTTTTGAGTTCCAAAATTAACTAGCTGTGTTAGATTTGTGATGTTGTATAAATGCTGACCAGAGTTAAGCAGATCGGTAGTAATTCATGTATATTATATCTTAGACCTTCTATCAAATGTATATGGTGCTTGAAACAATCTTTGGTCTTGTTGGAACTTTTGAGTCAGGTGGTTATCTAATTAACGTAGTTAGTTCTGCACCTCACTTGAATCTATTTTATTGTTTCCTCTCATCCATGCATGTTTTGGGTTTAATGCCATTGCTAAGTTTGTTCTGCAGTCTGCACAGGATACATGTGAAATCCCATTTTTTTCATTAGCCCCAAGGGTAATCTTCATCAGAGCTAGATCCTTAGATTTTATGGTAGGAGATGAAGCTCCATGGCTATGTAGAAATTTGTAGATCAGTTGCCCTAGATAGAAAACTATATATAGGGTCTCCACAAGCCTTTATATTCTATGATTTCATTCACCCCATGCCAGGAGATGTTGATGAGTCTGCAAAATTTGGAATAATACCTGACGTGATGGTTTTTGAAAGCCTATATCTAAGCCTTCCACAATTAGGTTTAAGGCTTTACTTTAACCATCCCCTTAGGACCAAGCAAGGGTGGGGGTTTCCTTTTTATCCCCTTATGACTTAAAGACTTTGTACTAATTTTGTGATGTAAGTTCTCAGCATAGTATGAGATTGAGACAGAGGCCCAGGGCCATGGAGAAAGATCGTAGATCAGTCGCTCTACATAGACTACATATATAGAGGGTCTCTGCAATTGTATATATGTTATTTGATTTTGTTCTACCAAACCTCAATATCACAATTGCTGTCCTCTGCAAGCTCTGGACTCATGTTGCCCAATCTGTCTTCTTTTGAAATCCTGTTCTATGGCTTCTACCACTAGGTTTTAGGCTTTACTTTCCTCTCTGTCATCCTGTTGCAGATCTTGACTTAAAAATAATGTTGTTACTGAACATTTGAATGAAGTGGTTATATAATTATACAATTAGTTCTGCATGTTACTTGAAGCTATTCTACTTATTCAGGTATGAATGTCTGGGTTTTCAATTTGATTCCAACATTTCTTTCAAGATATCTGATGTATATCCTGTGTCCTATAACTTGAGAGACATGAAAGATTCAGGCATTGAATATGAAGGGCAGTATGCTTTAGAATGTTGGTGATTTATAGATCAAGCCAAAATTCCATCTGATAATATGTTTTACAGCTTTATTGTTGGTGTCAATTATTTGCTCTTCATAGATTTATGATACAATGATCGTAAGAAGCTAAGCAGTTTGAACAAGAGACTATTTCTGTTATGTAAGGGAGCAAAATGGGTATAATTCAAAAAGTTCTGTCCAAGCAGATGAGAGATTTAAGATAAGTGGCAAAATTTCCTCTAGAATGTCAAACTCCGCGCGGCATCAACTTTTCACTTCACTAGTATGTCCTGATTACAATGAGCAGAAAACAATCTTTGCGAGTTTTTGTGTGGTTAGGAAACCTGTAATGTAACATGATGATTCAGTTGTTAATGCTTTCGCAGAACATTGACTACCACGAATTAACAATGTCTCAAAAAGACAATGATTGTGAAACAATGCGATGAGGTTACTCAAGGCTTACTCTGTGATGCAGCAAATTTGCGCACAGTTGACTGTAGGTCACTTCCTCTTCCAGCTGTTGAGTTTTTGAGAAATGCAGGGCCTCTGACCCTGATGCACCAATGAGTACTTGAGCGGAGTTGTCGAGATATATCTGGTGAAGAGTTCATGGTGCAACTTCTTATAGGAAAGTATGCAACCTTATCAATGAACTCAAATCGATTAGTAGGATTCACTGATGGAGGGCGGGCATTGGACTAAAGCTTTTGCTCAGGTGGCTGATACTTCATTGAGCTAATGACAAGAAAGAGGCTATGTTGTATAAGCATGCCCAAATTGCTTGATGGGAAGTGTTGAAGAATTTGGTTACTGGGACACAGAACGTGATGCCAAGCAAATGCTGGTGACTTAGCAGAGCCAGATCGTGCTCATCATTTTACACACTGTTGTGATCGTAAGAAGGTATATCACAAAATCTCATAAACTTGAGACTTGATGGCATATTTTTCAAAACAAATTTATTGCATACTTGACGGAATTAGAGGGATAAATTTAGTAGATGAAAGTAATTTTAAAATTTTAAAAATACAAATCACTCCAAATTGGGGAAAGGTACCTCGGTATACAGCAAAATTTCGTTTTAAAACTCAACTCAATAGCATCAACTTTCCTCTTCAACTATCATCCTGATTCCTGATTACAAAGTAGAAATAAAAATCTTCTACTGCATCCATATCTTAAATTCTTGGTAGCAAATGCTGAAGCTGTGGATGGCTACAACCAAAAATTCACTACCAATATTCTATCATACTGAAAGATCCACCCCATGATTACTCGGGGGGCACAATGATGAAGTATTAGAATATGTCAGTTCTCCAACTTATGTATACTTATGTATGGACTCTTTTTTTTCGGGGGGGGATTAAGTTCTTAGTTCATCAAGAAGAATCTGATTATATTAGAAACATAACTATTATTGATAATTGATGGATTTGGCTAAAATGTTCCGGGAAGAGACAAGATATGCCTTTTGGATTAAAAATGTAATATGTTTTAATTTTAATTTATGTAATGATGAGCATCAGGCCTCCTAATGTCTTGAAATCCTGGTGTCTCTCTTACCTTTCTTCTCTCCGCCCTAGAGTTATTTCTAATTTTGTCTTTCCTTTAAGCTTTCATTTTTTTCAGAATAAACCCAATTGAATACGTTAATATTAGCAACTTACTAGGTCATTCGCATAAACGATTCGAAAGAAATTCAGCAACTTAGAGAAGCAATTGGAGTTCAAGAATGTCTCATTTAAGTGAAGGTTAATATGCAGAATTCGCTTCCGTTGCTATTGAAGGTCACTGATCATTGAGCACCATTTAACGCAATACATGCATCTAATTTCGTTACGCTGACCCGAGGGGTTTCTAGCAGGGCCCCTTCTCTTTGGGCCACGCCGGATCTTAACTTCTGCTTCTTGTGACGGGGACCCAGATGGGCCGCACGACCTGTTTGACACGTTTATTGCATTCTTATTTCCTTTCCCAAGCTAATCTAGAAGACCAGCAAAGCTCGCTATACCCATAATTTGACCTTTCTCCAGAGCTAAAATGTGTAAGAAGATGGAGTGAGGAACTCATACGAATGATTCTTATTGCAAAATTCTCCACCTTTTTGAGTTCCAAAAATAAATTAACTAGTTGTGTTAGATTAGTAATATTGTATTGTTCTTTTTTCCGCTGATGTAGTGACCAGAGTCAAGTAGATATGGCTAATAATTCATGTATATTGTATCTTAGACGTTTAAGTACTTGGCTTTGGATTTGGAATCCAATTTTTGTGGTACTTTTAAACAATTTTTGGTCCTGCCTCTACTCTTGAGTCAGGTGGTTGATTTTCAAAATGTAGGTTTCTTCAGGCTGAGGGCAACTGAATGAACACAAAAGCCGATCCCTTATTTGTCTGGAGACAAGTATTTATCTAGAAATATCTGCCTTCCTGCTTCTGAATAACATTCTGAAGTTAGTGAAAGCCATTTTGCTGATGCAAAACAGTAATAAACAAATATCACGATGCTTGCAATTTACCTTCTTCTTGTTTTGGGGCGGGCCGGGGGTTTTCGGGGGGAAGGGGTGGTAACTAAAAAGGCTTTACGGCAGGCTGCGCAAATGCTCGAATCTGTTGACTGTGCTGGTCTACTAACTAGGTCCTACTTTTTTTTTTCATTGAAACATGGGCCACATGGCCCGTCTGACACGTCTAAATACTCACATGACCTTTCCTCTTTGTATTCTCCTCCCTCCCCAATCTAATCCAGAAATCGACCAGCGTATGAAGGACCTCAAATGAATATTGAGAAGCAGACGATTGACTCAGAAACTCATGATGTTTCTTCAAGCCAAGAAAAACTGGAAACCCGATTGTTAATCTTCATATTGTATTCATCCTTCGCAATCGCTTTACTCATCTTGTTTCTCCCTCATCAAAACGTCAATGGAAGTCCCGTGCCGACTTTCCTGTTTGCAGCACACCCCTCTCTGTTTCACGCCCTGGTTTTCGCCGTCATGCTCTCCTTCGCCGCAGCATCTAGCGGGTTGTTGATCGGAATCAATTCCCGGCGGCAGTGTGCAACAGTTCATAGATATTACCTCGTAATTTCGGTGGTTTCCCTGGCATCGGCTTTATCAATCCTGGCCTGTGCCTCGTTTCTTGAAATTTTCAAGCTGGTTTGTTGGGGGGTCAAACTACGGCAGCTGAATGAGGACGACGTAGATTCTGTCCTAGTTTTCAGATTCAGAAAGATCGGCTCTGTTTATGAACTAGTTAATTGAAGGTAAGTTGCTTCGCCAGCAAACAATAAGCAAAGTTGCATCTTTTTGATTTCCAAATTTAACTAGCTGTGTTAGATTTGTAATATTTAAATATTGTTCTTTTTCTGCTGATTTAATTAGATGGATAACAAATTCATCTTAGACCTTTGAATACTAAGTTGGCCTTGGATTTATAATCGAATATGTATATGGTACTTCAAACAATGTAGGTCTTGTTGGAACTGTTGAGACAGAGGGTTATCTAATTATATAATTAGTTCTTCGTTTCAGTTGAATCTATTTTACTTCATCTAATCCATCCATATTTTTGGTTCTGATATCATTGAGTACACCTTTCCTCCTTTTTCAGAATTAAACCAAGGGGAATCTCCATAGGAAGTTAGAAACTAGTCCGCAGAAATCATTGTAGGAGAACTATGTGCTATGTAGACCGATAGTCTTAGACAGACATCTGCGATGAGAGGGTCCTCACCAAGTTAATATATGTTCTTTGATTCCCCCTCCCTTCCCCCGGAAAAAAAAAAAAATCACAACTGAAGTGTCTGCAAATTTTGGAGTAGTAATACCCACTGATAGTTTTGAAAGCTATTTCTATACTTTAGACAATTAGGAGTTTAGGCTTTGCTCTAACTTTCCTCTCAGGACCAAGCAAGGGCTTTTCTTTTCATTTCTGCCCTCCTTTGACAGACTCTGTTCTGGAAAAAATCAATGAGGATAATGTCTTTCAAGATATCTAATCCTACTAAAGTATCCTTTTGCATATCATAAAAGATTCAAGCAATCAATTTTGAAGGGCAATGTGCAGCAATCCAGTTCGTAATAAATCCCGGCACATGCCTTGTTTACGGAGATTATGTTCAGGCAGCTGGTTTATTCAGGTTTCTAGCTTTTGTGGCTAAATGAGGGCAGAGCTGATTCATTCTTCATCTGCAGATATGTAGGTATTTTGAAAGACCTGTCGTCCTGCTTTTGAAGAGCTCTCTTAAGTTAGTTGAAGCCATGTTGCTTGATGCTAAAATGTTTAACAAGATTCCATCTTTTTAAGCTCACGAATTAATTAGCTATACCATCTTATTTCTCTATGGAAAATGTAATAATTGCAGTTTATGAAGAGATTGTTATCTCAAAATTACCTGATTCAAGTTAAATGTGAGGGGCATGTTAGACATTATTCTTGAACAGTTTAAACCTTGGGGTGAAGTTTTGCACCTGATTTGAATTGTTCTACTTTTTAATGTATTCACTTCAATTAAGGTCTGATTCCAATATTTCTTGCAGGAATGCATTGTCTTCCAAGATATGTGATTTATGTAATACATGTTATTTTAGGTTTTGATTCCAATACCTAAGAGTTTCATGGTATATAATTTGTGATACTGCTAGATCCTCTAAACTTTGTACTTGAGAAACATGAAAGATTCAGGCATTGAATTTGAAGGGTAATATGTTCAGCTCGTGATAGATTAAGTTACTGGTCTTGTTATATCCTAAGCATCTGAGAACCTAATCTTTGTAATCAAAGATACTGTTTTCTCGGTGAGATTAACAATAATCCTTTTCATACATTTTCAAATAGTTTCTTGTATATGGGAAGGGGGTTAAAAGGGGTAAAATTGTTATTTGACAACACAAACCAGACAGGTTTCTCCATGCTGGCAGCATATGTATTTGTCAGAAATACATAATTTTCACCTCGTAGAAGAGAGATTTCAGTTAAGGAGCAAAATGCCCTTCAAAATCTCAACCCTGTACGGTATTCACAATGAGCAGAAAAACAATCCCAAATTCCAAAAATGAATTTGTTGTTATCAATCAAAAGCTAGAGTTGTCATACTCTGTTTTGCTCCTCGTTATCAGAAGCAGGACACGTTATCATTTCTGCTGAGAATATGAAGATGAATTTTTTGTTCCCCAGGCTTTGAATTGTCACACTCCCCAACTGGTTCCCAAATTCGTAGGAAAGCAATACGAAACGCCTCTTCATTGATTCGCGTGGGGGAAAGAGCCTTCCCAAGAAAACTTTCGCTGTCAAAAAATCTTTGAACTACAACGATGGCTGCCTTGCTCGGTTTCATCCTTGAACAAGAAAACACACACTTATGTACTAGGTTTTGATTCCAGTACTTCTTAGAATTTCATGATATGTAAATTGTGATGCCGTATCCTTGAAACTTTGTACTTGAGAAATATGAAAGATTCAGGCATTGAATTTGGAGGAAATTGAAGGGTTGTATCTGGAGAATGTTGGTGATAGATTAAGTTATTGGTCATGTTATATCCTATGCATCTAAGAAACTAATTTATGTAATCATAAGAAGCTAAGTAGTTTGAGCAAGCGATGTTTTCTCTGTGAGACTCGCAATAATATTTTAATGCATTTTCAAATCGTTTCTTGCATATCTTGAGGGGAACAAAAGGGTAAAAAAAAAAATTTTGACAAGATAAATCAGGCGGGTTTCTCCATGCACGTAGCATATGTTTTTGTCAGAATTCGTGATCTCCACTTCAAAGTAGAAGAGAGATTTCAGGTCAGGAGCAAAATGTCCTTCAAAGTCTCAACTCTGTATTTGCAATGTGCAGAAAGCAAAAGGTGCAGTTGTCATAATCATGTTTGCTCCTCCTCATTATCAAATTCTAGACACGTCTATGCTTCAGTTCTGATGACTGATGAGAAAGTGAAGATGAATTAATTGTTCCCACGCTTACAATTTTGATACTTCCCAACCAGTTTCCAAATTCACAGAGAAGTGATACGGAATGACATACATGTCATTGGCCATACAAGTTACACAGCTTCTTATGTGAATAAATGGAAATCCATACAGATTAAACTAACTCCTTCAATGCAAAAGGTGATGCAACAATGGGCAGTGTCCAAAGAGCAGCTGTAAGCCATATCATGGCTTTCTCAGGAAATCGTGTGCCCAAGATCGACAAAAAACCGCAAATTGTAAAAACACATCCCATCACTGTCATCACTCCAGAAGTTTTGCGCTTTCTCTGAAACCAATAAGCACCAAAGCTCAATAGCAATCCAGCAACACCAAAAATCCCCACAAATAGCAAGAGAATTTTTGCATTGGGTGTCAAAGAGGTCCCAGCATACCAAATTTGTAACGGAGCGATACACACCCCACAACTGAGAGGGAGGCATATCTGGGCCACACTTGAAGGATTGAGCTGTCTTTCAGCTGGAGGGGCTACTCCGTGCTCCAGATCAGATAATGATCTGTCTGGCGGTGGCTGCTCATCACCGTCTCTGTTCTGAAGCAGAGCAGAGGCCCCTACACTCTGATCTGAAGCAGATGGTGTATTATTCAATGCTGGTGAGGCCAGGTCGGATGAGCCTACCTCCATATCAGATAATGATCTGTCTGGCGGTGACTGCTCATCACCGTCTCTGTTCTGAGGCAGAGCAGAGGCCCCTGCACTCTGATCTGAAGCAGATGGTGTATTATTCAATGCTGGTGAGGCCAGGTCGGATGAGCCTACCGTGGCAAAAGACTCATGGCCTAGATAACAACCCTCAATTATATAGTCCTCGCCACCACCAGCAGGAGAGCTCTGCTCTCGACTAGATGGCTGACTTCTAAAGGCAGTTGATCGAACACCTAGCCCATATTTATCCAGAAGTAATTTCAATTTCTTAGGCTTCTTGATCAACTTACTTGCCAAACCATAAAGAACCTGTGGAGAATCGGTTTTGAGTTTTGAAGTGATTGTCTCTTGGTTGAACCCTCGTATAGGTAAAGAACCCCACCCCTTCACAACTTTATGAACGAAATTGCACATAAATTCTGCCATTGATGGATAGAATCAGATGACATGAAACATAAGAAATTTACAGAAACTCACTTAAAGCGACACGTACTCACAAGACACAAATAGATAAATCAAATCAAATCAAAATTCCGCCATACGGACTCAAGAACCTGTGAGATAAAATAAAATTTCTAAGGAATTGCAGGACCAACGAAATTTACTGAACAAAAATTCTACTTAATTCTCATTTTCAAAAGTTGGTTGTATCATCTTAATTTTCAAAAAATATAAAGTTTTTGAATTTTATAAACAGATTTCTTTATAATTGTTGCATGCTCCAGCTATTAATCCAAAATATCTTCAAACGGGATACTGTTTCATACCTGATTCTCGGATATCCAGCGTGTGATCTGGAAAATAGGAATACATCCTGTCGTTGTTTGGTCCTTGAAATTTTCACAAAAAAATCTAATCTTCAGATGGAGGATCGAAATACCTAATTTTCCGTGTATGTATCTATGTATGTGAGTGTGTGTGTGTAATTTAAAAAAAATGAAAAATAGCAGAAAAAACAAAGAGATACTTAGTTGAAGGTAGGTGGATCTGAAGGCCACCCAGATAGCAACGGAGTCTGAGATAATCTATCCAATTGTGAACTTTCTCCTTGTTGACATTAAAACTCGTTGACAATCTCATTGTCTTTGATGGATCATCTGAGTGGAGCTTCAGCTTCTCCTCGACTGGCAGCTTAAAAAACTCTTTCGCCACTACCCAGGGTTTTCCTTTTGGGAAATCTGGCTCTGATACCAATTTTGAATTTTTGGAAAACAGAGGAAGGTAAGGTGGAAGTGACTGGCACTTTTTGTTTTAATTCCTTCACAGCTTTTGATGCTTTTTCTGACCAATGCGGGGCACCTAAATGAAGAATAGCACTCAAAACTCAGATGCCTTACACACACTCTTAGCTTCCCTTTTATAGGCGCATGAACCACTATTCATGCTGTAGCTATTACTGTTCATATAACAGTACATACGAATACAATACATATATTATTATTATTATCAGAGTTAATCAGTCAACCAATATATGACTGATTAACTCGTTTGTACATCTATATAACAAACTCAAATGATTTAGGGCAAGGAAAGTTTGAACACAAACCTGGAAAAATCCATAATTCTTGCAAGCATCAGCAACTTGTTGCACAATTAAGCTTCTATCATCACAAGCCAAACCAATAACAGGAACGTTTTCGCATTCAGAAACTTCAGACAGATTTGGTCTCCCCGATTCTGGCCTTACGTAGCTCTCCGGCAAGTTATTGTACCGGGTTCCCGAGGACAGAACTTTGGTATCCATAATTTGATTTTATTAATAATCTATGTATGCATATAATATAGTGATGAAAAATTAAAGAGAGGCCAATTTTTAGACATTGATGCCAAGGTCCAATCCAATAAGGTTTCGATATTTGTTGCACCCGCATCGGCAATAAACGTTGCTCTTTGATGAACTCCTTAGTATATAGTGAAAAGATCATTAAAATAAAATAAAAATATTTTAATATATTAACATATAAAAAGTGAAAAGATCATTAAAATAAAAAAATATTTTAATATATTAGTGGTCTCATAACGTACACACATGCAAATATACTTGTCACCTTAAATAAAGTGAAAAGATCATTAAAATAAAAAAATATTTTAATATATTAGTGGTCCCATAACGTACACACATGCAAATATACTTTTCACCTTAAATAAAGTGAAAAGATCATTAAAATAAAAAAAATATTTTAATATATTAACATATAAAAAGTAATTTTTAATATACTAAAATTTTTGTATTTTTATATATTAGTGGTCTCATAATGTACACACATGCAAATATACTTTCAGTTAGAAATTCTTCATCATATTAAAGTTATATAAGTTAATATATATATATATATAGACCTCTATTTACTAAGGATTAAATACAATAAATTAAAATCTATATTTTTTGTATTTAACTTATTTTTGACTTTAAAATAATTAGAAATTCCTTATATATTATGTGTGTAGATTTAATCTATTGTGTGTCATCACGCAAGTTTGGTACCTAAAGTTCCCCAATGATAGACCGTCACACGCCAAATATACATGTTACAAACTCAAGTTAAGGTGTTCATTGACTATTGACGATGAACCTAGGTACGGGTCATTTAAGTCGGTGAATTGGGGTTACATTTGTACTTCATGCGTGCATTTTGAATTTGATTCCAATATTTCTTTCAAGATATGTGATTTATACCCCGTATCCTTGAACTTGAGAGACATGAAATATTCAGGCATTGAATATGAAGGGCAGTATGCTTTTGAATGTTGGTGATATATAGATCAAGCTAAAATTCCATATGATAATATGTTTTACAGCTGTGTCGTTGGTCTCAGTTATTTGCTCTTCTTCGTAGAGTTATGATACAATGATTGTAAGAAGCTAAGCAGTTTGAACAAGAGATTATTTCCTCTGTCATATGTAAGGGAGTAAAATGGGTATAATACAAAAAGTTCTCTCCAAGTAGATGAGAGATTTAAGATAAGTGGCAAAATTTCTTTCAGAATATGAAACTCCGTGTTGCATCAACTTTCCTCTTCACTTATATATCCTGATTACAATGAGCAGAAAGCAATCTCCTATTGCGAGTTTTGTGTGGTTAGAACAATAGAACACTTGTTATGCCACTGCCTGACTCACTGGATTCCTGTTGCATAATTGAGATTTGCCCAAATTATTTGTTGATCACAGAGGGTGCGTGATCCATGATGATTCAGTTGTCAATGCTTTTGCAGAACATTGACTACCACGAATTGACAACAATGTCTCAAAAAGACAATGATTGTGAACCAATGTGATGAGGTTACTCAAGGTTTACTCTCTGTGATACCGCAAATTTTGCGCACAGTTTACTGTAGGTCACTTCCTCTTCCACTTGTTTTGAGTTTTTTGAGAAATGCAAGGCCTGCGACCCTGATCCACCAATGAGTACTTGAACGGAGTTGTCAAGATATATTTGGTGAAGAGTTCATGATGCAACTTCGAATAGGAAAGTAATGCAACCTTATCAATGAAAAATCCGTTAGTTGGATTCACTAATGCAGGCCGGGCATTGGACTAAAGCTTTAGCTGAAGCGGCTGATACTTCGTTGAGCTGACGACTAGAAAAATGTTGTATAAGCATGCCCAAAGTAAAATTTAATTAAATATTTGATAGACAATATCGCTTGATGGGGAGTGCTGAAGAATCTGGTTACTCGGACACAGAACGTGATGTCAAGCAAACGCTGGTGACTTAGCAGAGCCAGATCGCGTACATCATTTTACACACTGAATCTGTGATTGCGATCGTAAGGCAGATAACAAAAATCTCATAAACTTGCGGCATGATGGCACATGTTTTGCAACAATTTACTGCAAATTTGAAGGAATTAAATGGCTAAGTTTAATAGATGAAAGTGATTTTAACATCTTCAAAATAAAAACCCTCCAAAATTGGGGAAATATATCTCAGTATATAGCTGAATTTCATTTGAAAACTCTTAACTCAATAGCATCAACTGTCCTCTTCAGCTATCCTCCTGATTAAGTAGAAATAAAAATCTCCTATTGTAATTTAAGGAAACAACTAATCCATATCCAAAATTCTTGGTATCAAATGCTGGACTTGTGCGTGGCTACAACCAAAAATTCACGACCAACATCTTACCATACTGAACGATCCACCCCATGATGTGGGTTGATCCATGATGATTCAGTCGTAGAAAACATCAAAGCTTTCACTGCACATCAACTACTACGAATTGATATCAGGGTGCCATCATGCTTGCTCAGAAACATCATCTCTTACAATAACATTGCTGAAACAAGCTTGTAGAGGGGATCCTAAATGATTTATGTAACCATTCTGTATTAGGACCATCAGGCCTCTGAATGTCTCCGAATTTTCTTCTTTAGTTTGTCTTGTTCCCGATATCTCTCACGCCGCTCTTCTCTCTGGCGCTTTCTAGTTAACTGCTCATCTTTAGCTCTCTCAGCCTCAATTTCTTTTTTCTTCTGCTCTTCCTTGAGCTTTCGCTTCTTCATCTGCATAACCCCAACAGAATATGTAAACATAGATATTCTTAGTGCTTTTCAGAAATTTTGCAACTGGAAATAGCAGATCAGCAAAGGAAGTGCAGAAATAAACAAATACAAGACAATGAGATTGATACTAATAACTAAATATAAAGTTTGATTGTGCTGCATAAATTTCACTACTAATTCTAAAATAGAAACAGCAGATTCAAATTTGTCGAGTAAATATTATAAAACATTGGTCTCTACGGGCATACCTTCTCGTTTCTAATCAATTGAAGATGTTGAACAAGAGCATGAACTTTTCTTTCGTGAGGTTCCATGACTACAGCTCTTCTATTTTCAAGAAGTGGCCGTTTCCGGTTTGGAATATCCTTGGGCTTTGATTCAAATGGAAGAGCTGCCTGCAATGACTTAGGAATCACCAATGGGTTGAATTTCCTTGGTCTCCTCTCAATTGGCTGTCAAAAAAAAAAAAATAATAGTCAAGTTATTACGAATGACCACAAAAAGTTACACCGACCAGCATTTTGGGGCAGAGGAAGGAACCATGATTAAAAGAATTACATGTCTCACATCACCAATTACCTTATAGAGTGAATCCTTGTTAACAGGAATAGAAAAATTATGTTCTCTCCTCAACTCTGCTACAGTTTTCATTCCTTGCCAAGTCTTATCACGAGGCTGCAAGGCTGTGGTCAAAGGGTTGTAAAAGCAAGGAATTTCAACATCAGCCCATCCACGCATGAAAACAATGTCGCTCATCAGAATTCTGTCCTCAAAGGTGCATCTGGCAATCCCTTCTCTGGGTTGCCCTCCCTTTCTTTTGGGTTGGTTACCAATCTCTTCTTTAGCAGCCTGACAAGGTAATAAAATTACTAGGATCAGCCTTCACTTGCCTAAGAAAAAATATTAACTAGTCAACATTGTCAATTATAATCAAGGATTCTGATCATTCACTGAGAATAATTATGAAATTTAATGGAAAAAATAAATTTGGAGAAGAAAAACAGACGTTCTGCATTTTATTATGTACAGACAGTATATTCAATGACAAAAAACCAAAAAACACAATAACCAGAAAACTGACATAAGCTTCCTCATTCAATGTTTACCTTTTTCACCTGCCCACGGATTCCACTGACGGTACGAACCTCTTTACCTTCACATTGAGCCACTTCAAGATCTGACGTAAACATATCTTTGATAAGTGCAGTTTTCTTGAATATCTTGCAGGGATAACCAACCAGTTTGATTTTCTTCTTTATCTTTGCTTCATGGTTGAACTCAAGCACGACTGCTGTTGCTGTAATCCTAAATGAAGCCTGGCAAATTAAATGAAAGAAGTTTAGGTGATTTGTAAAAAAATTAAAATTAACCCCAAAAAAAAAAAGATAAACAACTCAATCATGAAGAAGCATGGAAACATACTCTTAACAAGAACAGCATGGAAGTTTTCCGTTTTCTAGATCAAAAAACTTCTATATAGACAGGTTATAGCAACAAGAGAATACTGACCTGTTTGTTGGATAAATTCTGGACAGCAACTACCCCAGTTTGAGGAGGAGCAAGAGGACCCCAGAACGTGGCAAGGCAATGCATGTGTTCTGGAGTGTATTTCAGCATGCGATACCGCCCATTACGGTCCTCTATGGAATAGACAGGGGTAGTTTGGAAACGCCTCCATCCAATGGAAACAATAATGGGATCTCTAGTCTTGAGTACCTTCTTGTGCCATCTGTGTCGCTTTAACCTAGCCTGGAAGAAAAGCAATGGAACATCTTATGACTTGGAGATTGTGAAACAAGACAAAATATTATCTATGTAAATCTGGTTATTCTACCAAATTTAATCCAATGACTTTAGCAGTGAACTTGTAGGCCATTATTTTTAATATATTTTTAAGGATTAAATCTTATTGACCAGAGAAGAATCCCAAATATACAGAGTGCACCAGCAGTTCACTCATTAGGATGATACAAATGAAACTACAACAGTTTCAAGTCTCTAAGAATGAAACAAGAAGATATATTCTAAAATTATTTAGTGAACAGAAGCCACAAAGATGCCAAAAATGAACTTTGTCCCATAATCATTCGGATTCAGGCATAAGGGTATCTAGACTCAACCCAAAAAAAAAAAGAGTTTTAGTTAATAATGCCCATTTTCGTTTCCAGGATTACTGAGTCTGTCGTTCGACTTTAGCAGCCAGTGAGTACTAATATACCTAAATATATAATATACAATAAAAAATTCACAAGTTTTGAGTGGTAATTTAGAAAAACAAAAAATGAAGACACCCTAAATTAAGAGACAATTGAGAAAATATACTTCACCACAGCACATTAATAGGTTATTTTACCTGCATATATCCAACATTTTCCTCACCAAGACTGATTCCTCCAACCAAAACAGGATGGCAGGGATCAAAATATTCAACCATCTCAAATGGAACACCATGTATCTCCAATCTTAGATATGTTCCTGTTCGAAATCCCTCGATCTCTAATCGAGTGATCTCATCAAGATCATTCAGCTCAGCTACATTCATTTGTTTACGAAGTTCAATCTCCTCCTTCATCTAGAAGAACGTGAGTTAGCACTCAAAACATACAACAGCATGCAGAACACATTACGAAACATAGCACAAGATCTACCTTGTCAATCAGTCCAACTTCGTTAGGTTGGCCGCGGTGAAACTTTCCCCCATCTTTTTCATCCATATCCTCCTCCGGTGATTCAGATCCATTATACGTAAATGAAAGTTAAGGTCATCAAAGTAGATTCTAATAAAAAACCAAAATATAATTTCTCCGGAGCAATTCATGACACAATGAACCATGCACAAGAAAATGTAAAATAACAACCAACAAATTAACCGATGGCTTTCAGCAAAAGCAAAAGAGGGATGCATCATCCATCACATCCGCATCCAAATTCATAGAAAATCCATCAATAAGAGGTTGAGAAGCAAGCAGTAGAAGATGCACAGCTAATGAAATATATATAAAAAATAGAAATAAGAAGTCCAAAGAAAAAGGATATTGTGCATCAAATTTTGCGCGAAGAGCAAGCTTTTTCAATCTCCGCTCCTCAACTGCTGATTCATCTTCATGCTCATTTGCATCACTGCCAGAATTATCCACACGGTGGCCTTCATGCTTCTCACCAGTTTCTAAATCTTCAAAATCACCATAGACAGCATCATCCCTATCATCGTCTTCAAAATTAGCCTTTGAAACTTGATTTCTCCTAGCAGCTTTTGACCAATCACCCGTAACAAAACGATCACGGATGCTTTCGTATACTTCTTCCTCTTTCCAGTACTTGAGATCTTCATAACTTTTAAATTTGGAACAGTCATCTGTATTGACATTTCCACTATCCATTCCTTCTCTTAACTTCTGCAATAAATGAACAGGAATTAGAGAGTACGCAACAAAACTGCATTAAGTTTCCATCAAACTTGTATGTCATGTTAAAACTAACATATCTACAATTATTATTTATTGAGAAAGACATCAAAGAAAGAGAAACAATCAAGGAAATAATCACACAGACAACATCAGAATGGACCTTATTCCCTTCTCCCTTTGGCTTAAAAAAATCATCATCAGTTTCTTCATCCTCGCTACTGTCCTGCACTTCTTTGGATGAAGTTGCTAGTGATGTGGATTTCCCATAGACAAGCTGCTTGAGATTCATGCTTTGTCTCAAGGCAGTCCTTCCTAACAAGGACTCTTTCCACTTTGATATGTTTCCCATGCCATCTTCAGCTAGTGCAAAAATTAAGACAAGTTCAGAAGCAGAAAAGAGAATTCCACACAGAAAGAATTCTAAACAGAAGGAACCAAAAAAGGGGAAAAAAAAATTTAACTAACAACCATTAATAGAGATGGATATTCACGAAAACATCAAAATGCATTTCATGCTTCAAAACACCCTCTCTAGCCATCTTACATTGGCTCATGTAAGATATTTATAAACTATGGTCACAAATAAAAAAAGAGTATCTATTCCTCTTTGAATGCCGTTACTGAATATTGCATCACAATAACAGTAAATACGAAGATATACCATCATACTGTCCTTCCTCTGAACCAGAAGATGACTGATAGTCTACATTGTCCTCGTCATGATCATCATGTTCATCATCCTCATCCTCTTCATCTGAATCCTACAACAAAGCAAGAATGTGAAACATTATTATTGTAAATCAAAGATGCAATTAGATATTGCCTGTGAACTCAGTTGAAAAAGTCATATTTTCATAAACGCAAAAGTATAATAAAGCTAATGATCATAAAATCCTAATTCCCAGAGCTTGCTCCACAAAAGAACAGTCCCTTAAATTATGAGTAGCGTGTAAAATACACAGCATAAGGATCAAGAAATAATATAAGTTTACAGAACAATCCATATAAAAGCTGAAAAGCTTTTGTTCAATGAGTTACATAACTTTTAATAATCCAGTGTAGATATATAATCAAAACATAAGAATCTGGAGGGGGCATATTGGAATCCACTTTTGACTAGTGAGGGGTGTCGACATTGTCTGAAAAAATATATCAACAAAGCACAAAGAACATAGGCTAATATCTAGATAGTAACAAAAATTAAAATCTGAATCCTTCAGACTCCATCAACTCTTACGTAGCCATCATTAAGTACCTTCAGATCACCATGATTAACAGCTTTTCCAAAGATAGCTTTTCTACGTAGCCGCCCATCATTAAATTCAACATGTTCCACCAACTTATCTTCATTGTTACCACTTCTTATTGTTTCACCATTTTTAGCATCTGTTTCTTCATCTGAGGACTCTGAACCATCCATATCCTCAGCCCTGTGATTTTCACCAAGCCCACTGGCAATTCCTTCCCCAGTTTGATACTGCTTATCATGAATATACTCTGTATCATCATCCGTATCTTTTGCATTGTTGGTAGCATCTGATGAGACATTAGGCTTCCGGCTGAAAAGGGAAATGAAGCTGTTTTCTAACTTCTCATCAATCGAATATTTTGTGTTTTGAAGCGATTTTACCAATGTCTCACCAACATCTTGATCCTTTCCTGGTAACAGAAAAGTGACAATACTTGAGCCAAGAAAGTGGTAAAAAATGAGATGTTGTAACTAGTATACGATAAGATATTTGCCTAAATTCAAAACAGAATATTTAAAGAAATAGGTAAATGTAAGCATCATCAAGAATACAAAAGAGATTTCCATTTTGTATTATTCAAAAGAACCACAAAAAATATTATACGTAAAGATTAAAAAAGGGTTTTATTCATTAACAAAACAACCAAAAAATAATCCAATACTAGGAAAAAAAATGAAACAGAAATAAACAAACCTTTGTGGTTTGTTTTCCCATTTTCATCATCCACTTTAGAGAACTGAACAAAGTGGTCACTTATGTTTATATAGACAGCATCCTTGTCATAAAGGAGATCCCCAAGGCCAGACATGGGTGCATAAAAAAGTTTTTCCTTGTCGCGCAGTCCCTTCTTTTTGGCGGCAGAAGGTAAAGGACAAGGATCAGCTAAGCCTGTAACACCAGCTAAACTGTAATCACCAACACCAGCGATATGCACCTGATTCCAAAAAGAAAAAACATCAAAAAGGAAAAATAGATCACAAATGTATAAATTATAGGATAAGAGCTAGATAAATGAACATTAATATAAGGCATAACTCAAATACAAGTCAAGACATAATAGCAAATTTTTTAGTGTAAAGACTGGAAAAGAAAATTTCTTTTTCCCTACAGGTCAATAATCTTAACCCACAAGCTTTAAATTATCTCAAAACTCTCATACTAACAAGCCCAGACCCTATACCAGAAGAAAATTGGACCTATTGGTCAGCTTTCATCCTAATAATTCTTTTAGTTGCAATTTCAATGCATACCCATATCAGCCACGGGCAATCGAAATGCACAAAGCTCCATGTTGCTTAAGCCTTAAAAAAGGACGAAATGCACGAGTCCTTGATAATGACCATTTAGAAGAATATTATGTGCCTCAAACCCACATAAACCTAGAGTAACATATGTCTGTAAATCATAAATTTTCTGAAAACACCATTTGCTACAATACCCTAATATGTTGAGAAACGAAACAACTTCTCACCTTATTTGTCAAAAAAAGGTGAGCATATTCTTATAACCAAAAAATTCAAATGGGAACAGTGACAATGGTTGTCGATGCATACCTTAATTCCCTTCTTCAGGTTACAACCTCGCAAATAACCATAAATTGTGACATTTCTGTCACATTTATTATTCATACGCACTCTTTCAGGAGGAGTAACATCTTCAAAACGATCAACCAAGACATAAGGATGAGAAGTTCTCCATGACAGAGGAGGAAACTTCATAACAGAGATAAACCGTGCAAGATTGTGAATCTCACGTTTTGAGTACCTAATGAATAAGGGGAAGAAAAAGACAGTTAACCTCAAAAAAATCTATAAGTTGAAAAAATTAATTCTACCATAATTGTAAATTATAGGTCTATAATGCACTGTACAGAAACTTACTTCCCATGAATGAGACCAGATAAATAAAAAAGTTTTGCTCCATCATAAATTTCTGTCCAGAAACGATGCTTAAGACGCTGCTTTGTTTTTCTTAGTTTCTTCACGTCCTTGAACTTATCAAGGTGAGTAAGAACTCCCATAACCCTTGGTAATCCATGATTTTGCATTAAATTAAGGAACTCAAAAGTTTCCTGCAAGGAAAAACAATCAGTTACTTTAACTCAAAATTGTTTTAACTTTTTTATCAACAAATCTAAGCTGAAATCCTTGAACACAGGAAAACAGAAAATCATACAGAACTGATAACACAGAACTATGAAGATCACAAAAAAGAAAAAGGAGCCACTGCAGCTCCATCATGTTGATTATGCAAGTAAAATGAGGCGTCAAAAGAAAAAAAAATACGTATATATCCTACTAGCTAAAAGGGAGCAAATTAATCATATGATAGTTCATGCACAACTATCAAATAATCTGGAACGGATCATTCACAATTCAAACCAAAATATTTACAATTAAGAATATAAACTTCATATAAATGGACTTATTTGATAGACTCAAAGCAAAAAATCAAAATTCAGCTCAGATACACCAAAGCCAAAATTTACAAAAGAAGCTGGGAAGTCCAAACCAAACAGAATTATTCACAATGGCATCTCACCATTTCAAAACCGTAACTTCCATCAACGAGAAGCAGTGCTAAGTCAGCAATTTTTGCACAATCAATCATGCCATTGATATCATTCGGGCACTCCACAAATTGTAGCCTCCTTTGCTTACCTAAAAAATTTCAACAATCCCTCTCAATAAGGTCCACTAACTTTTAAATCCAACTAACAATTCACGAAATCAGATCAATCCTAACCTGATACAATAGTGATCGGTCCTCGAACCTCAGGTACATTATGCTTAGTGTAATGCCTTATAAGAGACTTTATTAACAGAGACTTCCCAACCTGCCGCCATTTTGTAGATTATAATAACAACTAAAAAAAGCCATCTAATATTTCAAAATTAAAACAAAAAAATAAATAAATAAATGTGCAAAACCTGGGGAGGCCCCTGGACTACAACGACAAATGGCGGTGGTTCACCGTAAGAGCGGTCTATAGTCGGAATGTGAAGCCGACGTTGCTCTTTCTCTACTGCTCGTGACTGTAATCGCTTGGCTTTCACAGATGATGTAAAAGCAAATGCCTAAACGATAATAACAATAGCGAAAAATTAAATTCAGCAATAGTAGTTATTTTATTTATATAAATGAAGGGGGGAAAAAAGTAAATAACAATTGAGTACCTTAGGGTTTTGTTTCTTATCCAGCTTATTTTTATCGGATTTGGACTTCTTTTTGGCAGAAGAGCCCGATTTGCGAGTCCTGTGTGCCTTGTGCGGCTGTTCCATGACTCGGCCGTCCGCGGGCGTAGTCAACGGAGTTGACTGCCGTGGTACAGTTGGAAGAGAGAAGTGCTTTTGCAGCGGTTGTGGCAACGGAAAAGAAGGTAGAAGAGAGTGAAGCGTTGGGTTTTTGGGGCGGTGAAGGGCGCTTTCAGTAGGGCTTTAGAGGGAAATTGGTTTTATTAATTAAATCGATTAAGAAAAAAAATCCCTTCCCGTGACGTCACGGGTCTTATTGTACAATTTAATCAAATTATGTACTCCATTTAAATAATTAACATTTAAGGACCTAAACATTGAATATTTAGCCGAAAGGAATATTTTCCCAGAAAAACAAAAAAATAAAAAAGAGTAGAGCTGTAGAGGCTTCCTCTTGGATGAAATTTTCTGATTGCTTTATTCAACACTAGCGAAGAAGATGAACATTTCCTAGAAAGAGATCTTAATATTAATTTTTTATTTTTACTTTCTATAGTTTGCATTACAATATTTTTTTTTTGGGTGACACTTGTATTACATTTGATACATAGCATTTTGGAAAACAAAATGATATGTAGGATTAACCGAATGGTTCATCTAGTAGCATGCGATGATATAGAATTATAGATTACCATGTGAATCATACATGGCCCAAGTTTTGTTTGAACGGAGAACTAGCCATGTAAATTAAACAAAATGTTCTTTATTGTTATTTTTCAACGAATGGATTAGTAAATTTATTGACATGTCATTTTAGTAGAATTGGATGAGTTGTCATTTATACTGTGGGGTCATAATTGTTCATTAAATTTGATTAATATAAATTATTTATAATAGTAAATTGATAAAATAAAATTATAAATAATTATTATTAATGACATCAAGCAAGTCAAAATGTTGAAGGGCAATTTTAGAAGTTTGGGTTTCCAACATAAGAAAATTTTGAATTTTTCACTCTTTCATGTTCAATTCAAATTCTACATTATAATGAAATTTAAATTCTAATAGAAATTAAGTTCTTATATATTTTGTGCAACCAAACAATGGAAATAAAAGTAAAAAATTTAAATTACTTTCCCCTTCTCCATTCTTTCCTCCCAACCAAACATCACCTAAATGTATAAACTCCATGCAACATTGATACTAGTTACCAGGTACTAAGGCTAACTAGTGTGTCGTTATTAACTCGTTTATATCTAGTGATAAGGTCATGGAAAATCTGGCACGGCCACACACTAGCAAGGTTGTTGAAGCAGTATTGCCTACTAATAATAATATTAATTGAGCTTGCTTTCAATTCCAATGTACGTGGTTTGTTCCAATGGCACCTTGGATAAGCAAGACAAATCAGAAGCTACTAGCAAAGCTTTATATTCAGATTCAGTACATTGAAACAACCTACCTTAGCAGAGACCGATCCGGAAGTTCAGTTATGCACAGAGGATATAACCTGCTGATCATAGACTAATCGAACTCTTCATTCTTCAAGGGGTATTTTGAACTATCTTTTAGTTTAGCTTAGATCATGCTTCTTGCACACGTAAATAATTAATAAGTAATTTAGATATATAAACAGCATTCAATGATAATTTGAGCATTGCTGTGCTTGTTTGCTTTATGAGCAATTTTGACAAAGCAAATGATCATATTGGTTGATTCCCATAGTCATAAAATAAACATTACTTCGCCAATGCATCACAAAGGCTATATGTTCGAAATATATCAAACATTCTAATTGCTAAACATAAAAGGTAAAACAGATACAGGAATCAGCAGATAGCGGAAGCACTAGCCACTAAGCCGCGGATGACCAGGGAATGACAACCATTGAAGCAAAAAATAAGGCAGAACTAGACAACATACAAAGTTCATCAGTTAGCCATAACTTGAGATTTTCAGGAAATTGTGTCCCTAAGATTGACAAGAATCCGCAACTTGTAGCAACACAGCCAATTACCGTCATCGGTAGAGAAGCTCTGCGGCTATGCTGTACAAGATAAGCACCCAAGCAAGAAAGAAATCCAGCAAAACCGAAAAGCTCCGCCCTGTACGAGAGAATTTGGCATTCGCTGATAAAGAGGTGCCAGAATTAAACCAAATTACCCCAGCGAGACCCACACGAGCACTGGCAATGAGGCAGATCTTGGCCAAACTAGCAAAGCTGATGGGCTGTACTTGAGCCTGGGAGGATGTCACTCTATCGGGTCGTAATCTATATGGTGGAGGGTTTTTGTCGCCATCTCTATCTTCAGGTGGATCGGAGACCTTTAGGCTCTTATCAGAAGCAGATGATACATTGTCAAATGCTTGTGAGGCTAGCTCACCTGGATCAGAAACAGTAACAGTAGCAGAGTCCTGGTTCTGATAACCAACTTGGATTATATGCTGCTCACTACCACTGTCTAGAGAGCTCTGCTCCCCGCCCCGAAGCTGGCTTCTAGAACCAGTTAATCCGTCATTTCTCCCATGTTTATCGGAATGTATTTTTCCCGACTTGTCATGATCAGGCCTACAATTAATGTGTGCCCAAAGTTTCGTAGCAAGTTTACCCAGAAGTTTAACCAACTCAAACTCTTGGCGCAGCTTATCAGGCCTTCTTCTTGAATTCTTGGGCTTGTCACCAGCTCGAAGTAGAAAAACCGGATCCAGACCCTGCCACTAATCAGGCCCCAAGTCTTGAATTGTTATTCAATTTAACGGCATACTTGTGCACAACCTTAAGTGTTAATGGTGACAATGATGAAGTAGGTACTGCCAATTTCTCGATGATAACAACTCCAGTAGCACGATCAATGATTTTCAGGTTCCGATTTTCTTTCCAGGGTGGAAGTCCACTACAAACAACCAGCAGACGGCTTGGCCTTGGCATGCCAAGAAACCACGTGACTTGCGAAAACAATTGACTCGTTTTATAGGTGCCCTCAGGCTGATTTTACGATCTTCGGCTAAACAACAGATGATAGAAAGGAGTTGAAAAATACATGATCGAGCTACAGCTGTATTTCTAATAATAACTGATGGAGTAATCACTCTATTTTTCAAAGGCATAGCACAAAAAACTATGTTTCATGCGGAAACAATTGACCATGTGGTCATAAACAGGCATTCTGAGGATGAAGAAATCTTTATCAATAGGTTCCCTTCTGAGGCTGATTTTACGATATTCGGCAAAACAGAAGAGGAGATGCAAGATTTGTTCAAAACTAATCAACAAATGCGAAGAGTATAGAAGCGGCGACGGACGAGACTGAATCTGAGAAAGAAATTTGGGGGCGCGACCGATTGTGGAGCTCGGTTTCCATTGATTGATCAGAATCAATTTGCCTTTTAATGATATAGAAATTGAAAGAATACTTATAACTTAGGAATTCTATTAGAGAAATACCTACAAAAAAAGTTATTAACTAAAATATTATTAAAGAGATGTCCAAAAAATGACCCTTCTTATAAAATATTGGCCTGTGGCCCTTATTCTTTATTGTTTTTATTAGCACACGTAGACAAATACTAACACACAATATGCAAATAGAAGCTAAAACTTAAGTGAATATTTTTTAATTATTTTGGACTTTTCCCTCTCAATAGCTTAATCATCGATACTGACCCGTGCCTTCTTCCTTGAGGCTTTCAGGCTGCTACTACTGGGTTCTTTCTCCAGGTCTCAAGTCGCGGCAGCTGGGGGGAGGGGAAGCTGATCGCTATATCTAAGTTCTGACCGAACGTAGGGACCCTGATGTTATTACTAAGAGAATCGGAAGCAAACACCATCAGTGCTCGTGTAAACCTTTACAAATGAGAGCGGGCTATTCCACTAAGTATAAGAACAAGTCAAGCCAATATTAACTAATAACTTTTATAATTGGAAGAGAATTTGTTTGATTTTCCTTTTTAAGACTGGATCATACACACATATTCACTTTAAGTTTTAGCTTCTATTTGCATATTGTGTGTTAGTATTTGTCTACGTGTGCTAATAAAGACAATAAAGAATTAGGGCCAAAGGCCAATATTTTATAGGAAGGGTCATTTTTTGGACATCTCTTTAATAATATTTTAGTTAATAATTTTTTTAGGTATTTCTCTATTAGAATCCCTAAGTTACAGTATTCTTTCAATTTTTATTAAAAAATCTATAATTTTAAAACTGCAATAGACAACGAAATGACAATAACTAAAAAATTCTTGTTCTCTTTTCTACAAAGAACCAAAAAAATAATTATTACATTGATTGATTCACTTTTGAATTAAAAGAAAATTAATTTTTTAAAGGAAAATTATCCATCGACTACTTGTTTTTCCGATTTTTTTAAAAATACGCAATTTTTTTTATTTTTTAGTTGAATTCCACTTGAAGTTACATTATTTTGCACCTATCCATTTTCGTCTTCAAACCGTTAAGAGAACTAACGGAATATTATGTAAATAGCTTTTTCACCCTCAAGTGTAAAAAATAAATTATTCACCGACCACCTTTTTTATTTTTAAAAAATATAAAATTCTTATTTTTTTTATTGAATTCCACTTGAAATTATATTGTTTTGCACATGTCCACCATTGTGTCATTGTAAAATGACAATTTTTCCCTTATAATGTCAGCAAAGTTCTAACGGTGTTATAACGAGAGTGAACCAATGAAAAAAATGTTAACTTCAGATGGAGCGCTGCAAAATTTTTTATTTGAAAAAGGTGAAAAAATAAGTGGTATTTTCCTTTTTTAAAATACAAAGTCCATTACTATCATCTAATTATCAATCCGTCATCTTAACTTTGCTAGTGCTGTTATTTTATATATTCTCTTTTAAATTAGTATTGTTCTTATTTGTTACTTTCGCATTGATTCATGTATGGTTGGTGCAATCTTGAAAAAATTGTGCTTGTTTATTTGTTATTTAGAATTGAAAAGCATTCAACTAGAAAATGTGCATTTGTTTATGAGAAACTAAAAAAAAAGACAGAGAGAGAGAGAAGAATAGAAATATATAGTGAAAAAATAAAATAAATTTTGAGCTATTTTATATTACAATGAGACTAGATATTGCTGAATATAAATGAGGCCGGCTTATAAAAGCAAAGGCCCCAAATGACCTTGAACGGGCTATGTAAAAGTCATTGTTTTAAGTTTAGTTTATTTTTTATGATAATTTATTATTCTTGTTTCGATATGTTTGATAATATTGATTGCATAAAGACAATGAAGCATTAAAAAAAAAAAGGATTATCTTTTGGCAAGTGAAGGGGAAAGGCCAAGTACACCACCAACCACTCCAAGCTCTAAAAATAAAAGTAGAATGTCCATAAATTAATAGTCTTGAATCATAAAAATTTATTAATTTAGCAAATGTTAATATATTGATAAGTTATTTATTATTAATTTATAAAGATGATATTACATTCATTATAAGAATTTTAATGAAGTATAGAGGTGGCATTATTAAAGAATATACTGATTCTATCAAGCCGTATTATACAATTTCAATTTGATCTTAAGGATCAAGTGATTCTATTAGAGAATCGTTGTCGCGATATTTATAAATGTTTTAATTCAGAATCCTGAATTTGTTAAAGTTTGAAAAAGCTATCTAACCATATGATTTAATAATATAATATTTGTGAAAACTATTATGGGTTAATAATATAATGGTACTATACTGATAATAACTTTCTCATACTTTAGTAAAGTCCTAGATCATGGACCAAATCAGTACTCTATTTTTATATATTGTTCTTATAAATAACTTGTAATTATTTAGTTTTATAATTAGTCATAGTTATTTTATAGGAAAAAATCATTTGGGAAAAGCTTACGATATGTCAACCATTACTCTAACAAAGAACCCTATTTTTCATGCTAAGTATAAGCATAACGAGTTGCGTTATCACTATATTTGAGACTTAGTAAGCAAAGTAGGAGTCAATGTGGAGTTTATTAGCACTAATAAGCAGCCAGCAAATTTTCTGACCAAAGCAATCATCACTGAGAAGTTTGAAAAATTCAAGAACTAATTGAAAATTACTAATTAAGAAGGGGTGTTGAGATGTAATTAATGAGTAATGTAGTAAATTAAACAAGAAGTTTGAAGGGTGCTCTATTTTATTTTAAACCTAATTTAAAGGTAGCATTTATGCTTGTAAAGTGGCTTGGGAAATCCAAAGCATGATTAATGTAATCTCTGGAGCTTTCTATACGGCATATAAATAGAACTGTAGATGTACTCAAAAGAAGTGAAGAGAGGAATTAACCAATGAAGTTAAACTCTGTTCTAAATAAAATTTCTTCTACACTTTCACTCAACAATTCTTTCCTAAATAGCTTAGCTAATTGTTTTGTAAATCTTTTATTCCGAGGGATTACAATGAGTTATTTTGGAAGTAAATCAACATGTGAAGAGCAAGAGATATCAATATAAGAAAAGATTATTTTGGAAGTAAGTACAGGCAAATTGGGCTTCCAATTTAGTGCGACAATGTTACTTGTTCATGGCTGATTTGTGAAGATTGCAAGCTAAATATTGCATGCATGCATTATTCTAGTAAGTGAAGATTTGCGTGGTTGCTTACCATGTAAGATTTGCTCACGTGACCATAATATAAGTCATCACAGTCAGCCATTTGGGATCGCCGCTAGGGAGACAAAAACCGAGAGCAACCTTAAAGAGTGCAGCACTCTAGTGATTGTCATCTCAAGAGCGAGACAGCAGGAGCTTATTGTCATCTCAAGAGTGAGACAGCAGTAGCTTTATTCTGTCTTTAGTTTCTTTAATTTTTCACTTATCTTAAACCACTCATCCACATCCTCTGTTCATTAACCTTTTTCAGAAAAGAGGCCTTTGCAGCAGTGAAGGAATTTCGCAGCAAGGTTGCAAAGAAGAAGATGAGTGGTGCTTGCTAAGCACATTCAGCTAAGTTGATTCAATTAGATCGTAGTAAAAGTAAAAGGCATATTGAATATTGTGTAAGGTTTCAATAAGTTGTAATCTTTGATACTGAGTAAAATTGCTTATCTTTTATGCATGGCCTTATGGATATAGGTAATAGCAAAGCTAAAGGAGGTTTACCGTGAGATGTGTCTAAAAAAAAATTAATTAATGACAAAAATGTCATTATTGGAACCTATATAAGAATTTTATATTAATTAATTATGGCACCTGTTCAACTAACGTCAAATTCTTGTTAGAGTTTATCTCTCTTTCAACTTCGAGTTATCCTTTTTTCATGTCCCCATCAAAGTTTAAGCTTTTAAAATTGAAATTAAAGAGCCACAAATTTCAATTATTTTATTTCTATAGAATAAACATTTTGAGAAGTAAAGCTTATTATGTCCAAAATAAGGTATATCTTTAATTTCTTATTTATAAGTTCTCTGATACAATGGAAAAAAATTTAATTAGAAAAAATCCAGCCCTCCAAAAGCTATTGCTAACTTAACCGCTGGATATAGGATTGTGATCAAAACCATGTAAAAATCTTTGCGCGCTTTACTTTCTACAATTCATTATTTAAATTGTTTGTTTTGGCACAAGTAAATACTTCCATAAACAGTACTTGTGAACAATGATGTGAACCTATGAACAATATTTCAGATCAATAAAATTAATAAGGTAGTAATTGGCCTACATCTATAAAATAAATCTAAATTTTTGTTACAAATGGTGTCAAAGAGAGTTACTTACAAGTTGTTTGGTAACATTCTTGAGATCTTGATCTATTTTTGCAAGCATCGACATGTAGAGCGAACGAAGGTCTATATCTGCAATAGTTGCTAGATGGCGCCAAGTATTCCTACAGAGAGCGAAGGATGAATACCGTCATTGAGACAAATGATTTTAGAGCTTGAAATCATATTGTCAAATGCTAGACTCCAACCACAACAACAGACAAGAATGGAACAACTATTCCTGAGCCTATAGATGAATCAATAAAGAACTTCAAGGATTAGGTTTTAACTCTAAGGCACTCAATGTAATAGTAAATGGAGTTGACATGCAAGCATCGTTTAATCTCAACTTACAAGATTGCCAAAGAAGCTTGGGATATTCTTGCAGAGACACATAAAGGAGATAATGCTGTAAAATGTTATAAACTTCAACAACTTACTATAGAATATGAAAATCTTAGAATATATGATCATGAGGAAATTACTAATTTTAATGCTAAAAATTTTAAGATATCTAATGAATCTTATCTTCTTGGTAAAAAGATCTATGAGAAAGAATTGGTTCGAAAAATTTTGAGGTCTTTACTTGGTAGATTTATCCTGAAGGTGGTGGCTACTAAGGAATTAGTGATATTAATACATTACTTAAAGTTCAATTATAGGTAAACTTCAATATCTGAATCAAATTTTCTAAAGAATGAGAATGAGAAGAGCGTAGCTTTCAAAACTAAAACAAAATTCCAATTGAACGTTTTACACTATAAAAGAGTTAATTTTAAATAACACAATTTTTTTTTTTCACTTTACCATCAATCAGTGCCTAACTCCTCGAAACCAAATTCAATTTGAGTATTACACCAAAAAAGAGGAAGAATGCTATCTAAAGCCAAATAGGAACAAGGATGGCTAAAGTTGAGGTTAAACTTTTTACACAATAACAGATCTCATAAGCACCATTCATCAAAGTCGTCAAAGTCAAGTGAGCTATGTAATCATCTCTACTCTAATTTAAGTATATTTTTTTTCACTTTTAATTGTATTAAAAATCTATTTGAAAATTAATAAAAGCCCAAACAACTTAAAAGGCCCTACAATTTACCAAATTTGCCTACCTTAAAGAAATTCAATCTAATCCCATCATCTAAGGATGCGTTTGGAATTGAGGTTAGACAATCGTAACTCAAAAGTTACAGCACTAAAATATTTGTAAACACCAGCTGTTGTAACTTAGAAAATATATTAATATAATTTTTCATTTGTATAATAAAAATCTATTATATTATTAATAATTTTATTAAATGTATTATTTAAAATTTACATTTACTATATATTATTGATTTTAATTTCATCGTTACAGTTTTTTTCTCACAGCAATTGTAACTTTTAAATTTCAGCACTTCAATTCCAAACGCACCCTAATTCAACCATTATTGGCTTTCGCATGGGGCATCCATTGAGGACTATTGAGAAAGAATACGCGAGAAGAACGAATAGCATCACTTCAGATTGAATCCTGAGCAGAAAAGGAAGGCGACGAAGATGACGTCCAAAACCCATGAAAATCACATATTCAATATTCACTCATTAATTTTTCATTTGTATTCAACATATTAATGTGTACAACATGTTAGCTTATTCCAAATCACCTGAGCAGTCATTGATCATTGTTACGATAAGAGCATCCTTGTGAAGGTCCCTTTTATTAATTTCAATTCAATTAGAAGAAAAATATATATATTCTACCATATTCCTGTATGTTTCTTCGAAAGAGTGTAATCAAATTCCTTTGATTATTTCTTACCGGAAAAATTTTTAATTATACTAATAGTGCTAATAGATAATTAATTTTTAATTATACCAAGAGAAAATAGGTATCAAAATTCCAAAAATAAAATTCTCAATAAATGACAAAATGGGGTTTTTTTTAAAAAAAAATTCAAAACGTCCCGTGCTCGTCAACAAATTCGGTGCTTGAATATATTAACTAGGAACAAGCGCAATAATTTGTTTCCAAACAATACTCAGTAGTTTGATTGAACACCGTCTCCGCAATTTTAGAATCTCTTTGCTGAATGACTCGATTTCTGTGGTCGAAATAGGAGAGTTTTCTGTCTCATGTAGCTTAGCAGTCAATTCTTTTGGTGTCTAGGGTTTTTGAATTTAATATATCAAATTAAATGAGATTTCTCATAGATTGATCTTTATTTCCTTTTTCTTTTTTGGTTCGTGGGTGTGCAAAAGTGATTAATTCATGAACTCAACTTTTGATTAAAGGATCACCCAACTTATATACATGTAACTTAACATTAACCTTGATTAAAATAATAATTAGCTTTATTTTCATTTTATCTTTTCTCTCATTGTCAGAAGAATAACATCGAAACATTTCTAATATAATTAGAGTTTTCTGAAATGCATCTATTTGGTTTTCATATAAAATTAATATAAAATCTTTGAGAAGCGTAGGCATGGCAATTAGCAAATTTTAATTAATGGACCGGCGGAGAGTCCGAATCCTGCGAAATAAATGGTTAAAATTTTGATTTTCATTCTTATTACTGGCCGACCCCTATTTTCAAAGAAAAAAAAATTAACTATCATTTGTATAACTATTGTAATCGACTATACAGGCGATCAACAATCCTTTTTAAAAATAATTACTAATCCATGAAGTATTTCTTTTACAATTGTATTCCCTACGTTCTGTGTTTATTTATCTGTATAACCATTGTAAATCCTTTTGAAAAATAATTACTAATCCATGATGTACTTCTTTTACCATTGTATTCTCTAGATTCCTTATTTATTTATTTAAAATTATTTTTGGGAGAAAAGAAATATTGCTAATACAACAAAGTATAATTTTATATTTAAAACTGCTACAAATACGGTTCTTGTCAATTTTTGTTCTTCAAGTTTCACTTTTTTTTTTACAAATAAAACGAAAAGACTATATATTGTTGTATTATTATTATTATTATTATTCGCATACATAATCCATCTATTCTCTTCACTTAGGAAGTCTATACAATTACATAACAAAAGAAAAACAATATTAAAATTTCCAAATTCTGACAAATAGTTTGGTGAAATTAAATTATGTTTTTTAATTGATTTATTTCCATGTCTTGCAAGTTCAGCCATTGAAACGGGTAACAAATACAAAATCAAAAGCATGGTCTTAACACAACAGCTGCAGCAACACTAAAGCATGAAGAGCAAAAGCAGCAACGTAAACGATACTAATCATCTCAATAAAGAAGAAAACAAGAATCAGCCAAAGAGAGAGATTAGTTCGCCCTCAACCCTCGATTCTAGATTCAATCAAACCCTCAGAAATGTCCAAGGGTACGCTAATAGCTTTTCCCATTCCTCATTTCTCACAAATTTTTGTTTTTCTCATCAGATTTGATGACCCATTTGAGAGTTATGCATAGATCTTTGAATTCTGTTTTCGTTATATATTGTTTCATTAGTTACTTGCTGATAATTGTGGTCTTAGTGTAGATTTAGGACGCATTTCGGTAATTATTTAGAGTTAGGCTCGGTGATTGTAGAATTTGGCTTTGATCTTTGGGATTTCACGATATGGTTGGAAAATTTGACTTGGGTTTGGCTGATTTTTGAAGAAAATAATTGAGTGATTCATGCAAGTTCGACCAAATCCTTGCTTTCTGCGAAAATATAAGGAGAGAGAACAAATGAAGGTTAATTTGGGTCTAGAATATTAGTGAAATGGAGTGCAATTTACAGTGGGAATTATTCCTGGCTCCTGTGTTAGATTTAATGATATGATTCCTGCTTTGACGTTTATTGAAGGATGCTGATTTGTTTTAAATTTGCTGACTTGTAGAAACATGCATAACATTGTTAGAAAGTTCACACATTTCTCTGTGCTTGATTGTATTTAACTTAATTTATGGTGTGAGATTTTGTTTCTATCAATTGCACCGTAATAAATTGCATACGTTATCATTTTGTTTCCAAAAATTGCTTAATCTATTTGATTTGATAGTGGTGAGACACACTCTGCATGAGATCATTTCTGACTTCTGATATTTGTATTGGTTGCTTCTGTGTCTAATACGAAGTTTTTTGAATTTCTAGCATCTTTTATTAAAACCAACTGATAAGAAGAGGATGACGATGGCATTGTTTCTGGTGAATGATTTTATTTTTAATTGAAACCTGACTGAAAAATCTCGATATTGCTTGGTGGATTTTTCCTGGGAGTGTACCCTCTTCTAACTGTCCTTTGGGTGTATTGAACCCCATCTTAGCTGCTGACTGGTGTCCTCCCCTTCCTAATACCTAATACATGGTTCCATCTATGGAGCCTAAAATTAAAGCATGGCATGGCAGTAAGCTGTATGATGGCCTAGTCTCCTGCTCAGCCTTCGCCTTCTTCTATGTCTTACTCTCTGTTTGTCTATGCAATACATATTGTATGTTATTGACTCAAGAATGGCCTCAACTACCATCATACTGTAGAGCAGGAGTTCACTGACAGCGCATTAACTCAATAACAGAAAGAGGAGGAAGTGCCATAGTTCATTTTGTATGGACTTTTCAGCATTAGCTATTAGACTAGATACCACTGAGATAGCTTATCTTCACTACACATATTAGAGTCCTAGATTTTGTTAGTTCAGCTAGTGATGCATCTTGCAGCAGTATTTATTCTTTTTTGTTTCTAATTTTTTTAATATACATGCACATTCTTTGAAAATATATACATTTCATTTTTTTTTTGAGTATTTTATAAGTTTGTTTTTGTACCGTTGCTTTTGATCTAGCTTGCTTAAAGGTCGCAGTATTCCTGGTAAAGTATTGCTGACCAGGAGAGCTGATCCAATAGATGACCTGAGCACCCCAGAACGCTCCCCAACTTTTGGAAGGAGTTTTTCAGAGAGTGACACTGGCACAAGTGACCATGTGCAGAATCCTATGGAGGTAATATTCGATGATATTTTCATTTTATTGTTAATACTGAGATTTAAGTACCCTGTGGTATTCTTTTATTAAGGATTTAATTGGTTGTTTCATTTATAATGCAGGTAGAAGACCCGAGTACAGGCAAGTCAAATAATGGAAATGTTAATAAGTTAAAGTCATCAACATCAAATATTGAGAATACATCAAAAGAAGCTCATAAGTCTCCCATCGGTACTAGAGCTACAGATTCTGCAAGGGTTACGAAATTCACGAAGGAGCTCTCTGCACCAACAGTGATATTAGGTTCCATGCTATTTAATATCTCATTTATGACATTGTATATATTAACTTGTCATGATAACTAGTAAATTTTCTGATGTTGTGTGTCAAATTTTAGATGCTAAGGAATAAGGTAGAAAAACATACCAGAAACTGTTTAAAAATTCATCTGTAACTTCTCTCTCTCACATATGCAGACAAACATGCACAAGTCTAGAGTCAATGTTGCTATTATTTGTATTTCTGGATAATGCTTAATGCCTTTTTGGCTGTAAGATTTTTTCAAAGCATTCTTTGTTCCTCAAGAAATATGCTACAGAACAAGCAATATGTTAAAAACCTGTGGAAACTATTTCTTTTCCTCTAACTATCATAGGCATATTGATGATAATCTTTTTTAAATTGAGGTGTAAGGAAAAGATATCTAGTGAAAATTTACATTGGTAAAAATGAATTTTTAGTTTGGTTATTTTTATATTTAACTCATTTTAAAGGAGACCATAAACCTCTTCATGCATTTGGAACTGTTTCTGTATGTAAATTGTTCTATTTAAGGTGATATTCTGGGATCCCTATGTTGCTTGTTGTTTATTCCTTAACATTTGTCCCTTTTAGTTCATTTGCTTTATTTGTCACAAAAGTAAGAAAAAATGCTATGTGGTCCTGCCATGAAGTTTTCATTTCTAAATTTTGCAAATAGTGGCATCCTAATTAATTTGATATCATCCTTTTATTCTTTTTTTCAGTATAGCACTTTGATTTAAACAAATTGTATCTGAAAAAACTTTAACTGCAACTCATTTGGTTTTGATTGATATTGGGAATGCTATTTTTTGTCCATTAGCTTATCACATTTAATGTAATTCCTTTCTTTACCCGGTCATGCAGAGAGATTACGCGAGTTAGCTTGGAGTGGTGTACCACCATACATGCGCCCTACTGTATGGAGGCTTCTTTTGGTGAGCTTGATGCTCTAAGACTTGGGATCAGTTTTAAGTAACAATGTGATGAAAATTTTGCGTTGGATAATAGTATTGGTCAATTATGCTAGAGACTAGCTTGTCTTATGAGAAATTGTGGGATGGGTTTTCTGTTGTTGATCTGTTCAAGACTTTCTGCATATTTTAGATGTCAAATGCTAATCTTAGCTTTCTAAAACTTTACCCTCTTCAAAATGGTGCTAATATGGTATAAGCAATCTTGCCCTTGTGGTAATTTATGTTTTTCTATACGATGACAAACAGACACTTATGGTATAGCTCCTTGCAAACTTTGTTATCAGTTGATCTGTGCTAACTTTGGTGTGAGGGAAGATTGGAATGATGAGAAAGCTTGCTTGCACCCTTTTTAGCGTAACAGAATTATTTTCAGCAGCTATTGCCATTGACTTATCGTGAAGATTGGGCTTTGAAAGTTGGCTATGAATATTCCTTCTTTTTGAAACAATCCATGAAATTTGAGTTTTTCTTTTGATTTTTAAGTTGTCTATTGCAACAGTTAAAAATACAGTGGTCTGTCACCATCCAAATGCTGGGATTTACCTAATTCTGGCATCATTTTACTGACATTTATCTTTATTGAATATAGTTTCATTACTGTTTGAAATTTAAATATGAACTGACAACAGGGATATGCACCACCTAATTCAGATAGAAGGGAGGGAGTCCTAAGAAGGAAGCGTCTTGAGTATTTTGACTGTGTTGCTCAGTTTTATGACATCCCAGATACTGAACGTTCAGATGATGAAATCAACATGCTACGCCAGGTATTTTCAGCGAAACTGATTATCCATCTTGATCTTTATTGATCTTTTCAAATGATACTTGATAGTGGTCTTTCTTGTCTTTGTTAGATTGCTGTCGATTGTCCAAGAACTGTGCCTGATGTTACTTTCTTTCAGCAAGTGCAAGTTCAGAAATCCTTGGAGCGCATTCTGTATACATGGTTAGATGCTTTGTTATCCTTTTACACTTAGTTACACCAGTGCTTTTTATGACAATCTGTGCTAGTTGCACAAATTTTTTATGATTGCGTTAGCTCAAAGTAAATAGAAGGAAGAGATAGTGAATATTTTAGCGGTCAATTAGATCTTCAATTTGGTCAACAAATTCATGCTTTTGGTTAAGTCTTTTTTTTCAACTACAAGTTGAAATATACATGTACTAGTCTCATCAATCTAGTGGCTGTAACACGCTTGTGTTCTTCTGCCATCAAAGATCCTGATCTTGATTCAAATTGATGGGTGATGACCATGATATGGTCACAAGATTTGTTTGTTTTAATTTTAATATGCATTTGTTATGATCGAATCAAGCTCAAAATACTGTTAGCTCCTTTTGATCCACAAGTTGTATTAACTTTGTCTGTATCTTCTTGATCCTCAATAGTAAAGAAAGTTTCCAATCTCATTCTGTTTAGTTAAAAGATTGGGGTTGCCTTTATATGGATGGATTCTATGCTCCAACCTCATAAATACCATGATTTCCTTATTGTGTGTGTAGTTTACGTATTAAGACTTTCAGATGTTTTGAAAACTCTATACATTATTTCTCACTTGTTCTGCTTTCTTTCCTCTTTTGCACTAAAAAAGCTTTTGAACTTAGATGTTGAGTAATTGATCTGGATTATGTCTTGTTCTTCAGAAATGATCCATTAGGTGTGAATCATAGGTCCCGAAAGTTGATGTGGATGTATTAAGTTCTGTCAATGTTTAATGTTGAAGGCTTTATTTTTCTTTTTTGTTTACTTAATGGACAGCTGGTCCAGTTCACCTTACTGAATCTTCATCTTTGATGTTACATACAAGTTTCAGTTTTTTATTAAAAAAGAAAAAAGATTTATAGCCCACTTTTTTAGCACATACCCGTTGATGATTTTCTACCGAATATTAAGGAGAATTGAATTCTGAGTTTTTCCTCAATTTTGGATCTATAATATAGCACTAACATGTGCTAGATGAATTAGCTTTCCCTGCATTGGTTCATTGTGCAAATCTGTAACATGCTGTCTAATTTTTCCAATGATATTTTTGCATAATTTCTCCTTCTGCATGTTCTTTGGTGGTGAATAGTCCCTGTAGCATAGTAACTTAATGGCCTCCTGAAACCTGGTAACTCTCTGCTCTCAATGGTTTAGCGAGAAAAAAGATGCTGGATGATACGGTTAATATGGACTTAAAATTTCCTCAGTGTTGTATATTCCATCATTATTGTAGTGACACTGGCAATTGTTATTTTATTGTTGTGATATGTTTACAATTTTTTTTTTTTTTTGGGTCAGGGCCATTCGACATCCTGCAAGTGGATACGTTCAGGGGATAAATGATCTTGTTACACCCTTTCTCGTTGTTTTCCTTTCAGAATATTTAGAAGGGAGTGTGGATGATTGGTCAATAGCTAATATTTCACCGGAGAAAATATCTGACATAGAGGCTGATTGTTATTGGTGTCTATCAAAATTGCTTGATGGTATGCAAGATCATTACACATTTGCTCAACCAGGAATCCAGAGGCTTGTGTTTAAGCTAAAGGAATTGGTTCGCCGGATTGATGGTAAACCCTTATTACGGCCTTTAGTTCCTCCTATTATTATTTCCCACATATGAACTAAGTTGCATTTACTTTTGATTAAATTAAGTCTGATAATTAGTTCTCAGGTTTTCTAATATGATGGTGATTTGCTTGGTGGTTAAACTCATGATGGATCCTTTGGTCACTCCTTTGAAAGCTCACCTCTAGAGCCCTCCAAACCATATCCCTTATTGTTGCAGATGATAATTTACTAGAGTGTTATATTGTTTGCAGTAACAATATCAGAAGTACTTATGATAGTATTATGCATATCTAATTAAAGGGCTTCAAATCGAAAGTTATTTTTCCCCTTTACCACCATTAAAATTTGGTGTTTTCCCTTGAGGGTTCAGCCTCATTTCTCTTAAAAAATTTATATACCCAGCCGCACTTGCTTTTACCTCATGCATGTGTATGTTTACGATATTTGTTTCAAATAGTATTCCTGCCCTATTAAGTATTAACTATTCTGTTCTTGAAACAGAACCTGTTTCAAAACACATTGAAGAGCAGGGGCTTGAATTTCTTCAATTTGCTTTCCGTTGGTTTAACTGTCTTCTAATACGCGAGGTATGATTTCAGCTTGCATTGCCATTGTTTTCTTTTGCTGTAATTTACTTCTAGTTCGCTTTTCTGTTTTAGTAAGATAATGGTCTTCCTCACTAATCTCTATTGGCCTCTTTAAGTTGTGACTGAGGAGGATCAATATATAAAAGCCATCCTTTGCATTTTTCAAATTGAGCCGTGAGGAAAATGGTTTTGTTTTATCAGATCCCATTTCATCTTGTTACGCGATTGTGGGACACATATCTTGCTGAAGGAGATGCATTGCCAGATTTTCTTGTGTACATATTTGCCAGTTTTCTTTTAACGGTAAGAATATCTCTCTCTCTCTCTTCACCGGTATAATTTGCTTCTTTTTGCTTGTTCGAATCTAATATTGGTTTGGACGACAAGAAAATTGGAAACAAGCACATTTCATATTTGGTACAGCTTTTAAGCAATTAAACAAGCTTCATTTAGGCTTTAACTAGTTAGATTTGTGGATTTTAGAATGCTTTAAATGTGAAAAATACCATCTGATTGAAACTGAGCTAAGCATCGAATAACTCGCTCATTGTGCCACAACTTGACTCATGGTGTATGCGTATGGTTTCTGATACCATTCATTCATTCATGAGCTTCTTGCTTGTGTGTGGGCTTCTCTTGTAGACCCAAGGAACCACACCTGGTAACTTAGGCATATATTGAGGCTTGTAAGTTTTTGAAGGCAATTATTCATGTGAACTCTTGAAGTCTCTGCCCCCAGTATGGGTGTTTCTGATTAACTTCTTAGTTATGGCACACACATGCGTGTATTTGAAGGGTTACTTGGCATATCAGGGGCAAATTTAACAAATCTTTCTTTCAAATATTCTCCTCCTAACATTTGAAATTTGTAAGGTAGCTTAGGCATTAATGATCCTTTCCGTATGATTAGCATGTGCTCATTAACATTTTCCTTCATAAACATCTCAAATATCAAGTACCTGAACATGTTCATTCATTTCAGTGGTCAGACAAGCTTCAGAAGCTGGATTTTCAAGAGATGGTAATGTTCCTTCAACACCTACCAACGCACACCTGGACACACCAAGAACTTGAGATGGTACTATCTAGAGCATACATGTGGCACAGTATGTTCAATAACTGTCCTAGCCACTTAGCTAGCTGAAGAGGAACTCGTAAGACCAGCCTGAAGTCAGTTTCCTCTTTTCAGTAACTATTTTTTTCGCTTCATTTTGTGTTCCATTTAATGGGTTTCTAAAGTATTCTTTTACCTGCAGAGTGTATGTTTCCTCTAATTTTTAATACAAGAGGCCAACCCATTTCTCATCTGTATTGTCGAGTGTGGCCTGTAATATATGTGTATTGTCGGGCATTCCTTTGTATATTTAGCAAAAATGAAAAGATTATTTTTAACTTCACATATAACAAGTATCAGGTTACTTAAGTATTATCTCAAGATTTTACGTTTCAAGTGATATGAGGAACCAGCTAGCTCTAGGTTCGAGTGGCAACCTGGAAGGTCCCCTCCATTCTGTTCATCATTTCTCTCTTCTATTTAAATCATTTGAAAAAGTCTCTTTATTGTTAATTATCAAGAAATATCATCCATTACAAATTGCAACTGCGATCATTGTTCTACTGATCAATTAATACTGGTTCCCTTCCTTCTAAAATTAAATTGAAAAGCAAATGCGAATTTCGTTTCAGTAAGGAATAGAATTATCATCACGGCTAGTGTACAGATAAATCTTTATACCCGAATCTACTTTGTCCTAATAAGAGTATCTAATGCGAAGCCAGGACTGCTGCAAAGATACCAGAAAATAAGTAATTCGGCCGCGCTGTACTACATGCTTGGCACAAAAATAAAAAAGAAGATTCTGTTTACATGTTGAATGGCTTCCCAAAATTTCTCTCTACCCACATTGAAAGTCTAACGAAGGCTTTGATGAGAGCTTGGGAAAAGTATAAACAGCCCATATAAAGAAAACCAGCCGCATGATTGCATCCATGAAATTGATTCATCAAACAAGATCCACCTGTGTCTTTCTCTGAAATACCAGGAAACAAAGTTAGATATTTCTTTGGAAGCAAAAATCTCATGCAAGTTAATATAACTTACTCTCATCAGAGAAACAATGTCGTATCACTGGTTAACGATTACCATTCATTATCATATGAAAATAAATGCAATCTGCCTTGACCAATGCGTGTCACAACTTCTACTCCCAAATTTTCAAGAACATGTATGAACATAGTAGGGTTATAAGTCTTCTCATATTCAGTAACGAAATGAGAATCCTTAATTAACCTAAGGGGATGCAACAAACTAATGGTAAAGATAATAATTGACTCTAAAAGTAGTGGGATTCTTACATGTTTCTGATAAACTTCTTCAAGGAATTTCTTGGGAAATTCCACATACTGAATACAGTCTCTCCTTATAGCGGCAACAAGCTCTTCTTCGCCAGCATTCTCAAGGTTTCTGATCAAAATTGTGAAAGTTAATTTATGTGGTGTGCAGCCTGATGCTTTCATTGTTTCGTAAGTCTCCATTGCCTTATCTATCATGCCCACTTGCAGATATACTCCAATCATTTCAGTATAAACCCTCGTGTCTGGATCTAAACCTTCTTTTTTGAGTTCACAGAACAGCTCTTCAGCCATTGCAATTTGTTTGTTCTTTCCCAACATTAGAATCATGTCACTGTATAAGGACAGATCTGGCTTATACCACACTTCCTTCCGCACAAAGTTGAAGACCTATTACCTGTTCATTTCAGATAGCAAATAAAATAGAAAAGTATACTGAACTCATAAACAAATCAGCAACTAAATAAAAGAAGCAGATAAAGTAGGTTAAAAGTAGATAATACAAGCCCCGTCACCGGACTGGACATATTGTAGGCAGCAATTATGCCTTTGAAATACTTGCATCTTAATAAATTATAAAATCATTTAGACAAGAGAGTTCAAATAAGAACTAATAAATTCACATCATTGTGTTCTAAAACTACTCTAGCATTCTTCAGGACAAAGAAACTAGCCGAGTTCAATAATAAAGAGCTATATTACTTGTCACTTATCAAGCTGTAAGCAAAAATAATTAGAGAGGTCATATTGGAACCATTAGCCTTGCAACATGCTGAGAAGCCACTCATTTTCCTTCTATTTGCTCACGAACAATGAAATAAAAAAAAATGAGCTTCAGTAATAATATGATTGAAAGTAATAACCAGATCCCACTCCAAAGACAAAATATCAAGAAAACAATGTTTCTATTTTTCCATCTATGCAAAGAACTTCATCATCCAATTTTCTCAATTTTACCCCAACATATCTAATGCTTCTCCCCTACAAGTCATAATCAATATCTGTCTGCCATAAACCGAAATTAACCATGCATAAAGATTTCACAATAAAAACATCATTCTGAATTTAAAAGAGCTTTAAAGTACAGAATGCAACATGATGTTAACAAGTAACTATTGAAGACCAAAGGAAGCCTTAGTTATAACTGTAAATCAAATTATTGTTCCAGTAATAAACGTCAAAAAAAAATCTTATACAAAATAGAAATTCTCTCTAGTATAATCGATTGTAAAATAAAATATAAAATAAAACAATTCAAAAACCACCAAATTTTGGACCATTAACCACAACACCTCACCAGAACTCACAAGCAAGCAATTTCTACACATGTAATCACCTGAAGCAATTTAAAAAAAAAGGGACAAAAAGAAAAGCAAATAAAAAAACCTAGATGAACAAAAAAAAAAAAAATCTTACCTTGAGGGCTAAATCCAATTCATTTTGTCTCGTGAGCTCAGTCAAGGTGTCCAGCAAGTCCGCTTTGAGCAGCCTGCAGATTCTGCTTTGAAAAACCTCTTGAAGTTTGGAACTTGACTTGGCTAATTTCATGGCGTGGACTGCCTGTATGGCTTCTGAAGACAACACTCTTGACCTCCACATTGGCTTTTTGTTTGCATCTCTTAGCCCACATGTTACGGTCAAAGCTTGTATCTTTTTACCGGAAGGAAGTGAAATCTGAGGCCTTTGGTGGAAACCCATTTGAGAGAAATGGAACTTGAGACAACCCATTTGAGCCAGAGCTGATTGAGACTCCATGTGGCGGGGAGAGGGGAGAGAGGGAGGGGTGAAGAGTGATGATGATTTTTTTGTCATATACATGGAAGCGGATAATTACTTTTATCCCCTTAGTGATTAGTATAAATACACCTCATCTCATATAGTTTTAACAAATGACAGATACCCATATATTTTGAAAAATATGCACCGCACTGTCACGCCCAAACTGCTTTAATTTTACAATTTTTTAAAGGAATGCTAAAGCAGTATGATATAATATTTTTCAGCTGATTGACATTACTATATAAATAAACTCTAAGAAACTATTTCACAATTTTGTACTGTAAAATCTATCCATAAAATATATGCTTAATTTTTGGCAGAGTCATTATAGCATAGCAAAGTGGTAAAAACTATAATCATTATAAATTAACCCAAATGGTAACGTATAAAGACGAAGATGAATATCATAATTCATCAATGTCATAGAGAATTGAGCAATAAAACAATTAAAATCTCTATTCCTTTTTCCTCTTACTAATTTTGGATACCTCTTCCTCACTTTATGTTACCCCCTTTTTGGAATGTTATTTCCCTTTTGGTACGCAGTGGAGTATTTAGCTCTTAGATGACCTAATTTTGGCAAATTTTTAATCTTATTTTCTTATTTTAGATATGGTTTTCAAGGTTGTTTCTGGTGAAGTTATCAAGGCCTAAACCAAGGCTGCTGCAAAATTCCAAGCATGAGGATCTTTTCAAGCATCAGCTACGCCTGCTCCAAAAGATCACGAAGCTAAACATACCAAAGCAATTGCCGGTTCCATGGCAGCACCTGCTGGGAAGGCTGCCGATGCTTGAAAATACCAATGGAAACATCTGAAAATAATGTTAACGTTCTGGTTTATGGAGGGTTGACTGAGGGGGATAAACTAGTAAATATTGAGGCTACATGGCAGAGGATACAACGGTAATGGTCATTAATTAGAACTGTCTGTGTACGAATAAATGATTAAAATACCTGTAATTTTGCACACTTGTACAGATGAACCGTTCTTGTATAACTTTTGATAGCTTTGCTATGAAGATTTTGTCGATTGCGTGGGTTTGCAATTTTCCTTTGTTTGTGGGGGTAAAACTGTCGAATTGTTTGACAAATACCGTTGTAAATAGACTTACTCACTATGGGTAAAATTGTCATAATGGTAATTATAGATTCCACGCTGGAATGTTTTGCAGGGCCGTAGGGCCCAGAGGTGTCAAGGTCATGAATCTTGCTCCAGGGGCATAATAAATTAATAATATTTTGCCGGTCAACAAACGGTCAACCAAAAAATTATATAACGGCGGCCGGCGGGGCAAAGTTCACTAATATAAGCATCTTGGCCATCTATCTGCACATACATCAAACCTCAGGAGGTTTTCAGAAATTACCCAACACATATGAAACACATATTCCTCTTTCACATATTTTTCCTCCGCCGATCATCTTTAATATTTTAGAAAATCATCATGCGGCTTAGGCTCGAGGAATTTCAGAGCAACACTTGAAGATGATCTGGGAAGCTTCATTATCCTTGAGATAATCTCCTTTCGATTCTCAACATCTTCCATCCAACTAAAACTCAATTTCTGCAATACATGTCCATTCTTTAGAAGAAATCTCACCAGCTCAAGTTCATTCTCATCACCTGCAACATGAATCAACTCGACTGTCTTGAGACGACACGTCAAGCAAAAAATAGACTTGTTTGATATTTTCCAGTCATCGCAATCCTCCTGTCAAGAGAAAAAAGATAGGAGTACAGGTAAGTAACCCAAGGAATTAACTCTGAAGAATAATAATTTGTTGAACCAAACAAAAGGTAAAGACGACTTAAAAACAAAAAAGGTAAATAATTATAACTGGCAAACCAAATATCCACATGTGCTCTTTCTTGCTATGCTCATCAGAATACAGTCTTACTAGGCAAAGCTCAAAAAGGCAATCAGACTATGAAACTCTTATGATTAAGAAACATTGTTATCAGAAATTCAAGAAATACAAGCGCTGGCTTAACATTTGGTTTCTTAGGTGCAATATGTTACTTTTAACATAAATGTTTGTTGTATCTAAAACTCTCAATCAGCAAAACATCATCCAAGTTCCATATTTCTAACAAGCAATTGTGTGGGAACAACACAAGAATAAGGACCCTCAACATTATCTTTTACTTTAAGCTCCAAGCAATAGAGAAAATATAAAACATCTACTTTGACAATATTGTAATAATTTGAAGTAAGGCCAGTGGTACTTTAAAAAGCTTTTATTTTTAGTTCATAGATAAGAGATATGATAAAAGTAAATGGATAGAAGAAACAGTGTCTAACAAAGGCAATAATTTTAGGAGTTGAGATTACCCCTTCAAAATATATTGTAAGAGCTTCTAAATATGGAGAGCAGTTGAGCAAGCTAATTATGGATGGCACGACCCAGTCGGCCATGCTCACAGAAAGTACTAAAGACTTCAAATAATTGAATGAATTGGGAATAAAACCCCGCTCTTCAAGTACAAAGTGAAACTGGAGGAAAAACATGAAAACATAAGTCAAGGGAGGTGCAATAATCGAACAAAAAAACCTAACTGTTGATGATGTAAATAAACTCAGGTCATCAGCAATTGGTTCAGTTTTTGACATCAACAAGTTAATTATCCAGATTGACAGTGTCATGCTGGCTTATGCAGAGTCTAAAGAACAAATAAGCATTTTGGAATATTTCCCTCTCCAATGGAATTCTCATTTTACTAAACAACCAGAGAACATTCTGTTTACTTAAGATTTGGCACAAAGAATGTTAGTACAATCTGTTTAATTAAGATTTGTTTATTACAGCAGATAGTAACTCATTTAATGTCAAGAAAGAAAACTGTAGACAGGTTCTAATAAAATCATGCTTTGGCACAATAAGAATAAGAAAACATACCCGGAGAAAGGCAGTCGATAGTTTCAGAGCTTTAACTTCACAAAGCTCATTGAGGAGTTTAGATAAAATATGACAACTTTCATTATCCCTCTCATCTCTATCAATAATATCAAAGAAAATGAATGCATTTTGTAAAGAGTCTAAGTCCTCAAAGGCAAAGTCAGGTGCCCACAAAGCTAGAAAGTTGAAAGATACAAGATTTGGGCATGCAATCTTAACCTTGTAATTGCCTGATTCATCCCCACCAAAATCATCTAGAGTCAAACTTTTCAAACTAGTGGAAGAGATGTCAAGAATTTTGAAATCACGAAAACTGCATGACTTCAATATCAGTTTCTCAAGCAAGCGTCGACTTGAAACAAATTTATGCAACAAATTATGGTCCAAAAACTCAACATTATGTAAATCAAGAGACTTGAGCCGACTAAAACCAAAAGAAAAAGGCAACTTTAAAACACACATGTGAAGCTGCCGACAAGCTAACTTCAGTGCCTCCAATGACTCACAAGTTACAAGACAATGGGGTAACTCAGTTACTTCTCCATAAACAGTCAGATCAAATACTTGCACGTTTCGCCGTGCCACAGCACAGACCCATCTGTAAACTGTATAATCATTAGCATAACTCAAACAGTAAAGGCGAAATCGTTGAATACTAACGGACCCATTCTGAGACAGTAATACCCAGTTGACAAAATCTTTGAATTTTTCATGAGACCATATTTCTTGTGGGTTTGAACTGATTGTGCTCATATCGAAGCTCAAATAAGGAACTGAAAGCCACAAATACCTCCATTTTCGCGAAACGGCGCTTGCTCTAACAACATCAATTGTCTCCATGAACGAGAATATTTGATGAATAACGGGCTCTGGAAGACTGCAGAGTCTATCACCATCATCCTCGCGGAATTTAGGGTTTTCGAGGCAAACTACCATTTAATTGAATTTGGGGAGTCCGGCTTAGGGTTTTATGTTGATACTGAGACAGAGAGATACTGAGACTGATCTGGTGTTTCAATGGACCAATTAGTAGTGATTTAGAAGAAAATTGGATAGCGTAAATGGGAAAATTTCCCGCCAAATTAAGAACCCTGATTGTTCTCAGTGTTCTCATCACACAAATGAGATGGAAAATTGGGCCTGACGTGGATTGGAACAAAATCCACGTACTTGAAACCGGACCAGGGTTTTTTAGGCCCACTTGGAGCAAATCAAGGTAGAACTTTGATAAATTAATAATGTTGCGAACATTAAAATTAAAAATATAGTAATTTAGCGAATATTAATATCTCGTTAAATTAATAATTATTAATTTATAAAGATTATATCACATCTATAATAGGAATTTTTATAAATTATAAAAGAAATTTAATTAAAAAATATATTGATTCTGTCAAATTGTATGATATGATTCTAATTTGATATTGATTGATTGAATTAGTCACTACTCATTAGATAATCCTTTGGCTGAATTGTGTGGTTGGATCATGATTATGGGTTAGTTTGAAATTGTGGAGATTGATGAAATAAATTGTTTGTTCTATACAGATGAAATAAGCTATTGTGGAGGTTGACGAAATAAATTGTTTGTACTGTGTAGATGAAATAAACTATTATTTAAAAAAGTAGCTTCATATTTAGTAAACTGTACTATTGCGGTTGCTGTGAATTTGAAAAATAGAGTGCAAGCATTTGATAAATTTTATTGCAAAAGTACTGTTATTATATGATGACAAAATAGACATAAGTTTAAATTGTTTTTTATTTTTACATTATGTTTAATAAATCATCTAAACAAACTTTTTTTTCTTAAATGTGTAAAATTACATTAAAAAACTCAATTAATAAGATGAACTGGTTAAAATTGAATAAAAACTAAAAAAAGAAAAAATATGTATATATATATATAAGGGCCAATCTTAATGGAGACTAGAGTGGGTCGTAGCCCCTGTAAAAATTTTAATTTTTTTAAATATATATGATATCCCCTAAATTATAATAGAAATTAAAAAATATCTCTAAACTATATATACATTATTCACTTTGGCACCTATAACTAAAGTTTTTAGCTTTCGCCCCTGCATATATAGATTAAACTTTAAAATTTATAGTTATGAAATTACAATATGAACTTATTAGTTAAAAACTGGAGAGAACATACTTGATTATGACAATAACTAAATTATAGTGATAATCTAATGACTTCTGTATTAGGTCTTATAGAGAAATAAGATATAATTATCTTTTTATTAGAATATTAGGGTTATAATAAGAATTTTAAAAAAGTGTTGTAACTTATTGAATAAATTGCTTTTGAAAAGCAACTACCTACCTGTTTTTAAAAACTAATGACAAAATGGAAAAAAATTACTGAATAAGCTATTTTTACAAAATTTAACAAACATTTTTTTTATAAAAAATTATGAAATAAGTAGTTTATTAAATTTCAACTTCAATATCAAATGGGGTCTATAGGGTAATTCATTATAAAAGGTTTTTTAGAAGCAATATTATAAGTTGATATCTTCATATTTCTCTTAACATAACACATATAATATAACAATTGCTTTTTATTTAAAATGTATCAAGAAAGCAATAATCACCAACGACATGAGTAAAAGTTTTATGTTAGTAAAACAGAGAAAAAATCATATATATTTAGTTTCAAATTATTAATTTATGTATTATTTGGGTCCAATAGAAAAATAAGATTCTTTTGAAAAGTTCTTATCCAATATGTTTGCTCAATTATTAATTTATGACTTTGGCTCCAAGTTGGGGCCAAAAAAAATTATTCTTTTAATCAATGTTATCAATTTATCGAGTATTAATTTAACAAAGTTATATGGTATAGAGATATTGAGTAAACTAAAAGGAAAACATTTTTTTTAATTATAACAAAAATATTTAGAAATTCTAAGAAATTATTTCATAATTTTTATTGTAAAATTCTAAAATCTATCAATTTCAAAATAACGAATACTTTGGTAAGGCTACCTAATAACCGGTTTAGCGCTGAGCCTTGGTCTCATCTACATCAATATATACTCTATATGATATATGCTTAAATTTTTCAAAAGTATAATTATAGTAAAGTCATACACAATTATAAATAAAATTTGACACAAATGCATATAACATAAAGATGAGTATGAATATTAGTAAAATTCATCAACTACGACAGAACTGACTCATTGAGCAATATATCAATTCAAAAGATAATTAGGTAGTTGGTGCTTCAAATAAAGCATTAGGCTGTCATTGCAATTGACATTGTTTCCGCAAATCCAAAAGAATGTTACTTCGAACAAACACGTATAAACTTACGAAGTTTATATGGTTGTTGATAGTTGGCTTCCACATTACAAGTACTTTTAGCAGAGGTGGAAAAACAATAATAATGAAGGTCATTGGAGATGAAGAAGAAATATGGAATAGTGAAGTGGGTTTTGGTTGTTGATGAGGCTGATGATGATGATTCTACCTGGCAAATTATAACCCCATTCTTAGTAAATCTAGTCACGGTCTCACGGAGGTTAGTAAGTGATCTGTGTATTTTTTTATTTTGCTGATTTAAATTAAGACTTTTTCTTTTTCTTGGATCTTGATTGGAAATGGTGGATTAATTCTAAGAGCATTCAGCTTGTTTGCATGTTTGTTTTAGACAAATTGTTGTTCACTTATGTGTGTATTTGTCAAATTTGATGCCATGCATTAATCTTTCTAGAGAAAATTTGACCACTTGGTTGTAATAGTATGATCACTTTGGCTTTTGGGTTTTATATTACCACAATTAATTTCTCTAAATTGATAGTTAATTACAAGTTAGATCTTCATGTTAACAAGTTGTTTATTCTGGTTTTGTTAATAGAAGTTATCAGAATAAATATTTTTGTACAGTTTTCCAGGAGAAGGTACATGAAATTAAAAAACTGTCATCCTCCTACGAAAGTTACAGTGAAAATGAAATGACAAGAAGATTGTGACGCTGAATCATCCTCCTACTGTAGTTAGCTCAGTGTGAGTACTAAGAATGATTAACAGAATTCAATGAAGTTTAGTTGTTAATGAAAATTGTTCAGCTTTTATATTTAACAACTAGAAAGTTTGATAATTTCTTGAGTACAATTGTACATGCACTGGTTCCACTGTGATTTATGGCTGATGATGATATTGCATAATGATTATTTTAATTAGCTAGAGTGATTGTATGGATTAACCATAAATCTTCTCTTAATGCTTGAGTGTGATTGTGAAGTTATTTGTTATCTAGCCACTACTCTGTTTTCTTGAGCACCAAGCCCCTCCCTTAAGTAATAAGTATTGGATTATTCTCGATATTGGTCGTTAGAGTTAAAATAGTTTATACAAGGTTATTTTAATATGTATGATGATCGCGCAAACCTTCAGGATCTTGATAATCTCCCCCCCCCCCCCCCCCCCCCCCCCTCCTCTTCTTCTAAAAGCTATATGAATTGAAATAGCTATATAAATTGAGATATATATGAATTGAAATAGCTATATAAATTGATATAGGAGGAGAAAAATTCCAAAAAAAAAAAAAACAGCTCCCTAACTAATATTTAATTAAAATCACAAATTTTCCTTTTTTGTTACACGGGAAGAAACTTGATGTTTTGTGAAGATAAATTTGCTTTTTAACTGGATCCACAGTTTCAGCTGCACATTACTTCCACTGCAAGTTTCTTAGTTGCATCAGGACACAAACCCTCGTTGAAATTTGCTTCAGTTAGTTCTATGGCACACTTGTTTTTGTTGAGGCAAGCCTGCAATAATTATCAGGTATAAAAGAAATATATAAAAGTAAAATTTGTAGATTCGGATGCCTGCACGTTGTAAAATTCAGATTTGACACAACCAGTACAAAATCAAATCTAAATTTTATAACGTGCAAGCATCTGCAATGAATAAGTGTATTTTTAACAAAATAACATCATAAATAACAAGAGCCAATGAGGCCGTAATTACCTTCTCAACAGCAGGAGTAGAATTAGGATCGTGGCAATCCCCCATGCTGAAGGAACCGCATTTTCCTGTTGGAGTTCCAAAGCTTGCAAACTTTACAGTAGAGATGCTACGGTTCTTAGGGCACTTGAGGTGAACAGCTGCATTACTATTGCTGCTTTCATTTCCATCTTCACTAGCAGCAACAAGACCGCAAATGCTTGAAATATTACGCCGCGAGAACCTGATTCTCGTTGGATCTCCACCTTTCTCCTCGAAAATCACCAGAACGTTTCCGGATGGCTTGAACCAAGACCGGGGAACATGGTACCTGATTGATGCAATATAAACAAATAAATGGTTGTCGTAACAAGAAAAAAGATGTAAGCATTTTTGTTTTTTTCAATATTAATTTACCATCTTTGTGTTGGTTCCCCGCAACCAGTTAGGCATTTTTGTTGGTTGAATGTGCCCCTGTAATCGCATTCTTGAACACAATGATCATCAATAGAACTTCTCTTATCCCAGTATCTTCCAATCGGTTCACCATTTAGCCAAGCTTGGCCTTTCCCCATATGAAGCATATCTAAACCAATAGGTTCATCCCCAACCGGTTCATTCACAACAGCCTGTCACATTCCATGTACTAAGAAATTAGAAGCTATTTTTCGACACGAAAAATGGCGAATATCCCAAGTATTTTTTTACCTTATACCATGTGAGAGGCTGATTTTTTGGCGGTTCTGAAGTTGGTGTCCAATTTACATTAGTCAAATTATCAGGATTATATATACTAAGGTCTTCTCCTTGCACTCCTATCTGGAAAAACATAGGAACCGCGAAAAGCGTAAGGTGAGGCTATAGAAATTTGAAAGGCTAGCAAAATAATTAAATCGTATTATACTAAATATTGAAGAAGCACACCTTATAGGTCCAATTATATGAAGAAAAATCCAGTGTCCCGTTGTTGAAACCCTTGATCTGAACACTGGTTAATCCTGTTCCTGTCCACTCATAAAATGTTCCTGCACTCTAAAGCAGCAACAAGAGTAGCACTAACAAGGATTTTGAATGTCGCATTTGATACAATCAGGAGTAACTCACAGTTGATCTTATATATCTTTTGCAGAAAATAATTATGTAAAATGATATAAAGACAGGTGACTCACTGGTAAGCCAACTGTCATGCTTAACAGATCAATTTTATTCTTCCCTGCTTTGAGAGGGATGAGAGCCGTGAAACTGAAGACGAGTGTGCCAGTTGAATACGTACTATTACCTAACATAGGCAGAATGATTCTACTTATGTGAGCTTATTCAACAGATTTGACGACAAATGAATTTTAGAAACTGATTGATGTTGAATGTGTCAATTCAACGGCTTATGTTAGTATACTAGAACATAAACAACAGTCTGGTCCAAAACGGAGAGGCATTGAGCTCCAAAAGAACCTTAGAAAAAGTAAAAAGATAATAATACCTTGAACTAGTTCCTGATTGATAAAAGCGTGAAGTGTATGCCCCTTTGATTCAATTAGAAGAACCGGCTGGCTTCCTGTCCTTAGGAACTCTTCATCTTCGCTAACAATTATGCTGCAATCATAGAACAAATATGATTCTTCAGATTCAGAAACTCTTTCCAGACTCATTCATAAATCTTGAGGCAATAATGAATAGGCCCTGAGCTTTTACCAGCGAGCTTTTGCAATGGGTCGAATGAAGTATAATTGAATCAATCCAACCCCACATCAGTTTTCAGAGAAAAGGAAAAAGAATCTCTCAACGATAAATCCCGAAATTCAACGAAAAAAAAAAAAATCTGCTGATAAGTTTTTTCAGAATGAGACTAACCTTGTTGTGTACCAAAGATAGTCAGTAGTATCTTTTGTGGTATTGAGATGATCCACAAGACCACTTTTAGCAAAGTTAGCTTCCCCCCATATCCCAGTCATCTCCGTAAATACATCCCATTGTAGAGCTTTCGAACCTTCACCCGCTGATGAATCTGACTGCTGCAAATACTCTGGTACCATTTCAATTATCGACGTTTGAGTACTTACCTGCGTCATTTTTTTTAACATTAAGTTGGACATCTAACCAATTTGTAATGACACACATGCACCTCAACTCTTATCCTCGTAGAATTTGATGAAACAGGATAACTTAATATGAAACAATTCTCAAGTGCGGGTGTCTTAACAACAGTGTGTAAGGCCAAATCCACATTTTATAACATGCATACATCTGGCACCGAAAAGGGACTATGATATTGAAACTTACTTTTGCAGTGTTAAATGCAACATTCTTGCAGTCTGGGAGAATGCTAACTGACCATGCGGGCAAGAGATATGACACGTTTCTAAACACAACCGTTATGTCAGTTGCATTATCAGTGTTAGCAAGAAATGCAGCACAAGCTCCAGATGAATCAGCGTAGACATCGGCCTACAAAACAGAAACTTAAATCACAATAGAAGGATGACATTTTAGATTTGAAAATCTAGAGGTTACAACAAGGAGAAACAAATTAATCACCTCTTGGGAAGGGCCTAGTGATAAGTTGATGGGGTCACTGTTGAGCAATACACCTTCACATAGCATTATAGCTTCATGAAGTTCTTTAAGGTGACTCCACTTTGGATTCCTTGGTAAGCCTATAAACCAAAGTGGGAAATTCAGCATAACCATCAAAGAAATAACAAGAGCTAGCTAGAAGATGAATTTGTAAAATATATTTAGTAGATTCTAATCATAGACATGTAAAAATAACTCACCATATTCATCAATTGGTGCATCATAGTCATAACTGGTTGTAACAAAATCTCCTGATGTGCGACCAAAATTTGTTCCACCATGATACTATAAACCACAGGAAACAACAAAATGGTAATTCTGACAAGCAAATGTAAAAGTTTGGACAGGGGCGGAACCAGAGTTGGGGAACCTGGAGGACCAAATGGTCAAAAGTAAAAGTAGAGGGGGGACGGTAAGCAAATTCCAGAAATCTGGAGGAGGGGGAGATTGTTGAAAATTAAAGTTATTGGGGAAATTTTCAGAAATATAAAGTTAAGTGGACCAAATTCAAAAATAAGAACAGAAATCTGGGTTAAAATAACAATGCATGGGTAAAGTTAAATACATAACTATATTTTAGGTTCAAATTATGAATAGAAATACGGGAAAAAAAATTGTGAGCCCCACCCATGAGTTTGGGACAATAACTAAGTTAATATTATTTGTTTTGACACAATTTTTGTAATATTTTGATATTGCTTGTTTTGACACAATTTTCGTAGTACTTTTCACAACCATCTTATCTAGAAACGTAAAATGTGACTAATGATAAGTTTTTCAATGCAACAATTAAAAAGAAATAATTTAAAATAGAATCGAAATAAATTAATAATTTCGATTAAATAATTTTTTATTTTTACTGGTTCTGACTTGGGCTCGGAGGCTCTATTTTATAAAGAAACACATTGCATGAATAAAAGTAAAAGAAGATCCAAATTGACAATACCATATAGTAGTTGTGTACGCTGCCACCTTTTTGGATAAAACGAGCAACAGAGAAGGCAACATCCTGATGCGGCCTGTGAGGATCTGGTGCCCCAAATTTCTTAAACCTGCCAAATTTCAAACATCAATAGTACACATATATACTCTAAATTCTAAAGAGATTAAATCAGAAATTTAAGAAAGCTCCAACAAATCAAACAATTTTTGCATTACCATCCAGGCCAATTCTCAGTCCAAATTTTGGGCATTTTTGATGAATGAGGCGTGAATTGGTCACAGTAGAAGGAGTTACAAGTATCTATCTGCAATAAAATGAAAATAATTATATGGCTTTGAGTTAAAAGCTTGAAATTCTCGTTATTTTTATATTATTGACCTTTTTTTTTTGGCACCTGACATGTATTAACCTTTTTTTCTTGTTTTCATTCTCAAAAGTCCCAAAAGAATCTTTACCCAAGACATAAAAAAAGGGTTTTCCAAAAGAAGCAGCAATAAATGTTTGATTATTGGAACTTTTTTTAATCTAAAACTAATTTGTTTCCGCAAATGCTCCAAATATTTATACAATATTACAATATCTAACAAAAATGTTATTTGCTAATACCAAAAAACTGTGAGAATTGTTATTTATAGATGTTGTATTGTAGACTTGCAGTAAATTTATTTTTTGTTTTTTGGTATTTAAATTTGGACATGACCCAAAAACAGAATAACAATAGAGTTTTAAATTATTATATAAATTTATTTTGTTCAAATTAATATGGCTTAAATTCATTGATTGGATAAAAATTAAAAAAAAAAGTTAACCGGGATATATTGAATTATGCCACATCATTTTGTATAAAATAAATTTATAGAATAAATAATAGCTCTACCATTGTTTAAAAAAATTTATATTGTATTTAAATTTTGTTAAAATTTCTGCCAAATTAATTATCTTGTAACTAATCTTTTACCACGGGGTCAGGAGCATCATATTGTTGGCACATAATCCAGGGCACCCCTGTATCTTGAGAAACAGCCATACTAGCAGCCCACATCTCATATTCCTTTCCTCCTTTATAAAATTGTTCATACCATTGATATTCATTTTCAACCTACACAATCCGAAAATTAATGTCAAAAAAATGCCTTTTGAAATCATTTGTTTACCCAAAATGAAATATTAATAAATTGAAAGGACAAGAAAAATAAAGATATCTTAAAGTTGGAAAGATCATTGCATTTTTAGTATCTTTATGTATTTTTTTCCCCTTATCCGTGCACATTATTGTTTATTTTTCTTCACGCTAAAGCTACATAAAATGGGGCATAAAGTAGTGTGGAAGCCAACTCCAACTTGCCTGTGCCAAAATGATGGGACCTCCTTGTGATGCAAAAAGTTTTTCCTTCTTCATCATGTCCACTATTAGTGTCATGAACTTTTGCATGTAAGACTATAAACACCCAACAGAAAAATGATTCAATAACATGTGTCCCAATTGCGATTATCTGCACTTTATAAACTATAAATTTGAAGCAATATAATGTTGGTAAAATATTATGTTTTATTGTTTCTACTTCACATTTCAGAAAGGGCGAACATATGAACGAGGCACAACTAAAAATCAATTTCATACCATGAATGGCTTACTGTACGACCGGAAGACAGTGCCAGGAATGTAGTGCAACCAAACCGGTACGCCTCTAAATCATATGATCAACATTTAGATTTTAATTAAACGTAAATAGAAACGAAAGACTGTGATTATATATATAAGTAATTAAATCTCAATCTATATATGGAAACATTAAATAAATTGCGTACCCATAATTGTACTCAGCAGCAACAAATGGACCAATACGCAGAATCATATGCATCCCAGCTTGCTGAACAGTCTTCACAAACTTGACCAGATCATATCTTCCCTCGAAAGAATACTTGAAATCAATTACCACATAGAAAAAAAATGTCAATAAAATTGATAAATATAAAAATTAACTAACCCCAAAAAAAAAAAAAAAAAAAAACTCTTACTTTGCCTGGAGAAAGCTCATGACCACTCCAAAACACATAGGATTCAATCGTATTCAAGCCACCTTCTTTTGCTGCTTGAATAAGCTCCGGCCACATCTACCACATGCCACATTTAGATTAAGCTTCATTTTTTTTTTATGGCAAGTAATTTGAAAATTCTCAGATACGGAAATTTGCACTTCTCTATAAAACAATTGTATGGACATTCACAAGAGAAAAAGAACTAAATTGAATTTGTTATGTAAAAAACTTATATGACAATATCTTTCTCTTAACCAAAAAATGAATTATGTCATAGACAATCCAAATTGTTTATCCAACATATAAAAATAAGAGAAAGAGAGATAAGAGTGATGACTCACTGCAGGAACGCTGCGAGGATAATGAATGGAAGCAGAAAGGAAAAGCTTTCGCCGGCCGTCAATGATTAAAGAACGATGATCGTACGTTACATTTGCTGCTAAACAAAATGAGTTGAAGCAGCTGAAGCAGAAGAAGATGAACAAAACGATTAGCCTAACCGGTAATATTTTCATTCGCTTCATCTCATATATATATTTCTTGACGATAATGTTGATAAAATTCTTGTGCTTGAGCAGCTGGTGAAATGTTGAAGCTCTTGTCAGTCTGCAAATATATCTACATCAGCCTCGGCCATTTATAGGAATGTTGGTAAGCATCTGGGAAAAGCAACTAAAGAAATGTAAGCAATATCAGATAAGGAGATAATAACATTAGGGTCTCTATTCTTTTTGATATTCTATTTTTAAACTGATATGGTCGGTCCATGTTTATCAATTAGATCCCCGACCTTTTTGAAATGACTAAAAGTATGTATAAATCTTTATCACCATAATAACAAGTACTAATGAATGTAACTTAAAAAGTATCTCGAAATTGAAAGAAGTTACTCGTAAAGAAGATGTTCTACTCTCAATATGGCGATTGAACTCCTTCCTTTAAACTAGAGATATAAAGTGAGAATTAACTACCCAACTAAGGAAGATATGTTTATTTATAAGTTATATGCTCTTAAGTTGTGAAGATTTATTAAAAAAATATGATAATTAAGAATTTAAAGTTCAGTATTATAAAGGTAGTTTATTTTTCAGAACACCCGACGCATCATATTGGTTGCTTTTTTTTTTTTAATGCGAGTTAGTTTGGTTATTTCACTTATTTTCATAAAAATTGGAGAATCTTTATGATAATAATGAAAATACTACGCCTTTTTACATAGAACCTTAAAACGTGAGGGACTCCAATGTTATTATAAACCATTAGATAAGTGTCTCCCCATTTAAAACGAAGCGGCTGCATATCGGATAGCAGATAAGATATTCGAAATATTACAGCAAAGATATTTATATTTTAAACCAATAGTTACCTTTTGTTACTATTTTCAATTAAAAGAAATAGCAGTAAGATATATTTCCAATTGACCACCTCGAATGAATATGCTGTAAGATATATCACAGGCGTTACAGCCTTGCATTTATAGTTGGAAATATATATATATATATCTGGAGACAGCCGCTTCCTAAAACCAATAGGATACAAAAGCAATAAATTGGTAATTAAATACTAAAATTATGATAAAAATTCCGTTTCGATACGAGTGCAGATGCAGCAGTATCAAAAAAATTTAATTTTATTCTTTAAACATTCATTTATTTATATGATAAATAAAAAAATAAAAATAAATTCTCTCTCAAACAAAATTTAAAAAATTAATATTATTTTAAATAATTTTTTTGTCCACTAAAATAATAGCAATTTGAAGAGCCCATGCATGGCAGGGACCTTACCATGGAAAAAAGAGTGAAGTTATTCAGAATCTCTTTGTTCACGGGTCATTATCAAAACAACAAACATTTTTTAAAATTTGAGGAGAATATGGAAGTTTGCCATCGAAGACCATTGAATTGCTGCTCTCTGCGAATTGACTCCTCTTCATCCTCGTGATCAAAACCGCCGACAATTTCAGCATTATCGGGAACATCTTCACAGCTGGCACCAAATTGGAAAGTGAAGGCGTTGGGTTTGGCCTGGTTAGGATTAGCGTTGTGGCGCGGCCTTTGCCGAAATCTGACCAATACTGGATTAGGAAGTCAAATGAAATTGCAGCAGCTGCCTGGTGGCCTCCATTGACTCCATCTGGCAGCCCAATCCCAATATTCCAACAAGGGTATAATCCAAGCATGACATGATATGAGTTAAAGCCCGCGTTGTCAAACAACTCGAAAAAGTACTGATGATTAGAACCGAACTTACATCCCACTCTGAAGAAACATGAGGTATTATCGTGATCGGAATCAATTTCAATAACCGCACCAATCGCAAACCCGATGAAAAGTTTGTTGCCACAGCGATGTGGCAGTTGAATAGTTATTGAAGATCCCAAAGATCGATTGCTGAACCACTCTGGAATTTCGCTTCCTGGTAAACAAAAGCTTACGCCGCGCGGCTTATCAAACTCCTATAGTACGTTGAAAAATGATTTTTAAGCAGTTCAGAATGTTGTAAAATCCTAAAAATGCATTTTAAAAATAAGGGCCGGAGAAAGAGAGTATGTTGGGTACCTTTTCACTGAATATTCTCAGTGATGCAATTGTCGCTTGCTGAATCCTTCGCTGCAAATCTGCCCAAATACTTTAATTTTGAATCAGCTTCAGGCAACTAACAAATATAAACGGCGACCGGAACATGTTGCTTTCACTGGTATGATTGGATAGTGTTTCCAGAAAGGATGCATCCAGTTCTTCTAGACATGCTGGAAGTTCTGGCAAAGATTGGAGCCGCTTGCAATTCCTTGCATCTAACATCACCAAATGCGGTGGAAGCTCTGGTAACGATTGAAGCATAATGCAATCGAATAAGTGAAGCCATTTTAGCCGTGACAGATGGCTTATACCTGAAGGTAAACTCTCAAAATTATTTCTACTTAGATCTAACCCTACCAATGAGGATAGACAGCCAATATCTCGAGGGATTTTTATGATCTCACGGTAGGATAATGGTGCCTGAGGAGTGGTCGTCGATACCCCTGCAGCACTAAGGAATTCCAGAGCTTTTAAATTGCCCAAGCTCTCTGGCAAGCTACCAAGTTTAGTGCAACCCATCAACTGCAGTTCCCTGAGCCCTTCTAGATTTTCAATTGAAGATGGAAGCTCTTTAATGTTGCTTGCCTCTTCTACATTAATTATTTCTAGGAGTTGCATTTTCTCCAAGATTTCTGGGAAACTGCCAAGCTGTTTACAGAAAGCAAGATGAAGGCTGCGAAGAGATTTCAATTTACAAATGCTAGTTGAAAGACTCTTCAGACTATAGCAATTACTCATTTGTAAGGTTTCAAGATCGGGTAGGCAATCGATTGATGAGGGAACTCCTTCTATTGGGGTATGCCTTCATTTTAGCTCTACTACATTGCCTGAAATCCTTGGAAACTCCCTGAGATTAACACACTCGGAGCAATTAATCTTAATGGAAGATACAAAATGAATGTTCTGTGGAAAGCACCTTAGACTTTCACAGCCCTCCAGACTCAAGTTAGCAAGATTGTTAAATTTCTGGATATACGAGGGAATGAGAGCCAAGCCTGTGCAATTCCAAAGATTCATTCTGTCGAGATTTGGAGTTTCCGATGGTTCTGGAATGCTAGTGAGATTGGAGGAGTGATTGAGGTCAATATATTGTAATTTAGGAGCTCTCTGCAAAAGAAAATGAACAATTACTAGGATAAATTAGCATCAAAGAACTTCACAATTAAATCTTTTAAGGATCGAAAAACAAACAAATGTTTGGTATTAATGTTTCATTATACCTTTTTTCCTCTCCATATTTGCTCAACTTTACTATAAGGTAAGTTGAGTTCAACAAGATTTTTAGGCTCGAAATCGAATGGCAACGTCTTCAAGGGAATTGGTGTCAATGGAGATACCTCAATTCTTTGGGAAGATAAACCAAACCTTGATCGAGATGCACTTTAGAGCTTGTAATTGGAATAGATATGAACTTAGGAACGTAGAATTTAAGCAATCTGAGATTGGGCATATTTTTAAAGGCTCCACCAGTTAGGTGGATGTTTGTTTTATTGGACAAGTCAAGGACTATACCTTTAATTTTATCGGTCCCCTTATAAAAAAAAAAAAAAGCAACAATGTGTTTAATCCAAGAAAAAACTTTCATAAAAATTTATTAAAAGCCCCTTAACTGGGCCCAAAAAAATCCATTTGTTTTTTTTTTTCACAATTTGTATAATTGTATTGTACATGGGAAAAACAAAAAATGCTTGGGCTATTTTCACACTTTCAAATCTCCATATGTGGCACTCAATTTGTTTTGACAATCTTCATAAAATTAGTGTGTGTGTGGAGCGAGAGATAATACACTATTAAACCATACAGTTTAATGGAGTTAGTTTTTAATACATTATAAAAAAAACATGTATTTCAATAGTATGTTTACACTAATTCTATTACACCACATGTTTTAACGTATTCACATGGAAAAAAAAAATTAGGGTGCTGCATGAGAGATTGACTACACACACAATTGAAAAACACTTCAATATTCCAAAATTGATAAAATTTAGAATTTTCTCTAAAATTTTAAAATAAAAACTTGTTCTCTCGACACCCTCAGCCAATAATTTACTTAATTATGGTTCTTGTGTTTTAGGTTGTTTTGTTCATACAAATAATTTTACTTAAGGATGTTTTGGTGATAATAAAATTTACTGAAAAATGGGTATGCCAGTGTGGTTAGGAAAAAAATACATACAGCCGTCCAAGCAAAACATAAAAAAATAGGTAGATTCTTACCTTATTATACTTCAATACACGACCGACATCCTTATCATCCCACAATCTGCTACGTTTGCCTGGCTCTTCGTCAGATTCTTTGCAAGCAATCTCTCTTCCCATCTCTCGCAACAAATCACGCATTTGCAACTTGTTATCTAATATTGTTATGAGTGACTTATCAATAAGGACATCTGGTCCGGGAGACACAAAATCTTTATCCTCGCCCTCAAAGAAACAGGCAATATCTAGAAATATAATCTTCACCTCGACAGTTAAATCATTAAAACTAATCTTTATTATATATCATAAATATGATAACTATCAGATTCACATATCCGGTTTAAATCGTCCAGTACGTTTTCCCAATGTGTTTTGCTTTTCTGATAGAGGGAGGAACCCAACACTTTGAGAGCTAATGGATTGCCTTTGGCATACCGTACAACCGTCCACGAGTGACCTATGAGATCTTTAGGACACCGATTTTCTTTAAAAGCGTAGTTACAAAATTGTTCCAAAGCCGCATCAAATTGCAGTCCATTTACCCTGTATATTTGCACCACTCCAAATTTTTCGAGGACTCGTTCATCCCTAGTGGTAACAATAATTCTGCTTCCCAGGCCAAATTGATCAAGCCCTCCAATTAAACCCTCCAATTGTCCAACTTTACTCACGTTATCGAGCACAATTAACACCTTCATGCACCGGAACCTCCCTTTAGTAAATTGTGGAATATTGGGGCCAGCTACTTCAAGTTTTTCACTTAATATTGTTGAAAGAATTTGCTTTTGTAGATGTTCTAATCCACCCCCTGTTCCTGAATTTCTCCTAACATCTGCCACAAAGCATGTCCCTTCAAACCCACCAGAGAATTGATTGAAAATAGCCGTCGCAAGGGTGATTTTGCCTATACCACCCTTGCCCCAAATCCCAACAATTTGGACAGTGTCCGATAGTTCCATACATAGCAATGGTTTGATTTGCTCAATTCGTGAATTTAACCAAACTAAGCCATTGTATGAGTCCGTTGAGATTGTTATTTTTTCCAAGTTCTTCAAAACATCTTCCACAATTTTGTCTACAAGTAACGCATCATTCCTAATAAGTGCGAATATGGGGGGAAAAAAGGGTCAAATCGGGCCAAGACAGAAACAGAGGAATGATGAATGATAAATGACAGTTAACTGAATTTCGTGGATTCATGGCCAGCTAAATGGGATGTTTGGGTCAGTGCATCCCTCCACTTCTGAACCATTTCTGGCATCTCTCTGACTGTTGTCGGAACTTAACAGAAGCATCTCCGAAAATGCCTGTTTGATGCCGCACACTGGATGGGCTCACGTTATAGAAAACTGGAATAACAATTTGATCATTTGCTTTCCTGCAATCAAGAATCTTGACAAGTTCATTCAGGCACCATTTTGAAGAAGCGTAGCCCTTTGAGAAAATGATTACCGAAATCTTTGAACCTTCGATTGCATTCAAGAGGGCCGGTGATATCTCATCTCCTCTGTTAAGATCCTCATTATCAGTAAAAGTTTTTATTTTCTTTCGACACAAAGCAGCGTAGAGATGGCTAATAAAGATTACGCGAGTGTCCTCCCCTCTGAAATTGAGGAAGACATCATAATTACTACAAGAAGAAGCCATGAAGGAGATTTTAGAAATTACTTTGGTTTTAGAAACGGAGAATTAATCCTGGAAGTACCTAGATGTATGAGTATGTATGAAAATGTGTGAAGTAAGTAAATAATTGAATGCAAAATTTGTTGGAGCTTTCTTATACCAGATTTGGGAAGTCAAAAAACATAATATAATGATAATAGAGAGTGGCAGACGAAGATAAAAAGCTTTTATGTCAAAAAACATAATATAATGATAATAGAGAGTGGCAGACAAAGATAAAAAGCTTTTATGTAAAAAAATTCTTGTAATCAAGGAATGATGGAAAATATAAGAAAGGAAAGTTTGAAAGTAGAGCCAGAGAAATTTAAAAAATTATATTTTGTGCTATTTCTTCGGCAAGGAACTTTAAATGTGATTACCAATTTACTTCTGCCAGTAAATTCAAAAGGCAAAAGCGCTTGGTGGTCCAGCGAATTGATACTGAATTGTGTTCTTACACAATAAGTCAAGCACATAGTTGACAAAAGCCATTTCATTTCCCTTTTACATGTCATTAATTTTTGTAACACGGTGTGGCAACATATGCATAATCAAGTGAGGCAAAAGAGTTTCGATTACTGTGACAGAACTTGAAGAACGAGGGTGCATAATGAATAACTTCGTCGCCAACACGAAAAATAAACACAGGAAAAGGAATTTCTTAGATGCCATCACCTTGATGATACAGAAAGACCTCTGAAATGTAATGTTAGCATTAAATTTTAAGTAAAGTGATGTTGTTTCAATTTGCTTAATATTCAGCGATAGCTTATTGGTTATCGCTCATCAAACAAATTTCAAGATAAATAAAAAGTTATTTAAACAGTTGGATCCTTTAAATTTTTAAGAACAGTCATCTACTGCAGGTGAAATTATAAAGAAACTTTCCGAGAAAAAAATATATGAATAGATAAATCTTCAGTAAGTCGATGAAAGAGTCAAGCATACGAAGCAGGAAGCTATACATGACAAGAAATTGAAAACACGATAAAGAGACTGCAAAACTATAAGGAAAAGGACTCGTGTGCCTCGGATTTGCTTAAATATATATAAAGAGCTCAAGTTTTGAAAAACAGTAACAGAAACTCCTTTTTGACGAATAATACTGCCGTTTGATTTTAGTAGCAAAAACAATTACTTTAAATTTTTTAAGTAATGCTCCCATAAGTGGAAGTTGTGCAACTCATATTACCTTTCTTTCTTTATCAAGATTACCATAAAAAAATGGCCTATCAATTATCTCAAGAGTTCCATTGAATGGTCTTTTAAAAGTAGTTTTATTAGTTTTATTTAGTTGGTCATTTGAATTAAAATCCTAAAGAGATAAGGGGTTGAAAATTAGATTTGAATTTTGCACCCCCCCATCCTATCTTTTAAGAAAATATAAATGAAAAAAAAAGAAAGTACATATGAAATTAAAGTTTTTCTGATTTCATTGTGCAATATTAAAAAACAAAAGGTTTTCAAGGGTAAAATAATAATCAACACCATTATTGTTTAGTTACAAAATATAACAAATTAAAATATGACAAACTCTGGGTCATGATCAAATTCAACAAATAGAAACATCACATATTCTAGATAGAAATTTTAGTCCAAAGAAAATAATGAAACATATTTACAGAAAAATTAACAATTAAAAAAAAAAACCTAGCCAGCAGGCAAATCATTTCGGCACAGTGGACATGAACGACTCTTCTCCAGCCAAAAGTCAATGCACCTCTTATGAAAAACATGATCACAAGGCGTGCAAGAAGCCAACTGCCCCACGCCAATCCCGTCCAAACAAATTGCACAATCCTTTTCTGATTCAATTCTCTTTTCCGGCAGCCTGGTCACGTTGGACTTATTATTAATAGCCATCCTCAAATCCATAGCAATCGGCACAAATTTTCGAAACATTTTGCTCGGATTGGTACGCAACCGCTTGAAATAATCGAGAACACAAACTACCAACTTTGTTAATGTATAAATTCTCACGGATTGTGGAAACATTATTGGCATCCCGCCAGATGCGTCGAGCCGGAGAAGATGCAATCCTTTGTCGCTTAAGAAGCATCCGTTGGCGTCGACTGCGACTCCTTCATTAGCAAGAATTTTAGACAAGAAGTGGAACATGTTGTTGTAGGTTACAAAGAGGGTATGATCAGCTTGCAAGTACAAGAATGTGTCTGGTTTGGCGCTGGTGGCACGTTGGTTAATAACGTGATGGGCACGAAATTGGAATATGAAACCAGGTTGCATGTTTGGTAAATCCCACAGCTGGTTTCTCACTTTGTTTAGAATAGTGTTGTCTTGTCTCAGTTTTAGTTCACAATTGGACATTTTTTATGAGAACGAGACAGAGAGAACAAAAGAAAATATACTACAATGGAAATGGAAGTGGTGTTGTTTAAATGATATGAAATCTGGAGAATATGAATTTATATTAGGGCTATGGACTATGCCTCAGACTTGACTCCTGATCCCATACTGAAATCGAGTGGGAATAGAAAAATCAAAGTTTGTTTCCTAACTCGATCCGAAACACAAAATAAATGATGATACAGCGAGAGCCTGATATTAGCAATAATAATACTATAAAATTTTAATATTTAAGTCTTAATTTCTTATTCAATTGAAATGACATTTCTATTTATGAAATGATATATTTAATTCTTAATTTCCTAGAGCAATGCAGTCCAACTTTTGTGGCCGATGTCTATTTGGTTTACCTACCTACCATGACCAACGCATATTCCTCCGCATATTCTAGTACTCCATCTTCATTTTGACTCTTCGGTTGAAGCAAAATTGGCTAGCTACAGCCACAAATGTACTGAAAAATATCTCAACATTCCATTATTTATTATTATTATTATTTTTGACTGATATCCCAATTTAAAGGATGCAGTTTACAGAGATCAAAACATTTTAAGATGTGTTATTGCTGCTAATTTGTCACTTGGTATTGCTTGTTCGGCATAGAGAAATTGAAGAATGGTTCATAAATTAATTAACTTTTTATGATGATGAAAAATGGTAAATTTTACATTATTCTCTCCTGAATTGATTATTTTTAAATTGTTCATCTTATTTTTAAAAATACTAAGTTCTCCATAATTTCAAGGTAATGTTATCGACATGTATACGTAAGATGGTGGTCGGTTTGAAGAAATGAGAGGAGAAGCAAGAGGAGGTTAACTGTGATTGTTTGATTTTTCATGAAATTATAAGAGGAAAGCAGTTGCATGTGTTTTTTTTTTTTTTTTTCACTTGGATAAGTTTACCTTTGGAGTTAAATTGTTAATTTTTACTATAGTAAATAAAATTGAGAAAAGTTAAACTATAAATTAATTTAATGAGAAAAATAAACAACCGATGCTGGAAGAGACACCACATGCACATGAACAATCAGAATAGTAATATAACATTGTTACAGCTATCTTGTATGAATTGTATATATAACTATACAATAATAAATGGAACATCAAAATTTCCGTAAAAACTAGGAATAAAATGAAATTCCTTAAGATTTAATGAATTAAAATAATCCAGAATATAAATTACAATTGATTCAGAAAAGCCAAGATATGAATTAGTAATTATCATGATCCATGGCTTAAATCAATTGAAATCGGCACAAATTTGACAGACCGATTGCGAGGACTAAAACTCAACCACTTGACATACCTAAGCACACAATCCACCAACTTTGACAACATGTAAATTCTCACAGAATGAGGAAACGCCAGCATCCTGGACCCGTCGGGCCGGAGAAGTTGCAACCCACCGTCGCATAAAAGCTTTCCATCGGCGTCGGCTGTTATTCCTTCATCTTCAAGAATGTTAGTCAAGAGTTGTGACATGCCATCGTCGGTTAAAAAGTTGCTTGCTTCCTGCATGTACAGTAACTTCTTGGTGGCGGTGGCGGCATGTGGCCGTGGGAGGACATTGTTATTATTATTATTATTTTGGTCGTGCTCAAGGTGCGCACGAAATTGGATTACGAAGTCGGCTTGCATGTTTTGTAAATCCCAGTTGAGATTTCTCGCCCGTGTTAGAATGGCGTTGTCTTGTTGCAATTTCAGTTCATAATTTCCCATGTTAATTCAGCCGATTAATTGAACGTAAGAGGAGAATAATCGATTGCAAGGTTTTGTTTTGAAAACAAAAAGTAATTTGATAAAATCTTTTAATTGTTAGTAGGGTATAACAAAATGTTTATTATAAGAAAATGTTCACAAAATTAATAATTATAAGAAAAATTTTATTATTAATTTTTTTGCTCATATCAAAACATTTATTTCTTGTTTTAAATACTTAATTTTTTTATTTAATTTTTATTCACGCAATTTATTTAATTTATAATAAATATAAATAAAATAATAATTAAAAATAAAGGTAATATTGTAAACTTATGCTGTCAGGAGGGTTTTTCGCCATTATAAAAATAAAAAAGAGTAAATGGTATATGTTAATTACTGTAGAGGGAAAAGTGATAATCCCTCATTTACTAATATATAATAAAGCTCAAAGAAAATTGAAGTTGTTGTTAATTTACCACATGGTACATAGCCCATGTTAAGTATAAATTTTTAAAATTTTTATTCAAAAATACAAAATTTGAGTATTTTGAACAACAATGTCCCTAAGTCTGATGGCATATCTATTGACATTAACTTAAGGGTACTATTATTTAATATACTCCTTTTTGGATAGTAAATTAGGCTGGTAGATTTTTAGTCTTTTTTTTAGGTAAATTTACCTTTAGTTATATATTTTTAAATATATTACATCACAAAGTTGATTTTTTTATTATTAAGAAATTTTTCTCACAAATGAATAAGTACTCAAACCACCCCCCAAAAACAAATACTCAAACCTATTCCCACGTTTATGATGATAAGTTGATTTCACTGACATCTCAAAAGAATGCAAAGAAAATTGAATTTACCACCGGGGACAATGGTAGGACCTATATGAAACAAGTAAAAAACGGACATTATTTAAAAAAATATCTTGATACAAAAGGGAACCATATGATAAAGAATGTAGGATATATTATGGGCTGAAAGGTAAGTCAAGTGATAATATAATCCACACGCGCACAACAGAATCCACACAAAAATTGTAGAAACAGGGAGGAATTTTTCAGAGAGCGGGCCACTTCGGAGTAAAATGGGATTATCAGCTTCAAAGCAAGTCAACTCATCTCTCTCGAACTCGAACGAGTTCAACTCAGCATGCGACTCGGCCTACTCTCACTGCCTCTCACTGACTCAACACGCCTTCGAGGGCGTCCTCCCTTACCAGCTCTTAACCGCCTCCAATCACATCCACCACGGGCTCCTCTCACTTCCCCACCCGCCCCGCCTCGTCGTCAGGTGGGTCCCACACCCTCCCAGTCAAGCCCAGGTCGACTCGGCCTTCAAACGAGTATCTCGGTGCCATAGCCGCCGGTCCAAAGAAGAAGAAGAAGAAGAAGAGAAAGAGGAGAAACCGGAAGTCATCGGGTCGAACCGGTTCAAGGAATGGGCCGTGGTGCTTTACGCGAGTGCTGTTGTGGGTAACGCTGGGAAAGCTTTACTGAGCCGGGTTCCGATTGGAGTCGCGGGAATCGCTGGAATCGGAGCCGTGACCGGGTCCGGGAAAGATCTTGTTGGCGCCGCGATTGGAGTCTACGCGCTTGGTGTTGCCACGTCCATTTACCTTAGCCTGTCTGGTTAGTTGATTCAAGTTCAACAGTCAAATTATTGTAATTATTATTTCTCCTCCTTTTTTTTTTGTATGTAATAGCTAATAAATATTTCAATGTCGATAAAATATTTTTATATTTGTAAATTGGTCGTGTGGGATGTTAGTGAAGCTGTGACAGTGTGAATGTGTATTTGGAAGTGCATTTTGTTTAATGGAGAAGAAGCACTTAGGAAGTACTTCAATGGCTTGTTTGGATGAATGGATGATTTTGGTTAATTTGAACCAAATGCAGCAATGATCATGATAATCGTTTTCTAAGCGATTGTTTCATTATTTGTTCACATGTCGTTTGGTGATTTTCAATGGGAGAAATTGGTATGTCTATAATTCTTTAGTGGCGAAGAATGTTTGTGTAATAGCTAGTAGGAAATAAAAATTATGGTCAACATTCGTATATTTACACCAAGCACATTCGTATATTTTACGATAGCACAGCGAAACTGCGAAAGCCCTTGCAAGTTACAACCCGTTCGGAAGCGGCAGTCGGGGTCTTTGATAGCTGTGAATTTTTTTTTTTACACAAAAATTATATTAAATTACTGTAGTGTAAAAAAGTGGCAGCACTTTATTACCAATTTACCATCCAGGAGGACCAGGACCTTGAAACAAATCAAGAAGACTCGGGTCCGGGTTTTACCTGGCCGCCCTTTAAAACTGTACACCCGCGCCGGGAACCTGGTTCAATGGTATTGTAATTTTTCAAACCATTACAGAAAACTCATTAAAAAAAAAATTAAGATAATGTTATTTTAACCGCATTGTTATTTATTAAATTAAATTAACAGGTATCAATTAGAAACAAATATGAAAAAATCAATTAAAAATTAACCAAAATACTTTCCCTCTCAAAACTAAAAGCCAGCCCACGGGCTATCCCGCCGCTCTTCTTCCTCTTCTCTCAAATTTGTAACTTGCTGCCGCCGCCGCCGTTTGAAAGCTAGTCCCACCAAAGTCGAACCTTGTTGCTGCTGAACGGCTGCATTGCTTTGCCGCTGCCACTAAGGCAGTGCTTCTGTTGAAGGTAAACTTTTGACGGCTTTCTTTTTTCTTTTAACTATTGTAAAGGGATTGTGTTGTGTAATTAGTAGAGGAGTTTGAAAATGCAATAATTGGAGTTGATTTAGATAATTTAGCCCATTAATTTACCATTATCAGTTTAAGTTGCCTCCATTGCTGCTGCTACTTCCTCTTCGTTTCTTTGATTTTTGTCTTTGAACAACCTTATTTCACTTTCACGCTTTGATTAATTCAACAAAGTTTTTAAGTTGGAGAGAAACTGGAATTAGAGGTTTAATTTTACTGGTAATGTAATGCATGTGAGAAGCTCAGGTTTTTTTTTTTTCCCCTTCCCTTCAGTGGCAGAACTGAGACAATAAATGGATCTGAGATTGGCAAATACGTGGCGGTTAACTATGAATGAGAAGAAATTCATAAAGACTGCACTGACTTCTGGTATCAGAATTGATGGTCGCAACCCTTTTGAATACCGTAAACTATCAATCAAGTTTGGCAGGCAAGTCCTACATAGAGGAGAGAGACACACACATACATGCACACAAGTGGGTTTCTTGGTTTAGGTGATTATATGTTGTAATTGATTTTGTTTTAAATATCTTCTTTTGCTTACAGTCGAGGCCTGCCCTGCTGCAACCCCACTTAGTTTCTAGGTTATACTGCGAGTTTATGTCCTTACATAATATGTTGAAGTTTAAATTTTTACTCAAATTTGGGTAATTACTGTTTTTCAAATGCCAGTTCTCTAATCTCCAACTGTTTCCATTTTTTGTATATTTGATTGATGTCTTTTGTACTGAAGGCATTTGCATTTTCATTTTCTACTCGGATTCTTGGTATTGCTTGTGGAAGGATATGCTCATAGGAATTTAATGGTTATTTGTTTACTATATTCAGTTATGCATAGTGGATAGCTTCAGTTTCTTTGTGTTATTGCAATGTTTCTGTTTTATTGGTTCGGTAATAGACATTTGGATGTCTTATTTTCCTTTTGAGTTGATGGTGTGATGTACATGCAGGGAATATGGTTCATCAGAAGTTCAGCTAGGTCAGACTCATGTAATGGGTTTTGTAACTGGACAACTGGTTCAACCTTATCGAGATCGACCTAATGAAGGGACATTGTCAATCTACACTGAATTCTCTCCAATGGCTGATCCTTCATTTGAGCCGGGCCGTCCTGGTGAATCTGCAGTGGAGTTGGGACGGATAGTAGATCGTGGTCTGAGGTGACAAGTTTTATGTGTTTCAAAAATCTTCTATTGTCAATGTTGTTATTATGATCATTTTACAAAGCTTTGGCTTCATTAACTTTTACTTTTCAAATAGAGTTTTATGTTTGTCGCCTTTTGGATCATTCAGAAGGTTTGAAACTCATATGATATATAATTGTTCTATGAATTTGAGCATTACACAATAATCATGCTATATTTCTCTTCCCAATTTTATATCCAAGAATTATTCATAATTATTAAAAACACAAAAGTTTCCTGAAATTTTGGGATACCTTGATGGGGCCATCTTAGTAAGATTGGAAATTCATGTGAAACCTATCTTTTATCAGCCCTTTAGAGGAAAACCAAGTTATACATAGCGGATATGAATTCAATGACATTTTGAAGGTTTTAACTTGGAGGAATCTTGCAGGGAAAGCAGGGCAGTGGATACAGAATCGCTTTGTGTTCTAGCTGGGAAGTTAGTGTGGGCTATACGTATTGATCTCCACATTCTAGATAATGGAGGGTGAGAAAACATATACATGTGTGTATGCATTGTTTGTTTTAGTTAATCAACGCTAAACGTCATGATCTGTAAGTAAATATTTCATCATTGTGCGGGAACAGAAATCTTGTTGATGCTGCCAATATTGCTGCTTTGGCTGCTCTTCTGACGTATAGGAGGCCTGAATGCTCACTAGGAGGAGAAGATGGTTTGGAAGTGATAGTACATCCACCTGAGGTTAGTGTTAGAGTTTGCTGTTGATTAAATTTAAATGCATTTGTTGAACAACTGTATACAAGCTTAATTTGGACTTAAGGAATAAGGTTTTGAGTCCCTCTGTATTATCCCTCTGTATTAATGTTTCTACAGTCTATATTTTTTTTCACTTTTGAACATTAGAAAACCTGATTGAGAGTTGAATTTTGAAGGAATTTATTTTGGATTGATATTATACCTTCAAAATAAGATGGAAGATACGAAATTTAGTGGATTTTGAAAAATTTTGAGGAAGAATACTTACAACAGCTGAAGATTATGTAGTAGTGAAGGATGACTCTTTCAATGTAACTAGAAAAGGAAATGGTAAAACAGGAATGGTTGGGGCAGATTACTCTCCTGCCTAGTTTATCCTTTCCAAGATTCTGCTCTTTAATCTTTTTCTGGGATATTGTTGGACACGTCTTATTTTGGTCTAATCGTAAAATCTAAGTCGCGGTGAACTGTCCTTCATGTATTGATCTGCTCCTTTACATGGATATAGGAGTAATTATTTTGGATTCTCCATGTACGCTACTATTGCCGTTGATTATTTCAGATGGCTGTTTCATTATGCATTATTATTTACTTGTTTATGAGTGCTGCTTTTTCACAGGAGAGAGAACCATTGCCGTTGATTATACATCATCTTCCTATTGCAGTGACTTTTGGGTTTTTCAGTAGTGAGAGCTTGATTGTATGCTAACTTTAATCCTGTAAATCTTTTCTGTAATTTTCAAATATGCATTCTCATGCAGAGTGAAAGTTTGTTAATCAGCATGTCCTAATGTGAGAAAATGCTGCGTAGGTTATTGATCCAACCCACCATGAAGAAGCTGTAATGGCGGGAAGAATGACTGCTACACTTAACGCAAATGGTGACGTTTGTGCTATTCAGAAACCTGGAGGAGAGGGAGTCCTGCAGAGTGTTATCATGCAATGTTTGAGGCTCTCTTCCAGGATGGCTGGTGATATGACAGAGAAGATAAAATATGCTGTGAGTTTCTGCTTTTCAAAGTAGTTTTTTTGAAAAATGTTTTATTCTTCCTAGTTCCTCAAAAAAAAAAAAAGGTTTTATTCTTCCTATCCGTTGTAATATATGTATGAAATAGGCTCTAATTATCGCCGATTGGATCACTGCAATTAGGTTTGGAAGTGGTAATATGCTGAGTGTGTACGGTTTCAACTGTTCTTTTACCTCTAGATGTTAACAAACCAACAATTTCTTGTTGAAAGTGATAGACAGGCAAACTTTTATCCTTATTTTGTGACTGTTCTAATACATAGAGTGCCACATGCACATAAGTTGTGATATTCCATATAATGAGTCATCCCTTTGTAAATGTACTCGTACCTATTTTCAATGCAATACTCCTTATTTAGAGGTTGAATTGTTTGTCATTACTTAGTCCCTAATAATTGATTCTGCCTGCCAATCAGCCTCAGCTATCCTTTTCTTTCTCTCCCTCGTGTTTTAAAACCTCATTGCAGATTTTAAACGAGTCTAATCAAGTCACACTTATCTCTGGCAGCTTCCATAATTCTAGATTCTAGTTAAGCATTTCTTATGAAACTGTTAATTCTGGTCTACAATGGTACATTCAAGAAATTATTTAATGGTTACAAGGCCTTATTCATTTATTGTTGCTGCCCCTATCTCCTTCCCAAGTTATTTTTTGCTTTCTTTGTCTTCAAAAGGTCAAAATATGGGAGAAATCTTCAGCATTTCATTTTAAGCCTTGTAGGAGTTCTGGTACAAGTGAGAGAGAACCTTGTGGAGAGAAATCAATTGCTTGAATCAAAATCAGCACAGGTAGTACATGTCTTGGTTGTCGAGTTGAAGAGTGGGGTAAAACAAGATTGGATTGCCGGAGAAACATTTTGTCTGCTTTCTGACTGCACTCTTAATATATAGGTGGAGTTAGTAAGCCCTTTTTCCTGAGATTTGTGTCATTAATCTGCTGCTTTGAAAGCATATTCTAAGAATGTTAGCCATACATTTGATCAGCTTTTTAAGGAAAGGAACTGAATCAGGTGGTCAAATGTTGATAATTTTGCTTGTGTTTGGAAGCAAACGAGGCTAGTTTTAATGTGCTTGTGTTCTTTAACTGTGGATCTTTTCCCAGATTTTATGATTTTAATTTTTTGTTTCTTTTCCAATATTTGTTTTTTGTACTAATGTTTTGCAAATCAGAATTTCGCTTTGTTGCTCCCTGAAATTTTCTATGATGTGTAGGTTGAAACTTACAACACAGAAAGAGCATTACGTAAGATCAAGCGTCACCCTACTTCAATTATTTTGGATGGTAGTCCTAATTTGAAAGAATAACAAAATGAACCGTCTGGCCAAAAGGGTGTGAGTGAGCTGTCATGGAACCATTTGCAGAAGCCAAGACTGGCATCTGCGGAAAGAGCTGGTCCAAGTGATGATTGTGGAGGTGAATCCAAATCGTCTGAGCTTGGCCGAAGTAGCAGGAGAGATGGTGCAGCTGCTAATTTTGTTGGGGTGGCTGCAAGTAGTATGGTGCTTGTTTTTCTAGGTTCCATACATTTGGGTAGGCACTTTTCAGGGAAGTATCCAACTTTCTGTACAGAAGGAAAACTTCGAATTTGTGTAAAACGTTGATTTTTATCCGTTCAAGGCCCACTTCTCTGCTTTATGCTTTAGGTTTCAAGTTCTTGTCTCAGATTTATCGCCATCTAGTAAAAATTTAAAATAAATAAGTGACTAGGAGGTTTTGCGATCAGCTGGTTGTAATTTAACAAATTATCATTTTTATGTTTGTGAAATAGCTAATCTCTTCTGAGTGTCAATCAGTTAAAAGTTCTTTTTCATGTTTTTGTAGTGAAAACTATTACATTAATTATCTTCTTTCCCTTTGCATTTGTCTTCTAATATGTGAACTGTAAAGGACCCTGTATTCGCTTTCCATACTTGTTATTCATGTTATAGTATGATAAGTGAAGGTTCTGGGTGCTCAACGCCTTCAAGTTTGAATATAACCTGAAGCTTTTGTGAGTTGAGATTTGGGAAAATGAAACTTCTCCAAATGAGTTGAGATTGTGGAAAATGAAACTTCTCCAAAAGTGATATGTGCAATTTAATTGATGTCATTCAACTCATTTCATTTAAAAATTTCATACTAAGTAGTTCCTTTTAAGTGCCTCTAGCAGCATAATAAACTTGTTTTAGTAGTTCTTTGTTCATACTTATAGCTAGAATTCAATTTGATGCTAGTGATTGTTGGGACAATTGTAGTCTTTACAGGAATTCTGAATTTGTTAATGCACTTCTGTTGTTTTTGTAGTTTAATTTGAAATTTTTGAAGAGGTAACCCATGATTTTAATGTATTTTCATCCATTCACTGATTCTTTTTCTTTTAACCTGGACCTTCTCCTCTAAGGAATCCTTACTCCAAGGGTGTTGATTCAGATGTCCTAACAGCTCCTCCAGCTTCACGAGGTAGTTTGTGAAATTCCTCTTAGTGGCACGAAAATTTACATTGACATCTTGTTACATATGTTTTGTAAACTTATATTATTTGAATTATATATTTCTCTACCATCTGTTAATTGGGTGGCTCGCGGGGTGGGGAGGGGAGAAGCCGTTTTGGCAGGTGGCCTATAATGCTTATATAGAGTCTACTGAGTGAGCATTTAATGGGACACAGTAGATTCACTGAGAAACTGATCGGTGTGAAGCTTACAAACCGCAGGAACATTAAGATCCAAGGAGAAACAAGAAGACCCAGTATGTGAAAGAAAGTCCAGTGAGTCAAAGTCAGAGGAACCACCTGAAGATGTTATTCCAGCATCTTCCGCTATGGATGTATCTGGAACGGAAGTGTATAAAGGTGGAGAGAAAACATTGATGGAGTCTGTGAAGACAAAGCACAAGAGAAAAAAGAGGGCATCCTCTGCTGCCTATGCGAGCTAGATGAACTTTGGCCAGTGGAACCAATAGAAAGATCCCCCTTGACGGTTTTGTTATTCAGCTCATTCTTTCATAATTTTTTTCTTCATTTATCTTGGTATTTTTTCCAATGCTTCATCAATTGTAAGTCAGTTTTCTGAAATTTTTTATCAAAAGCATGCACTGACGAGTTCCATGATATCAATTATCACAGTCTGACAAACACCATCCTCCTAACATCTATTGCAAGTTTGCCTTCGCTTATTCTATAGGGATGCACTTCATTATGTTTTGGGAGTCAATTGAAGTCAAGATTTAATTGATGTTCGATTTCAAATGAAATGAATGGACTTATACTGGCCAGAGTGTGTCAAATAGAAACCGGAGGGAGATTTCAACTCGTTGCACCCTGTAGTAATCGATCATTGAACTAGTTATTCGTCGGCCGACGTTCTACTTGTAAGAACTCCTTCTGTTGGGAAATTTGTTTAGAATCGTAGAAAAGCTATTATTTAAACTATAATATCGGTCTTATTTTGTTGTTTGGAAGACATTGATTTGTGTTTCTTTCCACATCTTGAAAATAATTGTTTATGCATTCTTCCGGATTTGCATATTTGAACATAAACCTCAAATCGCATTAGTTAATTAAATCAAAAGAAGATTCAGCTGAAGAACTCTACAGCAAAATGTGTCAGTTTGATCTTTAAGTATCTATCCAATATTTTAAAATGCTGCGTTTGCAAATTCTTATAAGGATCTTTCAATTCCTGAACTTCAAAATGATGTACGCATGGATATGTTAGAAACTGGGCTGAGAATCACAAAAGTTTCTAATTTGGGTAACAGTGTACGTTTTTCTCATTGAAATAAACATAGAAGCAATACATTCAAAACTTAGTTAACAATGTTCAATTCAACCATTATATTAGAATAATACGAGCCTTTCTTTTTCAACCAAATTTCTCGTTGTATATTCTGCCAGGTTCCAGCTTTTGAAATGGTCCGAGAAACCAGTCTCTTGATTCAGCATTCCATTGCACTCCAGCCTTCATAGAAGGCAGCTTCATCTGCCCCATAGGCTGCCTATTAGCAGCAATAGCCTTGTTTGCCAAGCTCTGTTGACCCTTCCTTCCGGCAGCAGAGTTCTGTTGCACAGCCTTCATTATATCCAAAGGAGAAAGTTGCTTAACGATCTTCGGATAAGGTAAAGCCTCAGCATCAATCCTATCACCTTGCTGCTTCAACATTCCCCTTCGCGTTGCTGCAACTGCTGGCGTCAAACGAAGATGTGGTGGAACATATAAGCATCTCTTGAAGAAAGGGTGCTGCAATGCCTCTGCAGCCGTCGGCCTTTGGCAGTGATCCCACGAACAAAGTGATTCGATCAAGTTGATTGCGTCCTCACTTGCTGATGGCATTAACGCAGAGAGATTGACTCCGGATAACTGTGGGAACTGGTAGTTAATTGCCATTGCTTGATGGAGTCCATCAGCCCAAGAATCCATAGTAGGTCTGCCAAGAACACTGCATATCTTGTACATCTGATCAGCTTCATCAGTACCCTGAAAAAGCGGACGAAAAAGGAGCAATTCCGCCATGATAGCTCCCATAGCCCACATATCAACTTTTGAGCCATACAGTCCTGATTTAAACAGAAGCTCCGGGGCTTGATACCATCGTGTTCCTACACGTTCTGTATATGGTGGGAAAGCATCGATTTCCCTAGCAAGACCAAAATCAGCAATCTTGATAGTACCTTGCGAAACAAGTAAGTTCTCTGGCTTCAGGTCCCGGTGAAAGTAACCCTGCTGGTGCATGTAATCGAGTCCCCGAAAAACTTGGAAAAGCCATGCTTTGACTGCAGATTCAGAGAATAGCTGCTGCTTCTGCTTTTTCGCTTCCATAAGTTGGTAAAGATTGCACTGCATGCATTCAAACACAAAGAACACATTGCCCTTCTCCATGATTAGTTCTTTAACCTTCACAATGTTTGGATGATTCAGCTTCCGCAAGCACTTTACTTCCCTCAAATTTAAGCATTTTTCCCGCGAATAGCTTTTCTTCAATGCTTTGATTGCAACAACTTCTCCCGAGTGCTTATTTACCGCTTGCCATACACAGCCGAATGAGCCGCTGCCAAGTTTTTTGGTAAGAGAATACTTCTCCATTTTTGTGAATCAACAAAAGAAAACAAGATTCCTTCGTACGTGAGTTTTGTTCTGAAAATATTAGTGTGAATGAAAACTAAAACTAGTTTCCTATAACGCTTACGAGAAAGAATGATTAATAAGTTCTCTAAATATGGGATATATAGGTTTCTTATATCCAGCGTGGATTAGGAAATGGGTTTACGTACGTATCTGTTTTTTTTTTTTCCTTTTTTTTTAGATTTAATTCAAATAATTGAAAAGTGGGCTTAATTAAAATTTTAAAATAATAAAACACATTAATATTTTAATATTTTTTAAATCTTAGACTGTTAGGATCGTTTGAATTGTTTAATTCAATATGTTAGTTCACAAAAATTAAGAAAAATAGAACTGAGAAGAGAAAAGAAGATGAGAGAGAAAGATACTGGAATACCTGAATTTCTTTTTCTTAATGGAATTATTATTTTATCTTTAAAAAAAAAAAGAAACCGATCATCAACTTTTGGGTGCAGTATTACCTCTTTGTCTTTCGTGTCAAAAAATTAAAATTAAGAAAAAAAATCTTACAAATTAAGCGAACTCCGTAATTTACTAAGAAATTCTCTCTTTCGGGCCCATTTTTTGACCTTCTAAATCCATGAGCAAAAGCCCACACTTTTTAATACATAATCAGTCCAGCCCATTAGTCATAAAATTAACTGACTAATTAATTTTGTCCAGTGGCTGAAGGATGAAGCTAGTAAATTCGATCCTCATTCCTCCAAGTTCGAAGCGGGTGGATTAAAAAACATTTCAAAAAGGACTCATTTCTAAAGATCGAAACTTCTACCAACTTTAGTTTTGTTAATTTCTTTTTAGTAAAACGGTTAATTATATAAGAGACAGCTTAAAAGATAGTTTCGGTCAATTTATATCTTTTAAAAGATTTGTAATAAAATTTAACTAAACTAAGAAAGTGTATAAAGTATTTTCAAATGATTGATAATTACTTTATTTTCGTTTGGTAAAATAGAGACCACAATAATTTTTTGGAGAGAAGAGAACTGTACACACACCCTAGTAGGATTTTTCTAAATAAGGAGTAGTGACAATATAAAGATACATGAATTCATCAAAATTCAAATGAAAATAAATTAAAAGTCTCGATGTGTGTGTTTATCTTTAAAGACATATTTATGAGATAAAAGGTGGAGACTAACTTATTTATAGCTACAAAAATCTGCAGCTAATAGTATTTAAATGCCCAATGGGTGAATCAGAATTGTGACAGAATTTTAGCCCAAAGTTTTCAATTACTTTTAAGATAATACAGTAATAATTAAATTATGAGAACTAAGATTGGTAAAATCTGGGTCCGGGCTAGGTTTTAACTCGTCCGAAATTTGTCAGATTGATACAACAACTGCTTGGACCCACGTTCGTGCCCAATTTTTCACTTTCGGCCCAGGATTAGCCCGGCACCAAGCACAAGTTTTTTATCCCAGCTTTTCTTGCTCCAATATGAATTGAAGGGACAAAAAAAATTGTGGCAGTGCAAAAATTTAAATCTCTAGCCTACCTAAATTTATTCATTTAGTCTTATGGAGTTATGGGAACTAAGGTTGGTAAAACCTTGGGTCTAAGTCGGGTTTTAACTTGCCCAGGACCGACCTGGATCGATACAACTACTGTCAAGTCTCGGGTTCATGCCTGATTTTTTCACATCCTATCCAGGTCAAGCCCGGGACCTCCCGGGCATGGGTTTTTTTGTTCGGGCTTTCTTGCTTGGATATGAACTGAAAAAGAAAAAAATTATGCCAATGCAAAAGTTTAAATCTCTAACCTACTATATTCATTCAATCTCTATTGAATATTTAAATTCAGCAGCACAACAGTCACCAAATAACATCCAACATTCATAAATGCAATTCAATAGCACAATATCAGGAGTGTTACTTCGTGAGGAATTGGATGCTGAAATGGATTAGATGCTAAGTTGATCTGATTTTATACTTGAATGATGAAAATTCTATTATATTTTTACTAATTTTGTCAAAATTATTATTTAAAACTTCTATTTACTATATAATATTAACTCTTATTTCATAATTATATATATATTTTTTTTCACAACAACCATAACTTTTAAACTACGGCACCTCAATTTCAAACGAGACTTTAGGTATAAGCGTAAAGCCCACATGTTTTCATATAAAATCAACCCAGCCCATTAGTTATAGTAATTTGATTTGCTAATTTTCATCTATTTAGCACCAAATAAAGCCGGTAAATTCAATCTTGAAGTTCAAAGTGTGGTTTCAAAAATATTTCACAACAGCTTATTTTTATCATCAACTATTTTTATCATTATTACTAATTCAAACATTTTATCACCATATTTAATTATTAAAATAATAATGATTTCTTTAAAATATTAATGATTTCTTACTTTGATTAAGATGACGTGGAATTCAACGTGGTAGATAATGTGTAGCTGGTCTCGTAAGCATAAAAACGTCATGCCATTCGTCCCTAATAATCTAAATGATGCACTTTCCCCATCGAAATTAAAACAACGCATTGTAAAGACTACGTGTTGGCGCACAGTATATCCACTTGCTGTTTTCAAAATACGGAGGACATATGTCGTTGCATCTTTTAGTACTCAGATGTCATGTTGTTTACGTATAAACTGAGAAACGATGAGTCACTTGTTACCTACTGACCACTAAAATTTAAACACATCACTTGTATAATTTTTACATTGTTGGACTAAAGCCAACCCCTCCACTCGTGTGAGATTCAATAAGATTTAGTTTGGTTTGGGCATTGCATTGAGTTTTGATCAAGTTTTGTCGGGACTCCAGTCATAGATTCAGGGATCGAATTGAGTTTTCCGGGCTCCTAAGAACAGATGTATTTAAAAATCTTTCAAAGCAACTTTTTATTGTTAGATGATTAATATCTCGACTTTTTATGCCTTCAGAATCAAAGCTCATAACATTGTGGTAATTAGGCATATTTTTATAACACTTTCCCAAGAGTTTCAAAATAAGCAAATGTAATCCATCCAATCTTTAAAACCAATCAACCTATAAAATATTTGATAAATCTAATGTATAAGCAAACATTAGTTCTGGGTTTGAAAGTAAGGTTGATGGGAAGTCAACTTAATGGGAGTCCGGGAGTTGTATATAAATTCCCAGGATTCACTGTTGAATCCTGTTTTCCAGTTTATACCACAACCATCACAAAAAATAAAGTCACAAAAAGTGGTCAAAAAATCCAAATCTAAAATTAACTGATATAATAAGCACTTAACAAACAACCGCTTCAAGTTTTAAATTAACAGCATCAAACTAACCCAACAAAACTAAAACAAATATTCTCATACTGGGTAAAGTTCCATCAAGTGCAGCAAAGTAAAAAGCATAAAAACAAAAATAAAGGCATTTAGAAAAGCGATGTTCCCTTTCCCTTCTTGTCTCCACCAATTTCAAAGTGCTTGCACCTCTGCCGATTCAACACATGTAAATGTTAAGAACTGGTCTGAGTATGAAAATGGAAAATTGAGCCCTACAACAAAATCAAAATGTTGCTGAGTACAAACCTTGATGGGATGTTGAGACACATGCTTGCAACCCTGGCATTGGAGCCTCAGCACAATCTTCTTGGTGGTCTTAGCCTGTTAAACGAAATCAGCAAACATCTTTGAGATAAAGATCACAATTTATATTAAAACAAAAGTGAAATATCCAAAAACCACATAAAATTTATACCTTCTTGTGGAAGACAGGCTTGGTCTGACCACCGTAGCCAGACTGCTTGCGATCATACCGTCTCTTCCCTTGAGCAGCAAGACTGTCCTTGCCCTTCTTGTACTGTGTCACCTTGTGCAAGGTGTGCTTTCTGCAATCCTTGCTCTTGCAGTAAGTCTTCTTAGTCTTGGGAACGTTCACCTGCAATACATACACACTACTTGTTAGAATCATTCACCTCAAATCACAAAAACCAACACCAACATTATATGAGTAGAGACAAAAGCAACAAACAATCATGAACAAGAGCAGTTACTACAAAACGTCCACCAACATTCAAAACCCATCAAGTAAATATGCCTTAAATTACACATCCATTCCACGCCACATCAAGAACTCAGCATATGCCCAGTCTTGCTGAAAATACTACATATATGCTGCTCAGTTTAGTTATAAAAGAGAAGTCAAGCATGAGGAAAACCTAATTAACAAACAATCATTCTTCAAAGATTACGAGTTTTATATTTCACTTTCAGATAAAAAGATCATGCCAAAATAACAAAAATTTAATTCATCAGATAAAACGGAAAAAGCAAAAATTTTCAGATATCACGAACATGCTTCCAAGGCAATACATGAATTCAATTAATCCATTTTGATTGAGAGTTGTGACCTAAACTAATAACATCACCATAATTTTTTGAATAACAAGAACCGAAAATTTCCCCAAATTCGCCAACAATATCGACGCACGAATCGAAAATTGCCCATCACAACTAAGCTTTAATTCAACTAATAAAAAAAGTGAGAGAAGTGGTAGGAAACGAATCAGTACCATGATGGCCGGCGGCGGCGTCGAGGAGGCGAGAGCTCTTTGTCACTTCCAAATGCTGCCTAAGGGTAACTAGAGACTCGGATTCTGAAACAAGAGAATAAATAGACAGCAGCTAGAATTAGGGTTTGCGTTTTGCCCTTGTTCGGTAAGAGGGTTAGTGAAGTTGGATCTAAATTGGTTCGGCCCAAGCCCATCCGTAATAAACCCATTAGCTGGACACTATGTTTTTGCAATTTCTACTGGAGTAGTACTTTTTACACCCCTTTAAAATCCCTATAACACCCCACATTGAAAACCCACAAGTAAATCTGCCTTAAATTACACATCCATTCCACGCCACATCAAGAACTCACCATATACACCTTTAAAATCCTCATAACACCCCACATTTAGAATCAAAGCTCTATTACTAGAGAAAATTTCATAAAATTATAAATTATTTAATTAAGTTAAAACATTTTTCCACTTGCAAATCACGAATCCTCCCATTTTTAAATTATATAATTATTTTTCAATAATTTTAAGGCAATAAAGTCATAAATTATATATAAAAAATAAGATTTTTATGAAAAATCTTGCTTAAAATAAATCTAGTTTAAAATTTATTTAAACTATATAGTAATCTTTTTTGTCATTTTTATAATTTTTTACAGTGATGATACAGTCACATACTCTTATACAAACTGGTTTGTTATTAATTTATTAGTTGAATGAAAATATAAAATAATAAAAAGATATCATGTGGGTCAAGAAATATTTAATCAAACTAATTTTATTATATCACATTATTTTATTTAAAATAAATATATATAAAAATTTATAACTATATTATTACTTAATTTTTTGTTAAAATAAGAGTTATGTATACAAGAAGGAAAATGAGGATTTCAAAGAAGCGTCACTCTTTTCACAAATGGGCCGCATTAGAACTTGTAAAATTTGACACGATTCGATTACCCGACACGAATACGACACCAATAAATAAGTATGGGTCGTCGAATTTAACACGATTATTAAATGGGTCGGGTCCGAGTCAACACAATTTTTTTCGTGTCGAGTTAAGGTTAAAATTCTTTATCCATTTACCCTATCAATGACCTAATTATATTTTCTATTTTAAAATAATTTATAAATTCTTGTCATCAAAACTCAAATATTAGAGATGATTTTCTTTTTTATTTTTATTCCTTAAAAGAATGAATATAGACACAAACTTTTATTTATAAAATTTTAAATATATTTAAAACTTTAATAGTCTAAATGTATAAAATATTAGAAGACATGTATATTTTATAATATCGATATATAATATTATTTATATATATATAATTAAAACCTCAGTAGTGTGTAATATTTTAATAGATATGTATATTTTATAATATTGATAAATTATGTATGTATATATGTGCATACTTATGTATGATAATGTGTAAATATTTGATGTAACTTTTGTTTAATATAAAGATATTAAGCGAGTTATTAGGTAGTCCGATTATTTTTTCGTGTCGGGTTTAGATCTCAATATTTTAACACAATTATTAAATGGATCGAATTTGGGTCGACTTAAATTTAACATGACACGAAGCTAAAACAATACGAACACGATCACGATCCGATGACCCGTTTTGTCAGTTCTAGGCTGCATGTTAAAATTAATTAATTTCCGATATAGCCCCTAAAAGTACCAGATATTACCATTCAAACCACTCTCCAAAAAAGCAACGCAATTGACAACAACTGCACTGACAAGACAGTGAAAAATTTCAGCTAATTACTGTGGAGAGTGAAGACAGTCTTCTTGGTTCCATTGTCTCTCTCTCTCCCTCCTCTCTCACAACGCAGAACGAACGCCATTGCCTGACTGATCGTTTACAAACCCTAGTTTGGATTTTCTGAGTGTTAGTGAACAGAGATTCAATTTTTTGTCAAAGGGGTTTAGGGTTTTAGCCTCTGTTTGATACTACCCACTCAATAGAAAAGCTCAACGTAAGTTTCTGTTTCCATTTATTTGTTTGTTTATTTTTGGGATTTTTGACTTTTGGGTTTTGTTGTTTTAAGAATTTTGTTTACTGTGTGAGTTTGTTTATAATTGATTGAAAGTCAAATGTATTTCATGCATTAAGAGACCTGGAAACTGGAAATTTGCTAATGAAATGGTTGATTTTGAAGGTTTGCTGACTTGAAACAGACATTAGTAAATCATCGGTCGCTATTTTTGTCCCATTGAGAAACAGCATTTCTAATTTTTGTCAGAGAAAATTTTTGGCTTGTATTGACTCCCCGTATTAACTTAATGACTGATGGAAATGATGAAGTATTTGGTTTAATGTAAATATGCCCTATTTATTTATTCTTGTTGACAAATGCGTACATGATGAGGTCAAAATCTTTTTTAAGTTTTTAACTACAGATTTTGGAATTTCTGCTTTTTTGGAACATTGTTGCTTCTTTTGTTGGAGACTAAAGTACACAGTCAATATTATATACTAAGAAATGTTGAGAAAATATTAGGATACACAATTTATTTTTCTTAAAATGTCAGATGCTAGAATAGAAACTGTTATATTTTTGCTTACAACCATAAAGACAGTTTTCAACTGGAGATAGGATCTCTTTCTCTCATTTCCCCGGAAAATTGTTAACTGATCTGGCTGGACACTCAATTATCCTACAGTTCAGGAGGGTTAAGCTAGGATTTCATCTTTTTTTGGTTTTCTTCACAGAAAATTTGGGCGTTGGGCTTTAATGTTTGTTGCATGATTACTTCTATGTATGCGTTTGTTTATTTAATCTTTTTTTTCCCTTTTTTCATCTTTGCAGACTTTGAATCCAATGGGGGCATCATCAAATGCCAAGGAAGATATAGCCATGAGTAGTAAGGGTGAAAATATTTCTGGTCAAGATGATATGGATTCAGATGATAACGGGTTTACAGACCCAACCAGCCTATGTGATCTTGGAGAGGAGTTTCTGAAAACATTCTGTAGAAAGGCAGCAGTGTCTTTCTTTAATGAATATGGTCTGGTTAGTCACCAGATCAACTCATACAATGAGTTTATTAAGAATGGTCTCCAGAAGGCCTTTGATTCATTTGGAGAGACAATAGTTGAGCCTGGTTATGACCCGTCAAAGAAAGGAGAGGGTGAGTGGCGATATGCTTCCATGAAGTTTGGGCAGGTCACTCTTGATAAGCCTAGTTTCTTTGCCGGTAATGGAGGTGATGAACATGATATGTTTCCTAGGCATGCAAGGTTGCAGAATATGACATATTCATCTAGGATGAAAGTGAAGGTTCAACTTCAGGTGAATAAAAACTATTGTTGACTTCACTGGGGAGTCCGAACTTATGATAATTTTAGATATGATATTTTTGGATTTCTTCATTAGTTTTTGTATTGATACGTTACCCATTGTTTTGGAATTATTCATTGATCCAATCAGCCCCTCTTCATCTGATAATGGAATAGTTTGAGTCTGATAAATTTATTGGCAACTATAATGTTGAGTGGGAACTTTTATTATAGGGATAATATAGGAACAACTGGCCTGAAAATTCAAAGAATCCTTGCTATATTTTGCCCTAATTAGTTGGTCTTTGATATTTTGAAATCTCTATATTTTATGGAAACTGCAGGTCATCTCATTCTTTTTATGTCTTTGCATAATGTCCTTTTAATTGACTGGACGCCGCAGATGTAGTGCTGAATGTATGAAGAAAATTTTTGTTCTAGCTCTTAAATTACTTACATCCTGTTGCATTTTGTAATCTATCAGGTATACACTCAGAAACGCGTCACAAGTGACAAATTCAAAACTGGAAGAGAACAATATATTCACAAGGAGGTTTTAAGCGATGAAACTACGGACATCATTATTGGGAGGATTCCTGTAATGGTGAAGTCTGACCTCTGCTGGATGAAGGGAGTGGAGAAAGGTGATTGTGATTTTGATCACGGTGGATACTTTATTATCAAAGGTGCAGAGAAAGTGAGTCTAGAGCTTCTGATTTTTGTCTTTCACATTATTGTGTATCTTTGTTACAACTTCATTCTCTGTTTCTTTTCATGTACGGTGAATTGGTGAATTTGTTAATGTTAATGTTAATATTAAGTTAATAGCTAATATCAATAATGTTAAGTCAATAATGTTAAAATTGAGATGTTCAGAACCTGATTACAGATTAGTTGTTAATAGCTTCTATCAATTCACAAATGATTAAGACACATTAGTTGTATCAACTCCATATTTGTTCAAATTATGTTTCTTTTATGGGATAATGTTTTGGGTAAACTTCCTTAGTGGTTACACTGGAATTGTTTTAATATGGCTACTACTTTTGTGTTCATCAAATTTTGTGCTTAGTCAGCAAAGAAATTGGTAGAGTTCACTTCACTGCTTCTTGATGCAATTAATTTGTTGTTTATTCCATTCATTGTACTGCTGTCTAATAAAGAGTCTTCTTGACATTCTATCAGATTGATTTGTTGGTATCAATGTTCTCCAATTTTTTAGTTGTTCTCTGTCATTTGGTGTTTGCAAGATATTGAATATAACTTGATGTGATAAGGTCTTCTTATGATCTCCAGGTTTTTGTTGCACAAGAGCAAATTTGTTTGAAAAGGCTTTGGGTTTCAAATAGTATGGGCTGGACTGTAGCCTACAAGTCCGAGAATAAGAGAAACAGATTGATTGTTAGACTGGTAGATATGTCCAAATTTGAAGATATTAAAGGAGGCGAGAAAGTGCTTTCAGTATATTTCTTGTCAACAGAGATCCCCATATGGATCTTGTTTTTTGCACTTGGTGTATCATCAGACAAAGAAATTGTAAATCTCATTGATTTTACTTGTGAGGACTGCAGCATTTTGAACATATTGTTTGCCTCAATTCATGATGCTGACAACAAGTGTGATGAATTCCGGAAAGGGAGGAATGCTCTCAAGTATGTTGATAAACTCATTAAGGGAACCACATTTCCACCAGGGGAAAGTACTGAAGAGTGCATGAACACATATCTGTTCCCCTCTCTCCATGGCACCAAACAAAAGGCCCGCTTTCTTGGTTATATGGTGAAGTGTCTCTTACAGGCCTATAGTGGTCGTAGAAAATGTGATAATAGAGATGACTTTAGAAACAAGAGGTTGGAGCTGGCTGGTGAGCTGCTCGAGCGAGAGCTCAAGGTACACATTGCACATGCTCGGAAGCGCATGGCAAAGGCTTTGCAGAGAGATCTGTACGGTGATCGCACAGTGCGTCCAATTGAATACTATCTGGATGCATCCATATTAACCAATGGTCTTTCAAGGGCCTTCTCAACGGGAGCGTGGTCACATCCTTTCAAGAGGACAGAAAGAATTTCTGGCATAGTGGCGAATCTTGGACGAGCAAATCCATTGCAGACACTTGTTGATTTGAGGAGAACAAGACAGCAGGTTCAGTATACAGGGAAGGTGGGAGATGCTAGATACCCGTAAGTTATTCTAAACTAACTTGATGTTTTCTGTCATGTGAGTGATATATGTTCTTGATTCCAATAAAAAAATTATAGTTGATAGTTGAGGGGAAAAGTGTAGAAAATGCTGAAGAACTGTGGGATAGAGTCATCTTCTTGCTTCACTTTGGGCTTCAGTTTCTAAGGAGTTTCAAGATTCATACTTTTTCTTCATATATCTAAATTGGGATGGGGTTTTGATATAGGGAGTTATAACTGATTCTAACCTTATATACAGGTGATTGGGTATACTTTTGTTAGAACAAATAGTAGTAGTCTTTGTTTTCTGAATGGGCAGCTGGTCCGCCATCTGTTTTTGCATCATCTTTATAAATACATTTTCCAGTTTCTTATCAAAAAAAAAAAAATCTCTGGTCAGTCTTTGTTATTTAATTTTCTTGATGCAGGCATCCTTCTCACTGGGGTAAGATTTGCTTTCTCTCTACCCCAGATGGTGAAAATTGTGGGCTTGTGAAAAATTTAGGTGTCACTGGACTGGTTAGTACAAGCATATTGGAGCCCATAATTGAGCAGTTGTTTAATAGTGGAATGGAAAAGCTGGCAGATGATGCTTCCTATTCACTGGAAGGAAAGTTTAAAGTGTTTGTTGACGGAGATTGGATTGGAGTTTGTAAGGATTCTCTCTCATTTGTTTCTGAGTTAAGAAGGAAGCGTCGCAGGAAGGAGTTACCCACTCAGGTTCCCTTTAACTACCATTAAACAATGAATATCTTACATTAGTGGTATATGTTTATGAAACTGGATATTTATTTTGTTGTTTCTTCGTGTAACAAGGTTCACCTGTTTTTTTTAACTAAGAATTTGTTAATTGTTGCCATTCTTTAAAATCTGAAAGCCAGCATCTAGGTCCTTAATCTGTAATGTGCGGTTATTTTTCTTATAGTCAGTTAGCAGTGAGTTTTCTTTACTTATGGTAACCTGTGTATTCCTTTCGCAACTGCATTCAATATTACTTACAAGCAAAAGTGGTTCTTAATGGGCCTTTTCGCTGTTGTCTAAATCATATTTGGTTAATCCTTAAAATTGCCTTATTTAGCTTAAGTGTGTTACACTGCTGCAATGGTTAATGTGCTACGAATATCTATGTTGCTGATGTGCTTTGAGAATCTTCCTGACAGCACACCTACGTATTTTTCTGTCCTTTCTTTCTGTTTAAAATATTTTGAGGCTTGAAGTTTTCGTTTTTATCTGTTTATCCATTTTTTGCTTCTGCAAATAAAGGGTTAACTGTGCAAGTTAGCTTTTTATTATCTAATTAATTTTGTTACTTTCCTACTGAACCTCTTAATGTACAATTTTCGCTTGTAGGTGGAAATCAAAAGAGATGAACTACAAAGTGAAGTACGGATATTTATGGATGCTGGGAGGATTTTACGCCCTCTTTTGGTGGTTGAAAATATGGGCAAGATTAAATCCCTGGAGGGGAAAAATTACACCTTTCAAGCCCTTTTGGACCATGGAATAATTGAACTTGTTGGAACTGAAGAAGAGGAAGATTGCTGTACTGCATGGGGTATTAAATACCTCTTAAAGGACATTGAAGATAAAAAACTCATAAAGTTCACTCACTGTGAACTTGATATGTCCTTCTTGCTTGGTTTGAGTTGTGGGATTATCCCATTTGCGAACCATGACCATGCAAGGAGGGTTCTGTATCAATCACAGAAGCATTCTTCCCAGGCTATAGGTTTTCCAACAACCAATCCCAGCATCAGAGTTGATACTCTATCACACCAGCTTTTCTACCCTCAAAGGCCCCTTTTTCGGACAATGATTTCAGATTGTCTTGGAAAACCAGGGTATGGCCATAATCATATACTGCCAAGGCCAGAGCTCTACAATGGGCAGAATGCGATTGTGGCTGTGAATGTCCACTTGGGATACAACCAAGAGGACTCCCTGGTGATGAACCGTGCCTCTCTGGAGCGTGGTATGTTTCGATCTGAGCACATTAGAAGTTACAAGGCTGAGGTCGATAACAAAGAGATGCAGGTGAAGAGGCGGTCATCTGATGATATGGTGAATTTTGGAAAGATTCAAAGTAAAATTGGCCGCGTTGACAGCCTAGATGATGATGGCTTTCCCTTCATTGGTGCTAACCTCCAGAGTGGTGACATCGTGATTGGAAAGTATGCGGATTCTGGGGCTGATCACAGTATAAAACTGAAGCATACTGAACGGGGAATGGTTCAGAAAGTCGTGCTATCTTCTAATGATGATGGAAAGAATTTTTCTGTGGTATCTCTGAGACAGGTAAGTTGATATGGTATTTTACCTTCAATTACTATTTACATGAACGTATGCAGACGTTCACACTTTGTTTAAATACCTTGTGATTTTGTACATTATATGTGCATATTGAAGATGACAGTTAGTGTGTGTGGAAACTAGAAATATGTGCAGAAATGCAAGATTCCATTAAGATGCAGTTAATATTTATTTAAATGTGCTTAAATTGGTCTGGCATTGAGATGGCCTTCCGGTTGGTGAATCTGCCTTAAAAAGTGCACCGTATATAAATATTTATAATTTTTTGGATTTCTTAATGCAGGTTCGTTCCCCATGTCTTGGAGACAAGTTCTCTAGCATGCATGGGCAGAAAGGTGTTTTGGGCTTTTTGGAGTCTCAAGAAAATTTCCCTTTTACCATACAAGGCATAGTTCCAGACATTGTAATAAATCCACATGCGTTTCCTTCAAGGCAAACTCCTGGTCAACTTTTAGAGGCTGCTTTAGGAAAGGGAATTGCTGCTTTAGGAAAGGGGATTTGCAGTGGCTTGAAAAGATATGCCACTCCTTTTGCTACTCCCTCTGTTGATGCAATCACTGAGCAACTTCACAGGTATGCTTACTTGAGTAATGATTATGATGCTATTACTTCAGTGTGTCAAATTTCTTTTTGTCGTCTGTAGATAAATTCCCATCACTTTTAGGTGGCTTTGTTTCCATCATGAATCTGTGACAGTGTTCTACACTTAAAAACTTTGTGTTTCTTTTTTTCTTTGTACATGGTTTTTTATTTTGATTTTGGCTTGTCATCTCTTAGATTCTATCTTGTTTCAGATTTATGTTTCAGTTGCCAAATTGCATTTGCTCTCTTATTCTGTTTTGTTTGTTTAAATGGTTGACAGATTGAATGGTATTTCTTTTCTGTATAAATGTGACAGGGCTGGATTTTCCAAATGGGGAACGGAGAGACTTTATGATGGCCGAACTGGTGAAATGGTTCGATCGCTCATATTTATAGGGCCAACATTTTACCAGCGACTTATTCACATGTCTGAGGACAAAGTCAAGTTTCGAAACACTGGGCCAGTCCACCCCCTCACCCGACAGCCAGTGGCGGACAGGAAGCGATTTGGTGGGATCAAGTTTGGTGAGATGGAGCGTGACTGTCTTATAGCCCATGGTGCTGCTGCCAACTTGCATGAACGCCTGTTTACGCTGAGCGACTCCTACCAGATGCATATTTGTAGGAAATGCAAGAACGTTGCAAATGTGATCCAACGGGTAGTGGGTGGTGGACGTAAGGTTCGGGGCCCCTATTGCCGTATATGTGATTCAGGAGATGATATAGTTAAGGCTAATGTACCTTATGGAGCGAAGTTACTTTGTCAAGAACTTTTCAGCATGGGCATCACTTTAAAGTTCGACACTGAGTTCTGTTGAGTTTTCATGGTGGCGTGGAACTCATTTTAACCTACTGTTCGGTGTATATTTGTAAAAATTTGGAGAATATGTGGAAAGAAGTTGTTTAGCTTAACATCCCTTGTGAGTCCCAACTTTTTGTTCCAGGAGATTGTTAAGCATGGCATATTTGAAAGGTCGAATCTGGCAATTGCTTAGCTCCTTTTGTCTGATGGATCTTCTTTTGTTCTCAGCATATTGACAGTTAATTTGATCTTTGGCCACAAAAGAAGTGTAACAAAGTTAACTCATGGATTTGTGGAGACTTATAGCATCCAACTTATCAGGGTCTAGGCTTGGAATCTTATCTGCAGGTTGCAAGCTCTTTGAAATTCTTATCATTAGCTCAAAATCCACTTATGAGTTGACCAAATTTCTATAAATTTATCTGTATACTCAGTTCTCATACCTTGGAAGTCGGCAGAGGACATGTTCAAGCTGAAAGTTAATGTCTAGACTTTAAAACAGAAAACTAGTTGGTTGCTTGCTTCCCATTTGCATCCTAATCAAGAAAGCTAAGGCACGAAGGCCCACTTTACCTCAAGAAATTTTCCTTTCATTTTTTTTTTGTCCTCCAATTTTCAATCTTTCAATCATTTTATGCTACGAAAATTTTGTACTGCCTATGTCGAATTTGTAAAATAGAATTCAAATTAGAATTTCATGACCATGATAAGAGAGCCTGACTAAATCTGATAACAGTAAAGATAACCTGAAGTAACAAATCAATCTCATTCCCCATCAATGGTATCATTTCTTTTGGTTACATGGTAAGGGAAAGGAAGGGGGGAAAAAAAGAATCACTGTTTGTGCACAATTACAATGCAGCGTACTCACATTATGCATCTCTTTTCCAGCTTGTATTTTGTCAAGAGAGAAGAAACTGAGACTATTTCTCCATACAGAAATGTAAATTGTCTTACTCTTCATCGGCCTCAAGACCTGGTATATATTCCAAACTCACATCGAAAATCACCGGGCTATTTGGTGCCACCCTGGGCCTTCCTGGAGCCGAAACCAGACCTCTCGGAAATGCCAGCTAACCACAAGCAAGGGATGAATTAAGCGTACACATGATAACATAATTTATCTTCTCAATTGCAACGCTACGGAGCTGTAGTTTATGTACAGGTTTTTTCTTCCCAATTATGAAGAATAAGGAGGGTATTAGAAATTACCGGTCCTGGAATGTAGAGTCGACGCTTCCCTCCAGTTTTCATGGTCAATATTCCTTCATCAAGTCCTTTGACCACCTGTTTTAGGCATACAAAGAATCAATGAGCGATGCAAATGAAAAATATATTGCTGAACAAAAACAGTTTTTCTGTAAGGAAAATGGATTTTCTCTTTTAGGCAGAGCAATCCAGAAGAAGTAGCTGCATTTCCTTATAGAATGCTTAAATATTTGTTGTAACTCATTTACATAGCATGAAAATATTATCAAATTATACCTTATTGTCAAAAATCGGGATTTCATTGCTTGTTGGTCTTACTTTGTTTTATTTTCTCAATAAAAGTTAAAGCTGTGTCCCATTTGGCTGTCTGGTTCTTATAAAATCAAAGAAGTGCCAAGCCAAATCCTTTTGTAAATCAGTTTGCAGACTTTATGATGATACTGAAAGCAAACAAAACAGTAACATTGAAAGAACCAAGAGTACCAAACTCGCACAGACTAACAGAAAGCACCCATGACAATGAAATAATACCATGTGCAAAAACCAATCATCTTTCTTGGTGATTTAGCTAAAATAAACAGACTTACCTGCCCAGAGCCAACGCGAAAAATATATGGCTGACCTTTCTCCAGGGAACTGCAAAATTAAAAACAGAAAGTTTGAAGTAAGAATTCAGAAAAATTGTCTCATCAGATCCCAATTAAAGTTTCTCACACTGAGAAGTAGCACATTTCTAATCCTCTTAAAACAAACACTAAATGATGGATCTTAAAAATCAGATGTTTGAAAGCCACGATTGAATCCTCTTATAGATCAACTTCTTCCCCTAGAACAAGATAAGAAATGGGAGCAAATCCACAGAAGGTAGAGATGACTCTAAGGATAAGTTAAAGCAAGACTGACTAAGAAGTTTGGTCATGTCCAGTCTTGACCTTAAGGAATTAGATGCAGTAGTAAAAAGAGTAGTTTGTCGCAGGCATTACAGATGAGAGGGAGAAAGGGTGTAGCCATTTAGGCATGGAGCAAATGTCACATAGGAAGCAATACTGATGAAAGAGGCTTACAAAGAACTTCTAGATGGTCCTGCATTGTGCATGAAGTGCAGGGGAAGAAGAGCATTCGTATCGCTGACCCCAACATGTGACAAACATATGACTGTTTTATTGCAGATACTTCAGGGGACTCAGTTATTTCTTAATCCACAATTTGTACTTGTACGCTAAACTTAAAATGGATTCTCTGCATTTACAATAGTTTGGGTGGTCAATGCAGAAAATAATTCGCATACAAGTCATCTACGAGATCTGAAGTTAGTTCCAGTTTAATATCTTACAAAACAGCATTAACACAGTCATTTTGATGAAAGCTGATATACTAACCTATCAAATATTTGACCAGATGGAATCATGGCAACATAATTAGCAGCCACCTGAGAGTAATAGTACAATTGATGTAAGCTTTAGTCAATAATACATGAAGAAGCAACAGGAAATCTCAATAAATTGGTTAGGCAGACAATATATGGGAGACCCACCCATTTTTTAGTAGAAACAAAAAGAACCAAACTAGTATTTTATATTAAAATGAAAACAAATTAAACTGGAGAAGATCACTGAAAATATCGGGTTCATTTAACTATTTCCATCATATAAGCTTGGCAAGTTTGAATTCTCTGTCTCTTTTACATTTTTCATAAGTGGTGCAGATGGCAGAGTTTGCAGTGACTGAAGTTTAGGTGCAAAGGTCTAGCTCAAATTATTATATGCTTGACAAACTAAATGCCAACTTCTAATTCAATCTAGTTTCATAGTCTGTCTGGAAAATCTATCTCTCTGTTCTCTCTTCCTTTCTCCATTTGCCAATGTGTAAATAGCTTGATATGTTTGGTTAACAGCAACTTCAAACTGCTCTCAACTATCCAATTTTAAGAATTGTAATGGTCTTGTTCCAAATATAGAATGTTGGACAAGTCAAAATTAAGTTTGCACAAGCATAATTTTTTATTTCCTCAGATTGAAACAGCCATCTAGATAGGTGATGAAAGGTAAAAGGCTCATTCTGGCTAGCAAGTCCCAAGAAGTGGATGCTCTCCTCAATCGACAGATTAAACTCTGATGGAGTGTCAAAACAAGAAATTTATAATGCAATTACTGTACTTCTGAATTCTGTTAGAAGTCTACATAAATTATTATCCTGGAGAAGATGGAGAGGATATCGGCAAGAGCCTTTAATTGCATTTATAAGAATAAAAAGCCATTGTAATCGACTATATTTCAACATCAATATATCTACGAGGCCATCAATCAAATAGTGCAGCTCTTAGAGAGTGATATACTTGTGGTCAAAATCAGCATTTTTAGTTATTTTTTGTTAGAATGTAGATAAGGCAATTTTTACAAACCAGAGTAACTGACATACCTGAAAACCAACAGGAGGACTCGGGCCTTGACCAACTTTGATATCCTTGTACTGCAAACCAGACTCTGTAGTCACCATAGGTACCTTTATTACAGAAATTTGTTATAGTGGTTACTGCTGATAAGCAAAAAAAATTAATGGAAGTCACAAGTTATTTTCTACTTGATGCTTGATCATATATCATCTATAACTAAAAATATTCAACCCACAATCTGATCATGAAGGTGAGAAAAATATGTTTATAACCATAATATGTCTCCAATAATAAACCTTAAGAAACAAGTGGACTAAATTCAATTACAATGGCTGTACATGTAAGCAATGAGCAGACAGTAGACATCAATCAACAATAAAGAAAAAGTTCAAGGTGCATACTATGGAGTGAAAGTAAACCGAGTAAAAGCCAAAATGTAAATGAAGTGAGGCTCTTGACAGAGTGCACGTTCATGTTCAATTTAACCAAAATATTCTTGTTCTGAAGATTTAAAGAATTTAGCAGTGTGCCCAACAAGAAACTATGAACCCGTTTAAAGAAATTAAATCTGCAACAAGAAAAGAAATGTTGGAGATAGAGGTAAAGTAATCTCACCATACATTTTCAAGCTCTTTCTCGCATGCGTCGTCACACAATCTTGGTTTCTCCTCAGGAGGCAAGCCGGCTCCCTTGGCATCAAATGAGTCCAAAATGAGGGTTGAAACTCCCAAAACCAACCCAATGAGATCTCTTCGACTAACTAAATTCATTTCATCTCCACGAACACTAGTCCTCGAAGCTCGAACTCCAGGTCTCAAACTTGAGCATCTCACGAAAAGACCCCGAATCTTGTCACATGAAATGCCATGAGAATGGATATGTAAAGTTTTGCTAGATGAGGGGCCTAATACAAAACAAATATATATAATGAGCCAAAGTAGATTTAAGACCAAAAAGATCAAGATTTAAGTATCTATCAACGTGATATGCTACAAATTCCGTCCCACGTACCAGCATCCAATTTCAAACAAAAGGAGGTCCGTATAGATCAAATTGGAGAATGAAGCATGATACATTTGTGTTCGTTTCTTAAAATCCTAACCATTTTTCCATCACACTTTATATAAGAATCTTGACAATAGGTATCAAAATTAGTAACAAGAAAGTAAATTTAACTTAATCACAATCTAATGGGCTGTTAGAATATCCACTGGATAATAAGTGATCATTGTACGAATATAATGCAACTGCACGATGCATTTCAAGAAACTTGCCGGTTTGATGATCGGTATGCAAAAACAGAATGAATGAGATTGAGGAAGCAGCTTAATGGCATTGAAGTTTTACTAAATAAAGTGAAAAAGCTTACCAAGAAGCAGAGGAGAAGGAGAAGAGGCCATCATATCTTTTCCAGTTGTTTGTCTGCTGAGTGCTGAGTTTGTATGACTGTAACGTTTCAAAGTGGATAACGAAATCTTCTAGTCGTACAGCTTGTTGTTCCTGACGTGGCTCCTTCGCTCCTCCCATGATAGATTCCGTTTGATACTGGAGTACTGTAATTTTTTAGAATTAATTATAATAGAAAAAATTATAGTTATAAAATAAAAATTAATAATATATAAATTTTAAATAAAATTATTAAAATTATAATAAAATTTTTATTATATAAATAAAAAATCATATTAATATAATTTTTAAATTATAATAATTAATATTTATTAAATATTTTAGTACTGTATTTTTTAAATTATAATATATCAACTTCAATTTCAAACGCACCTTCTCGTCTGTAATTAAAACGGGATTCTATTTTTTATAAAAAATAAATTAATTAAATTTTTTAAATAAATATTAAACATTGAATTTTCTTAAAATGGAAAGAAACCAAAGCCAGGCTTAAAACGACCGGGCCAGGACTGGGTGTTCAAAGCCCAAACGTTTTATGGGGCCCAGGCAGGTTGGCGAAGCCCGGCGTGATGAAGGTGGGAGGGAATTGCCTTTTTATTTTTTGTTTTAATAAAATTAATAATGATAAAAATAATAATAGATTCCTCACCTGCAGGTAACTCGATCATACCCCACAAACAACAGCGTTAAATTCGTGGTCAATTATACATCTCCTTTCTTCATTGCCTCCGACATAGAACCGTCAAAAACGAAAAACCCTCGGCCCAGGTTCGTGCTGTGTCTTACTCTCCCTCTTCGCTAGCTCAGACACTTCAAAATTATTTTTATTTAAGTTTCGATATTTGTTAATCTTACTTCTTCTTTTTTAATTTTATTTGGCTTTTAATTAAAGCTCTGTTAAGTTCTTGAAGATTTAAATAACTTTGGTGGCGGCAGCTTGAACCAGCATAATACTGATTCTTTGTTCAAGACTTTAGAAGTTAGAGCTTAAGGGCCTGTTTGTAAGAAAAAATTAAATAAGTACTTATTCTGTATAGCACTTCCAGTGCCTCTTTCTGTTCAAAATTGCTTTTTAGTTGAAAATTAAAAATGAAAACGAGAGAATGTATAGTAAGCAAATCAAATACGGGTCTTTTTTATATCTGATTTTTACAGTCTAGTTTGTGACTTGTGAGGTTGAAAGGGTGATAATGAATGCTTATTTGTTTATGGGCTTGTATGTATTTTTGTATTTGTGGGAATTCATGTAGTTTCTTTACTTTCTTCTTTGTGTATCTGTAGGTTACAGTTACTGCTGAGGGATTTTGTTTTTTCTTTGTTGCAACGATGTCAAATATAGTACTTTTTGAGGATATTTTTGTGGTTGAGAAGATAGACCCAGATGGCAAGAAGTTTGACAAGGGTATGATTTCGGATCCTCGTTGTCGGTTCAACGCATGATTTCATTGTCTGTTGAGAACTTGGGTTAAAAACCTTGGTTTTGTGTTAACATAATATCCTAGACATGCAAAATTTGATGATTGCTCAGCTGGTGAAACTACATAGTCATTGACATATAGGATGAGATGTTGAGTATAATTGATTTTTTACCTGCACTGAATGATGTCTGAATCTAAACTATGATGCTAGTCTTGCTAATTAGTGAAAAGAATGATCTAGAAGAATTACTAGCGTCGTCACATTTCCCTGCTCTGCACTTTTTTCTCTTTCCTACTTCGTACCGTACACATTTGAACCTTGTTCTAGTTGATGAAGAATTCGAGGTTCAGTATTGGGAAGTTTTCTTAAAGTATCTGAAAATTGCTTGCAATTACAGAAAAGTGGTCCACAATGAACATCTCAAGAAAGAATTATATTATGCTTGAACTTATTTGGATAAAAAGGTTTATGTAAAGATTAGACTTAAGTTTTCATTGATCTTTAATTTGGTTGTGGGCTGACATGAAGTGATTTTTTTGTTCAGATTCCGATTTCTACATAATAGAGCTTTTTTCTTATAATGCAGTTTATTTTGTCAATACTGTGTTAAAATATTTTGCTTTATGATGTGCCACACATGTTTTTAGTCTTATGCTGGTAGTTTTCACCAGGTGTTCGTGAACTGTTTAACATTTAATTCATAGAATTTCTTTTTCTGCGCATATTGGGCTTACCTTTTGATGTCATTGTATAGTTTCCCGCATTGAAGCACATAGTCAGAACTGTGACATGTACATGCTACTAGATGTGAACTCGGAGCTATATCCTATGCGTGTTGGTGATAAATTCACAATGGCTTTGGCTCACACGTTAAATTTGGATGGAACACCAGATACTGGCTATTATACTCCAGTAAGCTTGCCCTTCTTCTAGGCTTTTCATCTTGTGAGAAGAAGATAATATATGTTGTGTTGAGTTATTTGCTGTTTTAAAAAAAAAAAATCATCAGGTGTTGTATTATCAAATTGTTGTAGCAGATATTAAACTAAATTAGCCAACTATTAAGATGCTATTAGTAGAGAATATCGTGTTTTACTCAAAATATAGAAATATCTTATTTTGTTTGCTATTTGAAGGCAACTTCATGTCAAGGGAAAGTTATTCACTTCTGATGTGGCATTATCTGAGTTCGTCATAGATCTAGCCATGTTATTTCTTATATGAATTTGCAATTATTTTATTTTTAAATCTTTCTTCTTTATGCAAAATAAATATGTACTTTGGAAGTTAGGATATCTCCAGATTAGAATTTGTATTATATCAGGTCCATCAGCGTAGAAGTAGTGAGACCATTTCCCCATAAGTTGCCCCTGGTTCAGATTTTAGTTCTAAATGCTTTTTGAAATTAAGGGCCTTCTTTTTTCGCAATGGCACAATAACCTTGTAAACCTTGTTTTGGAAAGGGGCATTTTCTGAATATAACAGCATTGGTAATTCCTTCTATGTTTTCTGAAATGTTCTATTGCAAATGGGCATTCTATTTTTTTGCAATCAATGTTTTTCCTGTTTAAATATAATCTTTCATGTGCTTGAGTAGTTATTATTAAGTTTTGGAGATGAATATGATTGACAATAAAGCCAGTATTTATGCCTGAGTGTAGAAGGCAGTGAAAAACATTATAGAAAATTAAGATTGTGCTCAAATCAGAATTCAGGAGGATGATTTGAGGGGTTGAGTTGATAATGATTGCTGATATGATAATAGTATATGACCCTAAATAAATTGAGTGATTGGGTACCCTTAGACCATAGTATTAACCTAACTGCAAGGAAAATGTCATCTGAAAACACCTTAAATTGGTGCATCCTTGATATTTGTTTTGGACGGTATTACCTGTCCTATGTTTGATTTTAGCTTTTGTAGCTGTTATTCTATCTATATATTGAACTTTACTCTTATTTATTACAGGGTGCGAGAAAGACACTTGCTGACAAGTATGAATACATTATGCATGGGAAGCTATTCAAGATTGGAGATGAAGGTTCTGGAAAATCACTTAAAGCGTATGAAACCACTACCCAAAGCATTCATTATTATTTTATCTGGGCATGTGTGATACATCTTTAAACCTCTGTAACCAAAACTTATCTCTCTCTCTCTTTTTTTTTTTTTTTTTTTTTTTTTTTTTGTGGCTGGTGCTCAATATACAACCTGATTTTGAATTGTGGAAGAAACTGATTTTCTTGTGTTTAAGTGGCTTTGTGGGCTTTTTCTTTTTAAAATTCAATGATTTATGTTGCTTTTCCTTTTTCTCTTCTTTTGCAGGGAGATATATGTTTCATATGGTGGGCTTCTAATGATGCTCAAGGGGGATCCGTCTTATGTCTCTCACTTCGAGCTTGATCAAAGGCTGTTTCTCCTGATGAGGAAGTTGTAAAATGTAAACCCTGACGTAGTATCTGAAATCCCTTGATTAACCAGCAAATTTGCTGATGTTGCAGTGAAACTGTTATAACTCATCTTTTCATTTTGATGTGGGGTAAAATGGTGGGCCGTGTCTGTGTTAAGAGAGGCCTTTAAGGCATATCCTGAACTGAATGTGTTTTGCTGTGTCTGTTGTTTTATATTTATCAAAATGATAAAAGGAATTTATATGATGAAGCCCTCTTTGTTACATTCAGTGTAGATATAAAGAGTTTTGTATCTTTGAAAATCGGTTCCTAAAATTGATAAGTGTAGTCTCTTTTGTTGGTGTGAAAGATCAAAGTATATCATTTATATTGATGTAAACATCAACCCATCCTCCTTCATAATTCATATGTCGGACAATTATTATTTCAGCATAAAGGCCCAATCGATACCTCAGACGACTTAAGTAAATGTTCAAGGAATTTACTTTTTATGAGAGGAATCTGCACAAATATTTGTTGACGGTTAGGTTTTATCAAATTCTAATCTTCCATGAACACGAGCGTACCACAGCATCGATCTCTGTATCCATCCAAGAAAAAAAATTTACAAGCATTTTGAAATGGATCAACATTGAAGTGTGGGAAACTTTTTCCCACCCTGTTTGGTTTGATTGGAGTCTCAGTGTAAGACTCTCAGTAGGAATTTTTGTGAGTCAATGTCTCTCAACTCGGAGGCAAGACTTATGTGAAAGTTCTTGAAATGTTAGGAATTATTTATTTAGTTCAGAGACAAATACGGTCTTCCGTAAATTTTTACCATGTTAAATTGAAATTATTCTCCGTTAATCACTCAATTCACACCCACATATGGAGGGTTGGTAAAATATGGGTTTGGATCCGATTTTTTTAAGCTCATAATGCCCAGATTTTTTAAGCTCGTAAGCTCAAAAGTCCGTCTAAAATTGGACGGATCAGGCTTAGGCTGAGCCTGAATGGGCCTGAGTCGGATTTTGGGACAGACTTGGACTTATGAATTACCTCTTTATCGTACTCTCAAAATCTATTATCAGGCTCTTATGAACAGATAATCTTTTTTTTTAAAGACTAATGATTTACTTTCAGTTTTTCAAAGGGAAAAAAAAGTAGGTTTTGCAACATATTCAATGAAAACAAATGCTGATTATGATGACTTATTTAATAAAACTCGATATTATAGTCTGTTGAAGTGAAATATAAAACTTTGTGTGGAGCTTAATGATAAAATTGATTATCCAATTAGAAACTCGGATCCGCTATGAGCTTGATCAGTTAACCCGGAACCAAGTTGTCCCTGGTACAAAAGCGCGGCAGACAGTGGAGAGAATTTGAGAAAGGAGGACCGAAACTCAAAAAATATTTGTGCAGATTCATAAGTTCATTTAAATATGAAATAATTTTTAATAAAACAATCAGCATTTGTTTAAATAGGTAATTCATAAGTTCATTTAAATATGAAATAATTTAAATATATTTGAATTGACAAATCCAATGAGTTTGAACCATTTAAATATGAAATAATTTTTAATAAAACAAAATTTTTTTAATTAAATATAATTATTCAATACATAATAGAATAATAATCTAATATATAAAATATTAGTAACACAACATAATAAAATTACAAATGCTAATATAAAACACATATTAATTTAATATTCAATTTTTTTAATTTTATTTATTTTTATTTATAAAAAAATCTGGATAAACTTGAATTTTTTTTTCTAAGCATTTATACAAACTTAATTTGTGCGGGCTTTAAATTTTAATGATCGTATTTAGGACCATCTCAGGCGGACCGGGGCTTTTTAACCAACTCTACACATATCTCAAAAAGCGACAGAATCAATAAGGATTTAAGCAAAAATTCTAGCACGTATAAATAGGCATACAAAACCCTAGCTAGAGCTACACCTCCTTTTGGGATTTTCACACCACAAATTCAGAGATCATCTTCATTCTCATTCGGTTTGCCTCCTTTCTCTTTTTCATTATCTAATTTATTCAAACTCTTTTCTTTTCTTTACTTTGATTATTGATTTATTTTTTATAAAAAAAAAAAAAAGTATTTTCCTGATTAGTGATAATTAACGGCTACATTTTTGCTTGTAGGTCAAAAACAATTTTGCTGTGACGATGCAAGATACGTTCATAGTTGGCAAAATCAATCCAGATGGAAAAAAATTTGACTCTGGTGCGTTCTTCCCCCCCCCCCCCCCCCCCCCCCCTCCTTTTTCTTTTTCTACTTTCACCATTTACATGAATTATTTCTTTTATATTCGATCAATTCTTATATATGATGATATTTTTTATCCGCGGTGAAATCTATTCATTTGTTATATTTCTTCTTTAACAATAACCGTCGTATCTTAAACAATAGTTGACCTTTAATTTATATTATCCTGAAACGAATTAATGCCATACATATTTGTTAATCTTGTGTGCTCACAGATCCTTGAATGTATTTGTTTCGTAGTTTCTCGTATAGAAGCGGAGGGAGAGAGCCTCGAAATGTTAATGACACTCGATGTTAATACTGATGTTTATCCAATTAAAGAAAATGAAAAGCATGTGGTTTTGTTAACTTCTACATTAAACAAAGACGGCTCAGCTGTTAGTGATTATTACACTCAGGTAATCTATCTCGGTTCTTTTCTGCTGATATGTGCGTGCGTGTGTATATAATTTTTAAAATGCGAATTTGAAACAATATGCTAAGTTCGTTTCTGTAAAGTGTGGATTTTTCGTATAATTTATGTCGTCATGAGGAATGTAATGAGCCTGCAATACTTTTCAAAAAAAAAAAAAACAATACTAATGCCGAATGTGTTATTCTCGATAATGCTCTAGTTATTGCCAATTCTCGCTAAACAACAATCGGAAGACTCGAATTTCTCTTTTGTTATTATAAAGACTACGAGTAGTTTTCCAATAAGGATTCTTGACTTTATTAAACACATTTGACAATACATTGTATTTTGTCTTCTAGCGTATTGAAATCTAACTTTTTTTATCTTTTAGCTAATACTTTATTAAAATCAGGAATTCCTGATTAAAAAACCACTCTAAAAGCCATTATGACATATATGTATGTATGTTTCATTTTAGCTGCTGCACTAATCTTAATTATTAGTTTCTAATGTTCTAATATCAACATTTTTTTTATTTTCCCACTGTATCGTTTTGTAGACTGGAAGGGATTCAATAGCAGACAAATTTGATTATATCATGCAGGGAAAGATATATAGGATCGCAGAGGAAGGTTCAGGCGCAAATGTAAAAGCGTATGTAATCATTTATTTATTTATTTTCCAATAACAGTAAGTGATGAACCTTAGAGATTTGCATATGTAAAATCACATTTGTGAATTTAGAGTTTGTTAATTCACTTTTAGCTTTTACCAATTGGTTATATTTTGTCGACCTTTATATAATTATTTGTTTTGATATGTACAGGGAGATATATGTATCATTTGGTGGCCTTCTGATGTTGCTGAAAGGGAATCCTTCGTATGTTTCAAAGTTTGATCTTGATCAAAGGCTGTTTCTCTGCATGAGGAGACTGTGAAGTGAAACTCTTGCTAAAATTCTGTATGCCTCTTACAATTTGAGCTTCTGCAAGAGGAGGCTGTGAAGTGAAAGTAAAGTGAAGCTATGAAAAAATGCTTCTTTTGATAAAAAATAATTTGTTTCTGGTTTTTCTTATTAAAGTCTTTATATTTTAAAATAATACCCGCTTTATAACACAATAAATTCCATAGTTCACACCTCCCAAAACTCCTAAAACTGTAAAAATTAGAATGAGGACGCAGATGATTGCACAGTAGTGATGACAGTAGACGTCACCTTTTTCTTTGCATAAACACCCGGATGGACTCTTTAAATTTCCTCCACACTCATAACAAAAACTTGTCTTGCATCTGGTGGCCAAAAAAAAAAAAAAAAAAAGCAAGCACCATAAATAAGACTGAACAATTTCCATAATTCAAAATAATGCATGAGTCTTCTTAAAGTGCAAAAGGTAATGTTGATCAGGTGGTTAAACATATATTCGTGTGATAATTGGATAAATCCGATGAGGTGATTCAGCATAAATATGACACTATTATTACTCTTATCATGACATGGCATGTTAATTAATTTATTAATCATATTTATTTATATTAACACAAATAAAATAAAATAAAAACTGCGTTGCAACTCACATTGTCACTAGAGGAGACAAAGCTCAGTGGAAAATTTTAAGAGAGCTAAATTTAAACTTACAATTTTTAAGTTCTTAACAATAATAAATTACTACCAAGCTAAATCATCAAAAATTAAAAAAAAATTACTAAGAATATTATCTAATGTCAGTACTATATGAAAAAAGAGACCGCATTTATAATTTATACATGAAGGAAAGTAATTATTAAGCCTTAAAGTAAAAAGGCTATCAAACATTAATGTGCCTTCATGGGAACTCTTAGATTACTTTATTATATCTAATATATAAAGTTTATACATTAATATAGACGGTTTACACTAACTTTTCATATTTCATTTTGATTTAGTAACCCCAAAATTTTTCCAAGCTCTGCAAGTGCTACGGCACCCACTAACCTTATATATCCTCCATCCCTTATTATCACCTCTAGTTTAAGCTCATATGCTTAGCCCGAGAATATGTTACGCTATGGCTGCTAAGCGGGAACAATGGAGTAGTTCCAAACAAGGTTTAAGAAATAATGTTGGAAATCTTTTCTGTCTACATATGAAATGTTTGATAATATGTTTACCATGTTTTTTTTTGGTTATCATTAAATAATAACTAACTTATTAACGAAAAATTTGTGATACACACAGTAACATATGATAGTTAGGAAGAGCAAGGTAAGAGGAAAAATAAACCTGCAGTACATAACACGACAACCTTCTTTTCGCTCTACACAGCTGTTGGGAAATTATGCTCTTTAAAAGCATATGTGTTTATTTAATTGTAATAAACATTTTTCTGATTAATAAAATTAATGAGGTATTTATTCAAATATCTTGATTGCATTTATATTTATATTAAAGTCCATTTAATCATATTATATGTATTTATGTGATCACCATGTGGATTCACAGAAGACATAAATACAAGTTATCTTATGATTAAATAAATTTAGTTCGCAGTTGATAAATAAAGTTGGGCACTTTATTTAGGTATAAACTGTAATAAATTCATTGAATGATTTGTCTTAATCATGTATGAATTTATTGATGTAGTACGACTACATTGAACTGGATCACATATGAGATTTAATTAACTTTGTAATAACTGTCAGACTTATTAAATCTCATAGGCGTTGATTTTACTGTAATCTTAATCTTGAGTTAATTATGATTTCATGATTGTGATTGTTATTCCATTTGAGTTACCAATGGGCACGACACATTCTTATGGTCAAGATTACCGGTATCTTGGTGGGAGCAATTATGAGTATTGGAGTTATAGATTAACAATATAGAATTTGTACAACACATCTCTTGATAGGTTTTCGGTACTTGATCATAGAATTCTCTGGCCAGAGTGTGTCAACATATTTAGTATGTTGAAAATGATCATTAGAGAAAACCAGTAAGGATCAAGGAATAAGATGTTATTAAATTGATTGGACAGTTGAGATATCAATTTAATTAACGATGTGGTACAAAGGATTGTGCAGTAAAGAAATCAATGTGGCTTGGGACGAATTATTATTCGAGCATACAATTATGGAAGTCAGTTCCAATCTTTTAGTGGAGTAGATTTGGAATTAAATAATTGGGCTAGTTTTATTACATGCCTAATTATTGTAGCCACTATTGTATGTTCCCAAATGATCCCCGGGTTAGCTCATTTAATTGACTGCACCACTACTGGACTAATAAGCAAGATAACTAGCAATTTGGGTCAAAAGCCTAAATATATCATTTAGTGAGAGGCTCCATTTAATTAGCTTTTGTATAAGGGGCCTTATGTTATTTTACAAGGTGGGTCCCCTATTGGAAAAGTAAATAACGTGAGTTTAATTTGGAGCCTAGGGTTTCACTAAAAGAGAGATATAAAAGGCTTATTTTCTCAACAGAAAAAGAGAAGCCACTTTGCACAAATCTGAGAATAAGATTTTTCTCTCCATTATTGAGAGAAAAATTTTCTCGTGCTAGTTGCTTTGGTAGTGATAAAGGCGCCCACACGTCAAGTGCAGATCGAACCTGAGTCATAACCTGGAAGATCATTGGAGATAGTTCGTGATCTAACTAGCGTGGTGGTGACGGATCGTGATCCAACAGGAGTGGTGGTGGTAGATCGTGATCCAGGAGCGTAAATCACTTCAGCGGAAAAAGCCAACTCGGATTTTCAAGGTATGATTTCTAGATTACGTGTTCTTATATATTATATGAGAGCGGTCCTTAATAGGTTTTATAAAAATTTAAAAACCTGATTTTTCCCCAACAATTGGTATCAGAGCCATCTCATATTAATATTTAAGAATTTCGAATGAAATCATTCTTGAAATTTATGTATTAGAGTGGCACAATTTATTCAGATATATATTAATTGTTTAAATAAATATATGAATAAAGCATGTTGTGGTTTGACTTAATTCATAGTTAGATTTTCTGTTGTATTTTTCCGTTTGGATCTGTAACAAGAGGAGTGGTTTATCGTCACCATGTTTTCCTCTTGATTTATTTTACAGTAATAGAAATTTTGTAAGCCAAAATTGGCATAGGAAATTTGTAATTCATCACTGGAATATTACGGAAACTTGCTGGAAGCTTGCTGGAAAATTACAGAAAGTTGCTGGAAAATTGCGGAAACTTGCTGGAGACAGCAGCACGCGCGCAGCAGCAGGGCGCAGCAGCCAGCGCACGCGGGAAGCGTGGCTTGTGCGCGCAGCGCGCGCTGGCACAGGCTGCTGGCCACGCAGCGCGGGCTGGCACAGGCCGCGCGCGCGCGCTACACGAGCAGCGAGTTGCACACGCGAGCTTGGTGCGTTTCCGGCGATGCGGCGGCATATGGTTCGGCGTCGGAGGTCGGCTGGCGTCTGAACAGTGGCGGAGGCTTTGTGGACATGGCGGCTGGGGAAGAAGAGGAAAAGAAAAATGTGATGTTAGGGTTCCATGGTTTTTATCATGGAGGTCCCTATAGTTTCATATGTTTTCTCTTGGGCAGTCAAATTTTTAATTTTTTGCATTTAAGTCCACAAACGATTTTGGGCTTAATGAATCCTAGTTTTAAGCCTAATTTCAATTAGACTTAATGGATTAAAAATGCATAGATAAAATTAAATATATTAAATTTATTTTTGGTCCAAAAGTTTTATTTTAATATATATAATAATTATTTATTTATTTCTTTTCAAAAAAGTAAAATTGGACCAATTATAAAGTTTAAAAGCCCAATTTCTCCTAGTCCATTAACAAAGACAAGCTTATGGAAGATGGACATTGACAAGAAGCCCAATAAAGATTAGGCTTAGGGTTAATGTATTTTTCATTATTAGGAAAGCCATGAATTAAGATTATTTAATTGTTTTTTCTATATGTTATGATTTGGATGATAACATGCCATGATAACATGTCATATAGAATAGGTAGTGCCACTCTATACATAATGATACATGTCATTCATTAATTATGAATTTCATTATATTGTTTGATATTTGCCTATGCTCAATAATATTGGATATCATCTAGATAATATTATAGGAAGCATGCAATTAACAATATGTATGTTTTAAAAAGGAAAAATCAATTTTAAAATATTGAGTGGGAGAGGGAAAATTCAAGATAATTTTTCCCACGGGCTCTCTTGTTAGTTCAATAATAAAATTATATATATACCTCGACTTCATGATACGGTGATGCTCCCTACGGAGGGTATATATATTAGACATTTTATTTGATGAACTTCTTCAAAGATAAAATTGAAATATTTTTCAATCAATTGTTCGCCCCAACGGTGACTATTGATATGAAAAATACATAGATTGAAACAATGGTTATACACTCAACTAAAATTTGTTATTAACCTTCCCAACGAAGCTCTGTTAACAAATTAAGGCCCAAAAGGATAACGATAATTATTTATCATGTCTCTACATGAAAGTAAATAATCTAATGCATAATTGGGTCTAGTAAGTGTAGACATGACTTCCCCAACGGATAGCTTGTCAAAGCGGTACTAGATTATTGTTACAATAAATTAAAATGCATTTATGATTTTTTGCATTTTTGTCATTTATTGTGAATTTTGTTTCAAATATTTATGCATGTTTATTTTGTTTTGTTTTTCAGAAAATGTCTTCCATCAACCCATTATTAATTATCCTTGTTAAAAATGAACTCACTGGTGAAAATTATTTAGATTGGAAACGCAATCTATTTAATATTCTCACTGCTAAGGGAAGCAAATATGTGTTGACCCAGCCTTGCCCTCCTGAGCCATCATTATACGATTATAGAAATCAGAGGGAGCCTTATGAGAAATGGTGCGAAGCTAACAAAATGGCTAAGCGCTATATATTGGCTTCGATTTCTGTGGAATTGCATAAGAAACATCGGAGCATGGAAACAGCCACTGAAATAATGGCTAGTCTTCATTAGATGTTTGGGCAAAATACCCATTTTGCCAGAGAAGCAGCATTAAAACGTATTACGGATGCTAAGATGGAAAAGGGCACAAAAGTTCGTGATCATGTCCTTAATATGATGGACTATTTGAATGAGGTAGAGATTCATGGTGTCCAAATCAATGATAAATCAAAGATTAACATAGTGATTGAATCTTTACTTGATACATTCAAAGAGTTTAAGGTCAGCTATATCTTAAACAATAAAGATATGACCTTAATTGAATTAATGCACGAACTACATGTTATAAAAGAATTTTATCATAGCAGAAAACTTCCTGAAAATGGATTCTCTTCAAGGCTTAAGTCGAAAGACAAGAATGAGCAAGCAAGAGTGGGGATTGACAAACTGTCCACTAAACGAAGTGGCAAGCCAAAAGGCAAGTGTTACAAATGTGGACAGAAGGGTCACTGGAAGAAAGATTGTCCTAAGATTATTAAAATCAGGTATAGGAAATCTTTAAGCTTCCTAATTAGTTCAGATTTCTATTGATTCATACAATGATGAATTCTGAGATAACTAATCTTATTTGTAATTCATTTATTTAGTTTTCAGGAAACCAAGAGATTAAGTGAAGAAAGCTTCAAACCGCAGTTGAGGACATGCTAGTTTATATCAATTGAAAGACTAGATCAATTGTACAAGACTTTAGTTTTGATATTTGTCTTTATTTTTCCAAACATTAGAGGAATTTAATTTCGGTGACTTATTTTAATAAACAGAAGTACACTGTTATTTTTTGATCCTCTGTTTATAAAGACAGTTTATATCATATAAGTCTATTGATCTATTCAAAGCAAGATATAATGATAAAGAGTATATGCATCTATTTAAGAAAAGAAATGTTTCTTCAAACCAAAATCACCTCTGATATTTATGCTTAAGTCATATAAACTATAATAAGATTTTAAGAGAATGATTAATGATAGACTTGTTGGCCTATTAAGATTGATCATTGTAACTCTATAAATCTTATTTAGAAAAGCAATATGACAAGGATGCTCTTTTTGAGCTAAAAGCATAACATTGTATTTAATGATTTAGCTCATACAACTGTGTACGGACTAATCAGTTTACATGTTATAAGAGGTTATGAGTATTCTATCAATCTTGTTGATGAATATTCATCTTAATTTATGTTTGTCTAAATGCGTCATGATTCCATTGCTTTTGAAATTCAAAAGAGTACGTGGATAAGACAGAAGCAATTAGACAAGGAACATAAAAGAACTTCGATATAATCGAAACAAAGAATATCTCTACGGAGAATTCTAACACTATTTGGTTGTCAATGAACACTATGATACAATAGTGTAATTAAATGGAGAAACAAGATTCTTTTGGATAAGACAAGATATATACTAAGTGGTTTATCATTTACCTTTTTGATTCCAGATACTAGTAATTGAAACTACAAAGTTTTGTTGAACTTAGTTTCATCTATCTCGGTGTCTACTACTCCAAGAAATTATGAAAAAGTCACAAACATGGTTTGAGACACATTCGTATTTGGAGTTCACTAGTATTTATACTAGAATCAGAGATAGAGAAGATGGATTCGTGTTCAGAAGCTTGCATGTTTTGGGTATCTTAAAGGAATAAGGGAAAGTCTGAATTATAGTCCTCAAGATAGAAATGTATTTATAGAAATATTCTTTACTTTCTTTGAGGAAGACTATATAATGACTTATAACCTAAGAGTAAGGTAAAACTAGAGCAATTAAAAAGATCAGGTTGTTGCTTAGCTTTCAACACCTGTTATAGAACAGGAAGAACAGCAACAACCAGTTGATCAGTACAGGATTATCCTTGAACAACCATCACTTTTAGAATCTCGTCGTAGTGGGAGGGTAACTAGGTTAGTTGCGAGATACATGCTTTTGGGAGAAACCTATAAGGCTATCTCAGATGAACATATACAATATCCCACTAGTTACAACGAAGCTCTAATAGATAGAGATGTTGAATTTTGAAAATGGCCATGAATCAAGAAATGAGATCTATGTATTCCAATAAAGTCTGGGAACTTGTAGAGGCACCAAATGGGGTAAAACCTATAGGGTGCAAGTGGATTTACAAGAGAAAAAGAGGAGTAGACGGAAAGGTGGAAACATTTAAAGCAAGATTAGTAACCGAAGGGTTTACTCAGAAAGAAGGAATCGATTATGAGAAAACCTTTTCTCCGGTTGCTATGCTTAAATTCATCAGGATTCTGCTCTCCATTGTTGCAGTGCTAGATTATGAAATTTGGCACATGGATGTCAAGACTGCCTTTCTTAACGGGCATCTTGAAGAAAACATCTACATGCAGCAACCAGATGGATTTATACAAAAAGGCCAAGAACACATGGTATGTAAGTTGCAGAGATCCATTTATGGATTGAAGCAAGCATCCTGGTAATGGAACATCAGATTTGATCAAGCGATTAAATCGCTTGGATTCATTCAGAACATTGATAAACCATGAGTGTACAAGAAAATTCAAGAAAAATTGATAGCCTTCCTAGTTCTTTGTGTAGACAATAGTCTCCTGATTGGAAACGATATAGGAGTATTGACTACAATAAAGATTTGGTTAGCAAAACAATTTGATATGAAAGACCTGGGGGAGACGAGTCATATTCTTGGTTTCAAGTTACTATGAGACCGGAAGAATAAAACTTCAGCCTTGTCTCGAGCGGTCTATATCGACAAGATATTGGCTAGATTTAGCATGGAAAATTCCAAGACTGGTTTATTACCATTCAGACATGGAATTACATTCTCTAAGGATCAATCACCTAAAAAGAGATAGAGAGAATGAGACGAGTTCTCTATGCAGAAGCTGTGGGAAGTCTCATGTATGCCATGCTTTACACTAGGACCAGACAAATGTTTTGCGGTAGGGATGGTTAGAAGATTTTAATTTAATCCTGGACCTCAATACTGGATTGCAGTCAAGCATATTATAAAGTATCTGAAAAGAACTAAAAATTATATGCTTGTGTATTCTGGTGATGAATTTATACTAGTGAGTTATACTGATTTTTCGTCAGATAAGGATTTTAGAAAATCAACTTCTGGTTATATGTTTACATTAGGAAGTGGAGCTTTTAGTTGGATGAGTGTGAAACAATCTTGTATCACAGACTCAATAACTAAAGCTAAATATGTGGCTACATCTGAAGCTGCAAAAGAAGCTATATGGCTCTGCAAGTTCCTACGAAATCTTGAGGTGGTACCTGTTGTAACTACACCCCTGAAACTCTTTTGTGATAATGGTGGTGCGGTAGCTCAATCTAAGGAACCAAGGAACCACAAGAAACAAAACATATTGACAAGAAGTATCATCTCATAAGGGAATAGTGTAGAAAGGTTATATGACAGTACCCTAAATGGCATTAGATGCTAAATGGCAGATCTTATTACAATGGCCATAAGTGGGAAAACTTTATAACCTGCACTTAGAGCCCTAGAGCATGAGCAGTATGCTAGATATGCTTTGAGAGCTAGTGGGAGATTGTTGGGAAATTATGCTCTTTAAAAGCATATGTGTTTATTTAATTGTAATAAACATTTTTCTGATTAATAAAATTAATGAGGTATTTATTCAAATATCTTGATTGCATTTATATTTATATTAAAGTCCATTTAATCATATTATATGTATTTATGTGATCACCATGTGGATTCACAGAAGACATAAATACAAGTTATCTTATGATTAAATAAATTTAGTTCGCAGTTGATAAATAAAGTTGGGCACTTTATTTAGGTATAAACTGTAATAAATTCATTGAATGATTTGTCTTAATCATGTATGAATTTATTGATGTAGTACGACTACATTGAACTGGATCACATATGAGATTTAATTAACTTTGTAATAACTGTCAGACTTATTAAATCTCATAGGCGTTGATTTTACTGTAATCTTAATCTTGAGTTAATTATGATTTCATGATTGTGATTGTTATTCCATTTGAGTTACCAATGGGCACGACACATTCTTATGGTCAAGATTACCCGGTATCTTGGTGGGAGCAATTATGAGTATTGGAGTTATAGATTAACAATATAGAATTTGTACAACACATCTCTTGATAGGTTTTCGGTACTTGATCATAGAATTCTCTGGCCAGAGTGTGTCAACATATTTAGTATGTTGAAAATGATCATTAGAGAAAACCAGTAAGGATCAAGGAATAAGATGTTATTAAATTGATTGGACAGTTGAGATATCAATTTAATTAACGATGTGGTACAAAGGATTGTGCAGTAAAGAAATCAATGTGGCTTGGGACGAATTATTATTCGAGCATACAATTATGGAAGTCAGTTCCAATCTTTTAGTGGAGTAGATTTGGAATTAAATAATTGGGCTAGTTTTATTACATGCCTAATTATTGTAGCCACTATTGTATGTTCCCAAATGATCCCCGGGTTAGCTCATTTAATTGACTGCACCACTACTGGACTAATAAGCAAGATAACTAGCAATTTGGGTCAAAAGCCTAAATATATCATTTAGTGAGAGGCTCCATTTAATTAGCTTTTGTATAAGGGGCCTTATGTTATTTTACAAGGTGGGTCCCCTATTGGAAAAGTAAATAACGTGAGTTTAATTTGGAGCCTAGGGTTTCACTAAAAGAGAGATATAAAAGGCTTATTTTCTCAACAGAAAAAGAGAAGCCACTTTGCACAAATCTGAGAATAAGATTTTTCTCTCCATTATTGAGAGAAAAATTTTCTCGTGCTAGTTGCTTTGGTAGTGATAAAGGCGCCCACACGTCAAGTGCAGATCGAACCTGAGTCATAACCTGGAAGATCATTGGAGATAGTTCGTGATCTAACTAGCGTGGTGGTGACGGATCGTGATCCAACAGGAGTGGTGGTGGTAGATCGTGATCCAGGAGCGTAAATCACTTCAGCGGAAAAAGCCAACTCGGATTTTCAAGGTACGATTTCTAGATTACGTGTTCTTATATATTATATGAGAGCGGTCCTTAATAGGTTTTATAAAAATTTAAAAACCTGATTTTTCCCCAACAACAGCTGCCACAGGCGGGGCACCTAGCCCAATGCATCCTCTCCACAAGCTTCCCGAACGCAATATCATTCCAGTCCCTCAAATTTCCACTCTCTTCACATCGATACCCTGGATGCTATGCCAACTTACACTGAAAACAAAACCATTCCTCACAATTAGGGCACCGAGCTTTCCTCAATGTTTCATAATTTATCACACACTCGTTCACCACCAAAGCCATGCAGTTCCTGTTAGGGCAGTAGCTTCTTTCAAAGCCTAGAACATAATCTCCACAAAGAACATCACACCACTTTGAAAACAGATTCGATGGGATCATGAGTTTGCAAGAAAAAGGGTCTAAAAATTGTTCACAATGTAGCCCGGGGCGTTCGATTTTTGCTGTGTTGTTGTCTTGAACCTTGGCTGCTACGTACTTGGCTTTGCAGTCTTGACAGAAATGGTGTGAACAAAGACTTTTGTTCCTGAATTTCTCGTTTGCTGAGATGGGCTGTATGCAAATCTCACAGGTTAAGATTCCATTAATGTCTTCTAATTCGATTTCTTGTTGAGGATTTTCATGTACTTTTTCTTGCTGGGGTATACACTCACGGTTTTCAATTGGTTTTTGCTGTGGATTTCTCATATTGATTTTGCAATAACTCTTATCACAATAGGTCTCTTTCTCACTGGAGCCTATTAAGTGCTCCATATATGGGCTGGCCTGATCAAATATGGCAATGGTAAGAAATTTGAACTAAATTTAGAAGGATTCCGCAGTTTCTGAGAAGTTTAGTTCCAGATCTTTGGGTTTTTTACAAATACATTTACCCAATTATATTGTGTCTCGGCTAATGATCACAAATACGTTTGCCCAGTAATAATAATGCGTGTGCATGTATAATGATAATAATAATAATAATTCACATTTAACAATGATGACCGATTTCCTATTTAAGTCTTTCGTTTGTTCCATATTCTCTATTTGCAACTTTAATTTTGCCATTTGTTTCAACTTTTTGTTAAGTCATCTTACAATTTTTCTTTTTGAAATTGAGATTAAAATTTATCTTCTTTTGGAAATTATTTTGACATCAGCTATCTAAATTGAAACTACCGTATAATCTTCATAAATTAATAACAATGCTATGATATATAATAATTTAAAAATATACTAATTAATCGATATATTAATAAATTATCAACGTACAGAGTGTATTTATATTTTAATGTACATATATATTTAATCAACTGAAAATTTATTGTATTTTATCAATCTATTCAATTAAATATGAATTAACCTAATAAATATATAATATATTGACAAAGAAAAATAAATTCAAAATTATTAGTTCAATAGCTTTTTTCAAAACCTAGAACATTGTAGAAAAGACTCTATGGGCCATGGGCTCATGGATTTGCATTTTGGTAGTAAAGGGTTCTAAAAATTGTTCGCAATGGGTTTGCATTTTGCATTCGATTGTCTGTGTCGTTGGCTTGAAACTTGAGCCTCGGGTTCAATGTTTTTGGCCATGTGGTCTTGACAAAAAGGGTGTGTTGTGTACGCAGATTTTATGTTATCGTTAGCTGGCGCAAGTGAAGGTTCCATTAATTTCTTCTTCTTTAATTATTATTATTTTTTCTTTTTCTTGCTGGGGATGTTCTCCGTTTTCAATTGGTTTTTGCTGAGAATTTCCCATGATTTTGCAATTACACTATCGCGTTACAAGTCTCTCACAAGCCCTATGTGATTAATTTGTATGATAACTTTGCAATCAATTTGTGAATTTATTGAAAAGTACAAGGATCCCACAATTTCTCAGAAGTTACAGTTTGGATCATATTTGTAATCACGTTAGAGCAAGAATTAGTGTTTTGTTGTTTCAAATGATGATAAATATTTAACCTGCGTAATAATAATAATAATAATAATTCACATTCATTATTATTATGTTTAGTAAGCATCCGTGATAAATTTCCGACCTCCATAGTAATTTTTTATCTGGAAGGCTTATATACCAATTGATTATTGATTCCGAATTTTTTATAATCTTATTTGTTTTCAATACATACATACATACATACATACATACATACATATATATATATATATATATATATATATACACACACACATTTAAAACAAATAAACTCTCTATACGTTTCAAGAGTCCGAGCTTAATCAAAGTATAGATGGAAATTTTTCCGAATGGGATCCTGCGGGATTCCATCCCATTTGGAACGAGATTGAGACATATTTTTGTCTCATAACAAAATTTAGGGACCGGAGTAAGATATTTTTTATCCCAATTACATATGTGGGACGGGAGTGAGATTAACAAATTTCGTTTCATCCCATCTCATTACTGATTAATAATGAAAATTTTTTCAATTCGGATATTGGGAGTAAGATATTTTTTATCTCAATTACATATGTGGGACGGGAGTGAGATTAACAAATTTCGTCTCATCCCATCTCATTACTGATTAATAATGAAAATTTTTCCAATTGGGATATTGAGATAGGATCCCGCAAGATCCCATTCTTTTTTGGACGGAATTAGAATATATTTTTACCTTAAAAAAATAAAAATGAGACTGAGATACTTTTTTATCCTATTTGCATATATAGGATATATGGGATGATGGGATTGAGATTGGTAAATCCCATCCCATTGCCATCCCTAGAGCGAAGGTTGTTTTCTTGTTTGAGGAGGCTGTGAAGTGAAAGCAGGGATGACAAAATGTCTGCCCAAGCTTACTTTTGTTTCAGACCGAGTCAAAAAGCCCAAATTTTATAATCTACATTTTAAAAAAAAAACCAATTATGTTTCATATATTTATAATTTATAAAATTCATTTTTTTATTAAATTAGGCTTTAAAAATTAGGCACAAATGATTTAAACTTTAAATGTATTAAATATATGCTATGGATCGGGGATGTGTGTGTGTGTGTAAATTGGGTTTGATATGTTAAAAAGCTATACTTCTAATTAAAAATAATATATATTTTTATTTATTTCAAGTACATTTGGGCTTAGCCCAAAACAACCAGGCTCGGGCTGGGTTTTTTGGCAATCCCCCAGTGACACCCTCTAATGAAATATCTATTTCCGCGCCCCCCGGGGGGGGGGTGTGAAGAAAAGAAAAGAAAAATAAATCTTTCAGTATTTATAATATGTACCGTATATCAGGCCATTATCCGGTGCAAACATTTTAATATAATACCCGCTTTATAACACAATAAATTCCATAGATCACACCTCCTAAAACTCCTAAAGCTGTAAAAATTAGAATGAGTCCACAGATGATTGCACAGTAGTGATGACAGTAGACGTCACCTTTTTCTTTGCATAAACACCCAGATGGACTCTTTAAATTTCCTCCACATTCATAACAAAACCTTGTCTTGCATCTGGGGGCCCAAAAAAAAAACGAGAGAAAAGAGAGCAAGCACTATTAGTTCACAAATTAAATTGATAAAAAATATAAATTCATGAGATTTCATATTACAAAATCCATACTCCTTTTCTTGGTGTGTTTTAATTTATAAGTACATAAGACTGATTTTCATACTTCAAATGCATGCGCTATCTTAGCAGTTATGTTAACAGTGCTAAAGGTACCGTGGATAATATCTCTTATTAAATTCAACACTATCTTTACTAGTATTCACACACTACGTATATAAGCAACAAACAAACAGAAGAAGGCAAAAAACAAAAAAAACAAAAACAAAAACGAAAATGCTAAGTTATGAGTTGAGTTTTTTCTCAAGCTCATGCACTTAGCCCAGGAGTAGCGCTCCTTCAGGCTCCAATACTTGGCCTAAAGTGCCAAACCTGTTGCTCTGTGGCAGCTAAGAAGAGCAACACTCCCAAATAGATTCATAAAACAGATTTGTAGTATAAAATTTCACTAAATTTGTTTGGGAGGGTTGCGCCAGCAGTCACAAACAGGGCTTAAGAACCAACGCTAGAAAATTTTTCTATCACTACAACATAACGCGTGATAACATATTTTCATAACACACTATGTAACGAAAAATTGATGGCAAGTATCAAAAAGTTTGTGACTGTTATAACAAATAATGGTTTGAAAAGATACATAAACATAAAGAGAGGAAAATGAACCTGCAGAACATAATACGACAGCCTTTTTTCCGCTCAATACAGTTGCCGCAACCAGGGCACCTAGTCCAATTCATCCTCTCCAAAAGCTTCCCAAATGCAATATCATTTCGGTCCCTCAAGTTTCCACTTTCTTCACATCGATACCCCGCATGCCATGCCAACTTACACTGAAAACAAAACCATTGCTTACATTTAGGGCATTGAGCTTTCTTCACTCTTCCAATTTCTTCACACTCATTCACCATCACAGCCATGCAGTTCCTATTAGGGCAATAGCTTCTTTCAAAGCCTAGAACATAATCTTCACAAAGATGATCACACCACTTTATAAAAAGACTCGATGGGATCATGGGTTTGCAAGCAAAAGGGTCTAAAAATTGTTCACAATGTAGCCCCGGGCATTCGATTTTTGCTGTGTTGTTGTCTCGAACCCTGACTTCTATGTATTTTGCTGTGCAGTCTTGACAAAAAGGGTGCGTGCAGAGGTTGTTGTTCTTGAATTTATTGTTGACCGACATTGGTTCTATGCAAATATCACAAGTGAAGGTTCCATCAATGTCTTCTAATTCTTCTTCTTTAATTTCTTCTTGCCGAGGATTTTCTTTTTCTTGCCGGGGACTTTGTCGGTTCTCAATTGGTTTTTGTAGTGAATTTCCCATGCTCAGAATTTGCAATAACGCTATCACAATAAGTCTCCAACAGGAGCTAGCCTATTAGGTGATTTATTTATAGCCTATCAGACTTTTTCTCGAACTCCAGCGGCAAACCTTTCTGCAGTGTACTTCGTTTTCAAGCTTCCTACCCGATACAATCACCAAAAACATAATTTATTTAGTCAAATATAAGGACAAGAAAGAGACAAACTAGATCCCTGATAGACAAAAGCAAACAGCCATTCAGATTCTAAATCCCTATACATAAAATGTCTTTCAGAGGAAACTCAAAACGAAATTTAAATGAACAGGAAGAGATTAACCAAATCAAAATAAAGCGAATAATTGTGCATAAGTTCAGCTCAAAAGAGCTTTATGTTTTGTACATATCATAAGATCAGTTCAAAGAGCTTGGGCGTGGCGAATCACTTCAAAATTACGAAGCGTAGCAGAACCATGGAAGTGGAAATAAACTCACAGCCGATCAAATTGATGACTGAATAGTGATCGTGAACTAAAATGAACTCATAATTGTGCATTAATTATACAGTGTAAGAATGGGAAGAAAAAAAAATAGTAGATCCGATTTTACATCGAAGTTACCTTAAGAGTCAGCTAATCATCGCATCAGAGATTCGGCTTTAGACTCTTCATCTTCACGCCGCCGGCGAAGCCTTGCGGTTAGTTTGGAACGCAAATGGAAAATTGTTTGGCAAAGGGGTTGGGGTTTCTTTTTTCCTTCTAAATAAAAAATTGATATATTTTTTCACGCCACGTCTACGTTGCAAGTAGTTGCAACTGTGGTCGGTTACGACTCTTTATTCTCTTTTCATCTGTTAAGCTAGTGTACCGTTGGTTTCAGATGAAAGTGATCCAACGCCCAATAATTTGACACCTGAACAAAACAGTGTGTGGTGTTTGGTTGCGACCATAGTGTTAACGAGAATAAGTCAAGAATAAACTACACAATAGGTATTAATCCAATTTAGGGAATGACGGCAAACTCACGAATAAAAAAGTTACCAGAGGACAATTTATCAAACACCTAGCGTGTCATGATTTTACACAATTATTTTTGTGGTCACAACCGTTGATCTTGCTGCCGTCACCTGGACTCGAAATTGCAGGTAATTGCCTTGCTGCTATCACGGCAATGCATGAATCATGGCCAACAAGCACCAAATTCATGGCAAGCACACCAACAACCATTGATTAATGAATGCCAAGTTTAGTTTTTTAAAGTTTAAAATTATGTAGTTACTGTGGTTTTCGTTTGCCGTCAATTTACCACCGCTGCTCTATATATATATATATATATATTCCAATTCAATTTTATAAATATTTTGATGGGTATCAAAGACTTTGGCTATAATTATGGTACCCATGTCGTACATGATTAAATTTTATTAATTTTTATTAATTTTATGATCATTAATGATATTTATCACAAATTTGTAAAATACTTTTATCAAGCCTAGACTCTTGTATCTATTTTGGAAAAGAATCATTTTACTATTTATTTTAGACATACCAAATCATTCTCTTATGTAGATAAACATTTAAAAGATACAAATTTGAGATTAGAAAAATTTCAAACTTGTCTCATGTGTTCGCAATGGAAACTATAGTAGATAAATTTGAGTCATATTAGAGGCAAATATCTTGATTAATTTTAAGTCTCAAAGTTGGTCTAAAATTAAAAGGCATTAAGCTGGTTAAGTGCTCTTCTAGTCTCCATTATTTGACCTAATTTTTTTAGTTAGACTCTATATTTTAAAAAATTACTCAAAAGGTTTTTCATTATAATTAGTGAATTTTTCACTTGTTAACATGTCAAATTTGTTTGATTTTCTATCTTATCAAATAGAAAAATTATTTTATTTTTAAAAGTTAGATCTAACCGCCACGAAAGTGATGATGAGAAGGTTTTACAAAACCCCAAAGATATGATTAAGTGATTTTTAAGTAATTTTATTTAATTAGTTACTTAAGTATAAATTCAGAGACAGATAATGAATAACAAAAATAAATTTAGGCTTTACTTGCCATGTCTTTAAAAAGAAAAGAAGAAGAAGAAGAGGAAGAAGGTTTTTTAAACAAAAAGTTTGTGACTATCGCAACATATGTATATAATGAATGTAAAATGATTCTTGAAACATGATATCAAAGTAATAAAAAGAAATGCAGAGAGAGAGAGGGAGAGGAAAAATATATAAACTGCAGTCTGCATGACATAATAGGACAGCCATCTCCTCTCAACACAGCTGCCACAACCAGGACACGCAGCCCAAGTCATCTTCTCCACAAACTCCCCAAACATATAATATCATCAGGTTCCCTCAAGTTTCCACTTTCTTCACATCGATACCCTGCTTGCCATTTCGACTTGCAGTGTATTATAAATTTTTATTCTTTTTTTTCTCTGGGGATCTTCTCGGTTAAATTCCCAATTACTTTTTGCCGTGCACTTCCCATGCATCAATTTGCGATACCGCTATCACAACAAGCCTCCCACAGCCTATTAGGAGATTCATTTATCGCCTATTTTTAACATAAAAAACTTCAAAAAAGAAAGTTTGGACTTCTGGACTTGATTTAAAAGGAGAAGGGTTCCTCCAAAATTGATGAGAAGTTGTAGTTCAGATGGAGCCAGTTTTGTGTTTAATTTTCTAATTTATTAATTGGCATTGTTCAATGTTAAATAAATTTTTGTTTGTGCACGAAAAATCAGAGACAGGGTTATTCAGGAAGCTTCCATTCTAAGCTCGCAAATACGTGATTTATTATTAGCTAGGCCTTATCTACATTTTTTCTTATTCTATTTCTTTATTAGAAATCAAATTTTTCTTCTTTTTCAAAGTTAGGGGAGGTGTTTGATTTCTCTTAAATAGTAAATACACTGTTCGATTGTTTTCAATTGTATATCTATTTTGGTTGGAAAAGGAAACCTTTCAGTATTTACGTCAGGTGTATCACTTACGTGACATTTAAAAACTTCATATCTGTCTCATGTGTCTGCATTGGAAATCTGTAATTGGTATATTTGTATCAATTTAGAAGTAAATATATTGATTAATTCGATGTATCAAAATTGGTTCAAATTGCAAAAGGAAATCGGCAGTCACATGGCTGAGGAGTAATGAAATGTAAATTTTATTTTAATATGTTGGGGAAAAAGGAAAAAAAAAAGAAAAAGAAAAAAGCTTATAATACAGATCAATGAGATCATCTTTTAAGCGCGGGAGCTATTTGCATCCTTTGAACACTATCTTACTTACAAATAAAACCACTTGTTAAATACTGTTGATGATTTTGCTTAATCTAATCTATTTGTCATAAGCAAAGCCAACTGCCAACTAGTTGAATTAAGAATTTTTTTGTTTTGTAAACAATATGCTTGTAGTTAAATTTTTGCAAAAAAGAAAAAGAAAAAAAATGTTCCTCATTAATTTAAATTAAAATAACTTCACGCTTTAATAGTTTTAGTAAGAGGTGTAAATAACCTCACTCATCATGTTAGTTGACTGAAATATTTTAAATATATAGAAGTGACTACCTTACAATTATTTTAAAGTATAATTTTTTCATTAGAATAGTAATCAGTCATGGGTTTCATGATCCACTTTGTGAGAGAGCAGTACCTTACAATAATTATAAGGTAATAAGCTCCTAAATAAATAAATAAATAAATATATATATATATATATATATATATATATATGGATTCCGCTACGTTACATTTAACGTAACGTACATCCACACACAACAACAATTCTTATGATGGGACTCACAACTATTGCTGTGTGCGGCGTACGTTATGTTAAATGTAACGTAGCACCCGCCTATATATATATATATATATATATATATATATATATATATATATATGAAAGAAAAAGGAAAGAAAAGAGAAAAAAAGTGTGGAAAATAGCCTGCATTTCATAACAGGACAGCCGTCTCGTCTCTCAACACAGTGGCCACAACCAGGACACCTTACCCAATTCTTACTCTTTACAAGACGCCCAACCAACATATCATTCCGGTCCCCGAGCAAGTCTCCAATTTCTTCGCATCTGTACCCAGCATGCCAATTCGACTTGCACCGGAAACAGAACCATCGCTTACAATTGGGACACCGAGCTTTCTTCAATGTACCTTTTCTCTCACACTCATTCACCACCAAAGCCATGCAATTTCTGTTGGGGCAGTAGCTTCTTTCAAACCCTAGAACATAATCTTCACAAAGAATATCACACCACTTTGAAAAAAAGGCTCGGTGGGATCATGGATTTGTAAGAAAAAGGATCTAAAAATTGTTCACAGCGGAGCCCGGGGCATTCGATTTTGGCCGTGTTGGCGTGTTGCTGTCTTGAACCTTGGATTCTATGTATTTGGCTATGCATTCTTGACAGAAGGGGTGTTTGCAGAGATTTTTGTTCCTGAATATTTTGTTTCTTGGCATTGATTCTGTGCAAATCTCGCAAGTGAATATTCTATAAACTCCCATGATTTTGCAACTCTGACGAGCCTCTCACATGCACGAGCTTCTTAATTAGCTTATTAACTTGTAGTCAATTTATATAATGACTTTACAAGGAGTTTTAACCTAATTCAAACTAATAAAGCAGACCAAAATTAATTAAAGTTTGTGTTTTCTTGTCTCAATTATACGAGCCAACATATACTCTCTCAACCGGTGATATTTAGCAGAAAAATCTGACAGAATTCTAACAAAAATAATGGTAAAACAGTAAATTGAAATATATCAATTAACAAGGCGAAACATCTAGGCTCGATTTACTGTGTAATACTCCTTGAGTTTTTAAGTATTTTACGTTGCCTTCTAACTAATTAGTGTTAGTATCTAGAAATTTTTAACTACTTATATATTTTAATCTATTAACCAATAATTTTCCATCAGTATTTTGTGCTTAGGAGAAACTCAGATAATGAGACAATTCTAATTCCTTTGAAAAACTAATTTTGTGTTTGATTTTGTTATATTTACAATCTTCCTCGTTAATTATTATTATTATTATTATTATTATTTTGTGCAAAAATTAGAGATTGGATTCTACAGTAAAGTTGTAAATACATCAAAAGTAGGCTCAACGTTATTGTATTTTATATTATTTATCACAGTAATAGCATCAATTAATATATTTATTAGTATAAACACTAACTAGAAGTAGAGGATGTCTTGGAAAATCATGATCATATGACTTTACAAAAAAGCATTATACACATATTTCATTTAGTGGCCTTTCTCATGATCCTGAAAAGCAATGTTCCATATGTTTCAAGAGTTTGAGCTTGATCAGAAGCTGTTTCTCGATATGAGGAGGATGTGAACTGAAGTGAAACTATAAAAAAATAGCTTTTTGCAATTGTTTCTGCTTTCTTTTTTTAATTATCTACTCTTTTTTGGGGCATTTGAGATTAAAATTTGTCTCTTAGAAATTATTTTAGCACCAATTATCTCCATGGCTAATTTGAAACTACTATGTATTCATTAATATCTGTTCAATTGTATATCAAATCATTCTCTCGTACATGTGACGTGATAATTAATGTCCAAACAAAATAAAAGAGTAATATTGTAAAAGAAAGCCAAAAGAAATAAAAAGTAACAATATAATTTTTGACAATTAAAAATTAATATAATTTTTAGGGTTAAATTGATAATTTAATTATTTTTTATTAATGTCCAAAAAAATTATTGTAAAAGGGTAATATTGTAAAAGTAAGTCAAAAAATTAAAAAAGTAACGGTAGGGGTATCAATACTTTAACGGCAGGGATGTTTCGAGGCATTTTTAAAAATATAGGGACTAAACGGACACTAAACTTAAAATATAGGGACTAACTGGGCTTTTACCCCTACAAAAACTTCATACTTGGGTCCGCATTGGAAATCTGTCATGGGTAAGTTATGAGAATTTAGAGCAAATAAATTAATTGATTAATTTGGTGAATCAAAGTTGGTTTAAAATATCAAAGGCAATCAGCAGTAACATGCATGAGACGAGAGACAGGAAATGTAATTGCTTTAATATATTTGTTCGAAAATATCGTATAAATAGAGTAACGGATCGATGAGATTTTTTCATCCTATCTAAATATGACACGACACCTATAGCAATGCTCTTTATCAGTCCACTATTGCCATTTGTGTTTAAATTTTATCACAATTGGTTGAAGTACAAATGTGAAAGGAAGTGAATAAAAAATGAACAGTGCTCCGACCTCTGGAGAAAATCCTTTTTTTTTTTTTTATTCACATTAGAGCAAGAATTGAGGGTTTGTCTTTCAGTTATATGAGCCAGCATATGTTATCTGCAGGAATATCTCTTTACAGTGTTACTCTATGTAGGAATAATTTCTATGTAGCTATAAAATTTTTTAATCCTAATTTAGACTAGTTATAAATAAGAATAAATTCTGCATTATAATAAGTTATAATTTTTCTAGATCTTGTCTTAAGGAACTTATCTTTACGTAGTAATAATTATCAGTATATTATAAAAAAAATATAAGTTTAAAATAAAATATTTTTTTAAAATTATTTCGAATTAATTTTTTTTAAATGTAAATTGTCTAAAGATGAAAATCGACAAAATATCTAAGGACATGATTATACACAAATGATCTAGATATATTCTCTAAAAAAATGACTTAGGTATTTAGAAAGTATTCTAAGAAAAGAAAAAAAATCTATGGAATGTGCCTACGAGTAAACAAACATTCTAATAAATGAGCTTATAATTCAACAAGTATTCTATAGAATGAGTTTATAGATCAAAACATTATACATAATGCACGTATGAAACAAACATACATTTTATGGAATGAATCTCCAAACAAATATACGTTCTATGAAATGAGCCTACCAACAAATAAATATTTTACGAAATACACTTATGGACAAACATAGGAAATTGTTTATGGGCATAATTTTACAAATATGCCTACATGCAAATCTTGTTAGAAAAATACTCTAGGACTATTCTCTACAAGAATGGATTAAGGGCAATTATTTATAAAATATTATAAGTGACTACTAGCAATGACTTAACAAAAATGGATTATGCCGCTAAACCAAACCTCTTAACAAGGAACCAATATAAGGGCTGTAGTCAAGTCCAAGCCCATTAAAGGTCAAAAGCTAAGTGTTCAAGGAATATCTATTATGAACAAATATTGACACATATTGATAAGTGTCATTATGCATGGATTTTATGGACATTTGTCAAAATAGCAATGCTACATGTCATGATAACCCCTTTAGCTCAATTATTCAAGTAATCCATATAATGCTAAGGCCTCCCATATTTGGAGGTAAGACATTATATGAATATAAAATTGTCCTACTCCCTATAGACTCGCTTCTTAGAAATTGAGTACAATGGCTAATTTGAGCATTGGAAGATTATCGTCAACAAATTAGCACCCTCGAACAATTTTTTTTTTAGACAAATAATCATAAGAAGACACATGATCTAAGAAATCACCTCAGGTAAAAAGTAGGTCACAAACCTTGATTTAGAAGAAATTCTATAACACAAAATTAGTTATTATACATTGAGCAAAAATTTACATCAATATTGATCAAATTGGTTTGGAAATCAATCCAATCTTGTACAACCACTCATGAACCGATCGGTTCGATTTATTTTTCTCCAAGCCTACTCTTTTGGGTTTGTCAAATGTAAATGATTTGCTAACTAAATCTTGTTGCACTGGACAAAAAATTTGAGAAGAGTAACCAGCAATTTTTAACTATTCACAAAAACATTGTGACCTTGTAGCAACAATAGTAAGTTAGATTTCCCTAAATTAAATTTCTTTATAACATGCATGATATTAGCATGATTTGAATCCAACTTTCTTGCTAAGCATACCAACCTAGCAAAACTTATCAGATTAAATTAACCAAATAGACATGACTTTATTTCTTAACAACAATAACAAAAAAAACGAAGAGAAAAAATCATGGGAAACTGACTGCAGAGACTAACTGAGAACCGAGGGAGACAAGATGAAGAAGGCAATGGAAGCAGCTTCACTTGTGAAATTTGCATCGAACCAATGGCGGCAAACAAGAAATTCAAGAACAAGAATCTCTGCACTCACCCTTTATGTCAAGAATGCGTAGCCAAATACATACAAGTGAAGGTACAAGACAACAACACAGCCAAAATCGAATGCCCCGCGTTAAATTGTAAAAAATATTTAGACCCTTTTTCTTGGAAACCCTTGATCCCATCCAGTCTTTTTTCAAAATGGTGTGATCTTCTTTGTGAAGATTACGTGCGAGGGTATGAAAGAAGCTATTGCCCAAACAGGAACTGCATGGCTTTGGTGGTGAATGAGTGTGAGAGAAAGGGAAGAATGAAGAAAGCTCGGTGTCCAAATTGCAAGCACTGGTTTTGTTTTCAGTGCAAGCTGAAGTGGCATGGAGGGTACCACTGTGAAGAAAGTGGAAACTTGAGGGACCGAAATGATATCGCGTTTGGGCAGCTCGTTGAGAGGATGAAGTGGGCGAGGTGTCCTGGTTGTGGCCACTGTGTTCAGCGCAAGAACGGCTGTCACGTGGTCGTGTGCAGGCTAGTTAATTTTCCCCTCTTTAATTTCCTCTTGATCAAAATCGCTGTTTAGTTTATTATTGTTATTAACTAATTGTAATTTTTCAGATGCAAGACTCGGTTTTGTTATAAATGTGGGGGAAAGCTTCCAAGTAGATGTTCATGCAATGTTTTGTTGAGAGACGCCTTTCGAGAGCTTTTTATACAAATAGTTTTGCTTGCTGTGTTTGTTGCACTTATAATATGGGGTAGCTTCTATTAAATAGTAATGAAGAATTTCTTAGCTTCAATATTGTTTTATAACTATTGTTTAATTTTTATTGGCTTTATACAATTTCTTAAGTTAATATAACTAATTATCACTTGTATATAGTGGTTTGAAAAAAATATCCACACACGAGTACAATATTATTTAATTATATTATAATCGATCTGATACCTTTAATGTATTATAATTTTTTTAATTTTTGAATTGAAATATTGTATGTTTTCTTTTAATGTAATATTTGGAAAGGGAGTGACCTTATTTGTTTTGACAGTCAGATTAGAGTGAATTGAAATGGTAAAAATTTATTTGGTCCCCATATTTTGAGATTAGTATCAATTTATTCCTTATATTTATAAAATTACCTTAAAACATCTATATTGTTAAACTATTGACACTCTTATTGTTACTTTTGTTCCTTTTGCCTTTTTTTTACAATAATACTTGTCTTAAAATAATATTCCTTTTTTAGACATTGATAAAAAAATTAAATTACTATTTTAACCTCAAAAATAAAATAGCAACAAAAAGAATATACATTAACTTTTGTGGAAGCTCGCGTTTGTTAAAAAAAAATATTGTCAAAAAAAATTAAATTACCAATTTTTTGGACATTAATAAATAAATTAATGTATTAATTCCTCAGTAAAATGTTCTACAAAAATTAAATATAATTTTTTTGAGATTAAATTAGTAATCTAATTTCTTTTTTTATTAATTTATAAAAATAATAGAAGAAACGTCATTATAAAAAGATAATATTTTAAAATTAAGTTAAAAGGAGAAAAAATAATAGTAGGATATTGATAATGTAACAATAAGAATATTTTGAAGAACAAAAACTAAACCGACACTAATATCCAAAGATAAGGATTAAACGACCTATCAAAACTATCCTTTTTCTCAGTTCGTAATCATTATCTCCTAAAATTGAAATTCAACCCAATGTGAAACACCCACCAAATCGTTCGTGGAAAAGATTCCCTACACGAGCCAATCGATATAAACATGCTGCTCGATTTCTCTTTTTCAAAATTTTAGTTGTCGTCCTTTCTTGAATCTCGAAGAAATCAACATTAAATTGATTTTGGGCATGATTATAACTGGTTTTCAATTTTCATAAAACAGCTAGGATTATGAGTGTTGATGTATATCATTTATTACTACGATTCTATTTCCACTGAGGTTGTGGGCTTATGCAGCACGCAAATTAATGACCACTGATGTGGCGCAGTTGCAAAGAAGCCTCGACTTTTTACTCAAACAAATGGGCAGAGCGGGTCATTAAGAGCGCAACGAACTTACCACAATCAGGAAACAAACAAAACATTTCCAAAAAAGTTTGGTCACCTTTACCATTTACAGCTTTTATAATGAAATCTGCAAGAAAATGAAACAGAGAAATGAGAATTGGGAGCTGAAAACGAAAAAATCATGGGAAACACACTGCGGACGAAACCAAATGAATACCTAGAGAAAGGAGGAGGAGGAAGCAGCTTCACTTGTGAGATTTGCATAGAGCCAATGGCAGCAAGCAAGAAATTCAAGAACAGGAATCTCTGCACACACCCTTTCTGTCAGGACTGCATAGCCAGATACATACAAGTGAAGGTCCAAGACGACAACACGGCCAAAATTGAATGCCCTGGATTAGACTGTAAGCATAATTTAGACCCTTTTGCTTGCGAACCCGTAATCCCAGCGAGTCTTTTTTCGAAATGCTGTGATGTTCTCTGTGAGGATTATGTTCTAGGGTTTGAAAGAAGCTACTGCCCCAACACAAATTGCATGGCCATGGTGGTGAATGAGTGTGAGAGAAGTGGCAAGGTGCAAAAAACCCAGTGTCCGAATTGTAAGCAATGGTTCTGTTTTCAGTGCAAGTTGAAATGGCATGCTGGGTACAGATGTGAAGAAAGTAGAAATTTGAGGGACCGGAATGATATTGTGTTTGGTCAGCTTGTGGAGAGGATGAAGTGGGCTAGGTGTCCTGCTTGTGGCCACTGTGTTGAGCGCAAGGATGGCTGCTCTGTTGTCATGTGCAGGCTTGTTTATTTTCCCTCTTCTCCTTATTATTAATTAATAATTTGAGAATTCAAAATTTTCATCATCAAAATTGACTTTCTTCCCTTTTTTTTTTTTTAATCCAATTACGTTTTCAGATGCAATACTCGATTTTGCTATGAATGTGGGAGAAAGATTTCATCTGGATGCTCATGCCAACAATTGGATTCTGTCAATTAACTATTCTAACCATTGCAATGATGGTCATATTCCATGTAATTGTACTTGCTGGAATGAAAATAAGTAAGTATGAAAAAAATGTTTTAGCTTGAATTGGTAGGGTTTGAAAATGGAAAAGGGGCAGGAATGTTTGATAGGTCTTCAAGATATTGAAAGTACTAAGAGGGTTTTTGCTAAGATTTGTCTTGCATGAGTTTATAGTACCCATTTGAGGTCTCTATTTTTGGTTTTTGGTGGCTTTTTATTTTTAATTTTTTGATAATAATTGACACTTTCAATGTCATGGATGATGTGGAAGATAATAGTGTTGAGAAATGATGTTACTTTTGAGTTTTACATTAGAGTACATAACTCGTTTGATAATATGCTTGAGAGACTCTAATACATTGATTACAAGAATGTGATTGATACAATGGATACAACTTTGTAGGAATTTGTATTTCGGCATGTTGCTTAATTGTAGGTTGAAAAGTTAAAAGATCAGTCATCTCTTGTTTATTTAGCAAATTAATTGACAGACATAATTATATTCTCTATCTTGTGTGGATCTGAAGTAAAATGGTTATGAAGCTCAAAAGTACCCTGCCAAGCTGCACCAATTGTCAGCTTCTGGAGGGCCAGGTCATGTTCCCATATTAGCAAGCATGACAGAATCTGTTAATAGCAACCACATATAAGTAAATAATGTATTGCATTTTTTTGTAGGTCACCTGGAGCGCACGACTACCCGCGATCAAAGCTAAGCTTCTTATCTTGTGAGTGGATGAATTATTTACTTTTATAGATCACTATTTTTGCTTACAAAGTTTGGTAACTAATAGTTCGATAACTTCATTACTAGGCTTAAATATCATGTGCAGAAATACTATATGATAAGTTTATATGCTTCTCTGTCAAGATTTAGTAGGATTTTAATATTGAATCGAAATATGTTGATGAACTATTATAATATTACTATTGGCTTATTTTTCTCTGAAAGCATGTTGATTATCTCTGCCGTGTATGAATTGACTTTGGGTAAGTATCTTGCTCACTGTAGTCTACGTGTAACCAGCTTATATTGTTACACATGTTTTGATTATCAACATTGTCCATGGTAGATATAACAGTTCTGCACCAGTGTATGAGCACACTCCAATACTAGCATATATCGCTCTACACGCACATTGATTATATTTGCAGTGTATTACAACTAGCTCTGACTGTTCTGCTTTTAATTCTGAACTTACTCCATTCATGTACAACTGGCTTTATTTTGCTCTACTTGTGCATTGAGTTGTGACTAAAATTTCAATATGCTTAGATTTGTTATTTTACACCATTCTCCTATCATACATATGGGTGTAACCAGAATATTAACTGAAATCATTGTACAATTATTGCTCTGTGATCTGACTCATAACTCATTATTCTATTCGCTTGCTTGCTTCCTTCTTGTAATTTTATATTTGTTTCTGTTTCATCTTTCTTATTTTGTGGTACTTATAGATTCCGGGAAGTATGTTACGAGAGGAATAATATGTTAAGAATCCACTCACCGAGTGATATATAATATCCTTATTTTTTTCTTTTTTCTTTTTTTATCTTTTCAGGCATTCATGAGGTTCCTTCTTGTTGTTAGTATCTTTTTGTTGTGAGATTCGACCACGCTATCCTCTCATCAACCCAGTCTATTATAACGGTCACTTATCATTTATCAACTATTTCTTGTAGTACATGTGTAGATAGCTCTGATGCATGTATTGATTTTGATCACCATGTACGCATAAACATTGTCATGAACTTCATTTGAATTACACAGAATGATTGTCTGAATTTCTTGAGGGGGCATTAAGCAAAAGGCACAATGAAAATTCTGACGATTTTTTTTTTCTTGTAGGGATGATGATCATAAGTATTTAAATTTTGAAAAAATAAGAGAGTTCTCTTTTCTTGAGTGATGGGAAATAAATAATTACAGCTCTGTTTAATACAGGAGAAAAATGTAATTTAAAAAAAATCAAAATGAAGGTCTATTCAAGGGTAATGAGAGGTTCTGGTAGCACACGGCAAATACTTTAATTTTAAGTCATGCAATTTCAGGAAGCTTTAAATTGTTATGCAGCTGCCCCGCTCTGTGTTACGACTTACAAGCCGTGCAATCCCTGGCCTCCACAACTTAGAGATTACATACACAGTTTAGAGTTTTGGTTCAAATAATCCTTTTTATTAGACCCAGGGGTGGAGCCACTAACCAAGGTTCCGTCCAAAATTTTCAGACGACATATTTTATCTAAATAATTGATGCCCATGTTGGATTAATTAAATACATAAATTCAACTTTAAAATTTAACTTAACGTTAAAAACCGTCAAAATTAAATTTATTATTAAAAAAAAAATCTAAACTAATACTCTCTCTCTCTATATATATATATATGTAGTTCCTCGCTAGTACAAGTGTTTTTTTTATTAATACGAACACATTTTAAAATTGTGAGATTTAATAGAGTTAGTTTTTAATTCTTTAGAATTATACGAGTTTATAGTTTATAATAACAAATTCTTTTAAATTGTACTATTTAAAAGTGTGTTTGCATTAATAAAATTACGGGCGTCCGTACCTGAGAATGATTATATACTCTTCAATTTTTTATGATTTAACTATTTTCTTAAAGTTTTAATTTCTTAAAATGTATAAAAAATACTAATAAAATTATAAGAAAAATGAAATAAGATTTTTTTTTGATGTTATATAAATTTTTTCCCACTAATATGATTTTCTTGCAAAGCCGATGGTTGGATGCACCGCTCTGAACCGGCCCGCCCCGTTGTCGTGCAAGTTTTACTCTTTATTGCGAGTCAGCGAATGAACGCAGTGGGTCAGTAAAGAAACAGTAACAAGCTCACTACAATCGGGAAACAAACAAAATGTTTCCAAAACTTTTGGTTCTCTTTACCATTTATAGCTTTTAAAAATGGACTTCCTAGAAATCAAAGAGAGAATTGAGAGCTGCAAAAATCATGGGCAACACACTGCAGAAGAAATCAAATGAAAACCTGGAGAAAGAAGAAGGAGAAGGCAATGGAAGCAGCTTTACTTGTGAGATTTGCATGGAGTCGGTGGCAGCAAGCAAGAAATTCAAGAACAAAAGTCTCTGCACACACCCCTTCTGTCAAGACTGCATAGCCAGATACATACAAGTGAAGGTCCAAGACGACAACATAGCCAAAATCGAATGCCCTGGATTAGACTGTCAGCATAATTTAGACCCTTTTGCTTGCAAACCCGTAATCCCAGCGAGTCTTTTTTCAAAATTGTGTGATGTTCTCTGTGAGGATTATGTTCTAGGGTTTGAAAGAAGCTACTGCCCCAACACAAATTGCATGGCCATGGTGGTGAATGAGTGTGAGAGAAGTGGCAAGGTGAAGAAAACCCAGTGTCCAAATTGTAAGCAATGGTTCTGTTTTCAGTGCAAGTTGAAATGGCATGCTGGTTACAGATGTGAAGAAAGTGGAAACTTGAGGGACCGGAACGATATTGTGTTTGGTCAGCTTGCTGAGACGATGAATTGGGCTAGATGTCCTGCTTGTGGCCACTGTGTTGAGAAAGTGAAAGGCTGTTCTTATGTCTTGTGCAGGCGAGTTTGTTTTCCTTCTTTTCTCCTTGTTATTTATTAATTAACGTTTCGAGAATTTAAATTTTTCATGATCAAAGTTGTTTTTTTTTTCCTTTTTAATTTATTATTTTTCAGATGCAAGACTCGATTTTGTTATAAATGTGGGAGAAAGACTTTATTTGGATGTCCATGCCAAGCAACCCGATACTGCCGATTAATGATTGCAAACATTGCAATTATAGTTGTAATGCATGTGGTTGTATTGGCTATAATGAAAAAGAGTAAGTATGAAAAATTTCTGAGCTTCAAATTTTTTGCTGATTTAATTAAAGTTTTGTCATTTCCGTTTCAATTTTTTTTTCTAAAAAAGAAAAAAGATTTGTAATGCCAATTGGTAGTGTTTGACAATGGAGAAGGGGCCCATAGTGATTATACATGAATGTTTGATCAGATCAGAACTTTAGGTCTTGGAAATATTGAAAGTTCCAAGAGGGCTTTTGGTTAGATTTTGGATCTTGCATAAGTTTATTGTGCATGTTGATGACTTGAGGTCACAATTTTCAGGTCCTTTTTTTTTGAAGTAATTGATTCTGTTAATGTTGTGGAAGATAATAGTGCTGAAAAATGATGTTACCTTGAGTTTGTGTTGAAGCACATTAGTCATTTGATAATATGCTTGAGAGTTGAGAGAGTCTAACAATACAATGATTACAACTTTGCAGGAATTTGTATTTTGGTACATTGCTTAGTCGTAGGTTGTAAAAGCTAAAAGATCAGTCATCTCTTGTTATGTAGCGAATTGATTGACATATTTAATTATTTTCTTCACTCTGTGTGGATCAAAAGTAAAATTGTTGTGAAGCTGAAAAGTACCCTGCCAAGCTGCACCAATTCTCAGCTTCTAGAGGGCCAGATCATATTGCCATGTCGGCAAGAGCAACAGGATCTGTTAATTGCAACTTAGCATGCCTCCTAACAAATAAATCAAGGACTTTAAGATTAGAAAGCACATATAAGTAAATAATGTTTTGCATTTTGTTGTAGTTGGCCTGAAGTGCTCGACTGCCCCAGATCCAAGCTGAGCTTCTTATGCTGTGAGTGGATGAACTATTGATTTTCTATTTATTTTATCTCATTATTGTTGCTTACAATGTTAATGACTAATTGTTCCATTGCGTGATAGCAAAGTGTAACAATGGTTGAGGAAATGACATATAGTCCATAATCAGAATTTTCATGTGCGAAAATACAATATTTGATAAGTTTATATGCATTTCTCTCAAGATCTGGTATTTTAATAGTGAATTCGAATATGTTGCTGAACCGTTACAATGTTACTATTAGTTTATGTTTCTCTGTTTCTCTGCAAGCATGTTGATTATGTCTGCTGTTTATGAGTTCACATTGGGTGAGTATCTTGCTTACTGTAGTCTATGTATGACCAGCTTTTATCGTTACACATGTGTTGAGTATCAAGTATGGCAGCTATAACAGTTCTGCACAAGTATGTGACAACACTCCACTTATATATGACTAGCATATATTTCTCACCTTGCGCATTGATTATATTTGCAGTGTATGACTCGCTGTGACTGTTCTGCTTTTAATTCTGAGCTTACTCCATTCATGTACAATAGGCTTGGTATGCTCTACTTGTGCATTGAGTTGTGACTAAATTTTCAATATGCTTAGAATTGTTATTTTACATCATTCTCCAATCATAGATATGGATGTAAACAGAATATTAACTGAAATCATACTTATAACTCATAATATTATTCTCTTCTTGTTGTAATTTTATCTTTATTTCTGTTTTTTTATTCTTTTCTAGTACTAGTGGATTCCAGAAAGTATGTTATGAGAGTAGTAATCTTTAAAGAAGCCACTCACTGAGTTATATATATTATACATTTATACTCATCTTTCTTCTTCTTGTTTCTATCTCCTCAGGCATTCAAGATCTTCCTCCTTGCTGTTAATATCTTTTTATAGCAAGATTTGAGCATGCTATCATCTCACCAACTAAGTCTATTCTAATTGTCAGTTATAAACTATTTCTCGTAGTTACTCAGGTAGAAGTAGCTCTGATATGTACTAATCTTGATCACCAAATAAAACGGAATGTTTAGTTCATTCAGAGGGATGGTGTACGGATGTAATTTATATACATATAACATGCCTTTCTCAGGAGATCTAATGGACGTGAACTTCATCGACTTATTTAGAAGTGATTTTCTGAACTGCTTTACAGGGTCATTAGTCCCAAAAAGGGGGGGGGGGGGCAAGAATTCTGACAAATTTTTTTTGGGAGGGTTACTGCGTTTAATCAGGGCTAATGCTTATTAAGGATTTTGAATATAATTATTGGAATTTCAGTTTTCATAAAATAATAAGACGATTTTCCCTTTTCTTGAGACTTGAGGGATGGAAAATAAATAATTAGTACAGCTCTGTTTAATACAGGAGGAGATTCAAGATTGTAATTGAAAAACGTATAAAATGATGGGACTTTTAAGGGAATATGAGAAGTTCTCGTTGCGCGCCAAGTACTTATAATTTTAAAAAATATAATATATAAATAAAATTTTTGTTTCACGTCGCATTTTATTTAACTTCAGATTGACGTGATATTTTAATCGATTTGTTTGGAAACTAAATTCCAAGTTTATTACAATACTTTGTTACAATATTCCGATAAATTATCAATTAAACCAATTGGACTCGCTAACGGGGAGCATTTCTTACTTTGTTATTGAACTCCATTTTATGAGTCTCTTCATGTATGTTGTGGGTAGGGTGGCAACAAGATTTGTTTATTCGGTTAAATTCGATACAAATTAAATGGGTTTAATTTTGAATAAATTGATTCATTTAATAAATTGGTGAATTTAATTTTGTTAAATAATCTAAGTTTGAAGTCATTGATTCATTTATTTGTTTAAGAATTGTTTGTAAGTTTTAAGATGTTAATTTTATGGTTTTTAAATTTTATTCCGCTTATTTTTTATTTACTAATTATTATTTTTGTAAACGAATCTAAATTCGATTCATTTGTTCGTACTTCTGTATTAATGGTTAAATGAATAGTAAATGAATCCAAATTCTATTCGATTTGGTTAATTTTGTACAAGAAACGAATTACATGGATTTTTGTTTAACAAATGAGTCAAATCCGAATCATGAAATTATTGTTGGTTTGATCACTTCAAATCTATTGAATTTTGATCTAATCCATTTACAAAGTGATTCAACTTCAATTTATTTATTCGTCTTGCCACCCTTTTAAGAGAGTAATGAATTGTACTTGGAGAGCCAATAGTTTATGATTCTAAGTAGATTTTTAGTGTGATATATTATGTATATAATGTCATACTATTTTTTGTAACAGAGAAAATATATTTATGTGATATTTTTTGTCTAAAATTTAAATATAATTGAATTAATTTAAATTATAAATAGATTTGAATGTATGATTTTAAATTATATATATATATATATATATTATTTGAATCTCTTTTAGTAAATATTAGGTTGTTTATTATTTTATATCTTTTAAAAAATAAAAATCTATATTTTTTACATTGCACCCTTTCTAAGTTTTCATGTTAAAATCTGTAAGGATGGGCAGTATAAATTGAAAAATGATAGAACACTTTCTAACCCTAAAGGTCTAGACCCAAAGTCATACGACTCATATCTTAAAGTATGAATTAAAATCCAATTCAGTAAAAAAAAGATTCTATAAATACAGACTATATACATAGCTACATAAAAAGCTTAAGAATAATGATTATGATGATATGCATGGAAAATTCAAGAACTTAATGGATGAAATAACTCAGCAAAATGGAAAGGAATGTGAGTAGGAAAACAAAGATGAGTTTGTATTAATTGGACATACTTATGTAGATTCCGGGAATAGATATGAAAAATAAAAATAAAGCATGAAAATTTTTTACATTAAAATTTAGTTGGCTTATTCGGAAAAAAAAGGTAAAAGAACGACCTTAGACTTTATTTGGTAAAGTTAATAACAATAATATGATTTTAAAATAAAATGAAATACAAGGACTTTAAATTATAATGTAAAAACATGGTTATTTCCGTGTAAGCTCTCCCCTCATGCCCAACCTCCAAGCAAGCGCAAGAGCAGAAAGTTGAAAGAGCTATCCCCTATCCAGGAAAACGGTGCGAAATTGTTGCCTGTTCTATTCTCAGTCAAAAAAGACGCGGGGGCCCCGGGGGGGGGGGGGGGGGTGGGAGACAAAATGGCTCGGTTAAGAACACAACGTGCTTACCACAACTCAGAAATCTAACAAATGTTGCCGAGAGTTTTCGTTTGCTTTTCCATTAATACCTTATAAAATGGACTCTAAAACAAAATGAATGAGAGAATTGAGAGCTGCAAAAAAGTCATGGGAAATACACTGCAGACACCAAAAGAAAACCTAGCGAAAGAAGAAGAAGAAGAAAGCAGTGGAAGCAGCTTCACTTGTGAGATTTGCATAGAGCCAATGGCAGCAAGCAAGAAATTCAAGAACAAGAATCTTTGCACACACCCTTTCTGTCAAGATTGCATAGCCAAATACATACAAGTGAAGGTCCAAGACGACAACACAGCCAAAATCGAATGCCCTGGATTAGAGTGTAGGCATGACTTAGACCCTTTTTCTTGCGAACCCATCATCCGAGCGAGTCTTTTTTCAAAATGGTGTGATGTTCTTTGCGAAGATTATGTTCTGGGGTTCGAGAGAAGCTACTGTCCCAACACAAACTGCATGGCTTTGGTGGTGAATGAGTGTGAGGGAAATGGGACATTGAAGAAAGCTCAGTGCCCAAGTTGCGAGCAATGGTTCTGTTTTCAGTGCAAGTTGAAATGGCATGCTGGGTACGGATGTGAAGAAAGTGGGAACTTGAGGGATCCAAATGATATTATGTTTGGGCAGCTTGTGGAGACGATGAATTGGACTAGGTGCCCTGGCTGTGGCCACTGTGTCGAGCGCAAGAACGGCTGCTCTGTTGTCGTGTGCAGGCTAGTTTTTATTATTATTATTATTATTTTTGTTTGGTTGTTAACTATTATTTTGTAAAGCATAACTTTTTTCGTGATCAAAATTATTTACTTTTTCAGATGCAAGACTCAATTTTGTTATAAATGTGGGGGGAAGTATCCGCTCGGATGTTCATGCTTTAGAAGTTTTCCATGCAACTGCAGGAGAGCATTTCCAATTTTATTCATCGCAGGAATTATATTTTTTCTAGCTCTTTTGATGAATTTAAGAAGTAAGTAGTTCGAAAATTTTCTTATAGTTTCAATGTTTCTACACTCAATATTATTATTATTTTTAGACTCGAGTGTCGATTGATAGTGTCTGATCAGACCAGAATTTTTGGTGTCACTTTTATTAATTGATGCTGTTAATGCCATGGATGACGCGGGAGAGAAAATATTATTTAAAAGCGATGTTACCTTATGAGGTTACAGTGAAACACATTACTTGTTTGATCATATGATTGATAGAATGTGCGTGATACATTGCTTAGTACGTTGAAGAAGCTGAAAGGCCACTCATCTCCTTTTATGCACCAAATTTACCACATATAAGTACTTAATCTGTTGCAATTTATTGTAGCTGAAGATGATCGCAGGACTGGCCGAGATCAAAGCTAAGCTTCTTCTTATAGCTGTGAGTCAATCTACCCTTTTTTTATATTTTAATTTATTACAATCCTACTATTGTTGCTTACAAAGTTTAGTAATTACTGATGTTCCGTACTTGATTATGAAGTTTAACAATGGATGATTCTATGACATTTACTCTGCTAATCAGAATTTATTCAAGCGCAGAATCACAGTATTTGATATGTTTATATGTTTTTATTGTAAGGTTTGGTAGGACTTCAATATTGACTCAGAATATGTTTTGGAACTATACACAAATAAATTTCAGTCATAATATTATGATTAGCTTAATTATATTTGCTGTGACTACTCTGCTTTAGATCAGAGCTCACTGCATTCTTGTACGACTATGCTCTCCTTGTGCATTGATTTTTCTCAACATGGTTATAACCAAATCTTCGATATGCTTCGAAATTTGTTATTTTGCATCATTATATTCTCCATTTACACATATGGATGTAAACAGAATACTATTTGAAAGCATTATCAATACCTTGGTTCCATTACCTTATTATTAACTCGTTAAATTATTCCCTATTTTCACTGTATGTTATGAAAGTAGTAATGTTAACAATCCACTCACTGAATTGTATTATACTCATTTTGCCTTTTCTTTTCTCTATCTCTCAGGCATCCGAGAGGTCCCCTCTTGTTGGTACAGTCTTTTTGTTGTGAGATTCGATTGTGCTATCCTCCCATCGACGTGGTACATTCAAGTTGTCACTTATCAACTATTTATCGTAGTATCACACATCGGTAGCTCTTATACATACAAAGATTTTGATTGCCATATACACGGAAAAGTTCAGCTCATTTGTACGGATATATGTATCACAGGCCTTACTCAGAGATGTTGGAATGGTCATGACCCGTGAGCAAATACAATGTAGTGTTGTATGAATGATAAAACATTTTGCCTCCCATTTTCTAATAAAAATTAAGTTTACAAGGTGCTTTTTTTTTTCCTGGGGCCAAATTTTGTTCTCAAAATTTTCGTTTTCAAATCCTTAAGTTAGGCTCTTTTTAGCATTCTAGTATTGGTTTTAGGCCATAATTGCTGAGAACTGTAAGCTTGAACTTTTAAATAAAAGTTAAAAGTAAATACAAGTTTTTCATCAGATAAATTATACGTTAGATAATCCTTCTTTAGCGTAGGTGTCCTCGTTTTATTTTCGTGCAAATACATTTTAAAATTGTAGGATTTAAAAAGTTAGTTTTTAACTCTCTTAAACCCTACAGTTTTATAATTCATTCGAAAACTAAACATTTTATACCGCACAGTTTAAAAGTATATCCACATTAAAAAAAAATCCGAGCACCAGCACCTAAGAATAATTAATAGGTTAGAATATCATTAGCTTCCAAATTACAACTAAAGTTAAATAGTTGTAGTTTAATAGCCAAATGGAGCTATTAAACTAATTAAGTTTATACCCTCAAGGCTCAAGTTTTCCATTATACCTGAGTTTACAGTGAAGAAACTAAGGATATACACAATATATATTATAAGTTGGGGGTTAAACAAAAACTTAAAAATCAAGAATACCTCAAGGATGATGACATTTCCACCCCATTTTATTTTGTAATGCCCCCCAATTATAAACATAAGCCACAAAAATATTGAAAATCAAATTATTTTATGAATAAACCCCTCTTGTCACCAAACTACCCTTACATCAACATTTTTTTCTCTCTCTTCTCTCTTCAAGCAGTTCTTGTCTTCCTTTCTTGGAGTTCCTCGTGTATCTAGTGAAGTTTTCTACATGGATTTTCTAGTCGTCGTCGCGTAACACCCTCTAGCAATTCTTTAGTCTTTTTTTATTGTTCCCACTACCATATTTTCCTAGTATTTGAATGCCAAGTAATAGGTGCACATGACAAATTGGTTGACCCTCTAAAAGGTCTCTTAAAAATCATCTAGTAAGGGTTGTTTTCCTCAATAACTATGAGGTCGAACATTATCATCTTATCAGCCTTTTCAACTTGTAAGTTGAAGTGCCAAAATATAAAGAAAGAATATAATCTTATGAGTTTGTGGATTGTTGAACACATTTTTGAATACAGAATTGTGCTAGCAGATTGTAAAGTGAAACTTGTTGCCATTAAACTTGAGAGGTATGCTTCTTTATGGTAGGAAAATCTTAAGAAGTAGAGGAAACATGAAAGATGGAGAAAGATCATGTCATAGAAGAAAAATGAATAAGGAGCTTAAGAGAAAGTTTTTACCAAATAACAATAGACAAGACATCTACCTTAAGCTTGACAACCGCGAGCAAAAGAAATTGTTCATGGGAGATTATACAATAGAGTTTCACAATTTAATGATGAATTGTGATTTGGTAGAAGTAGAAGAGAATATGATTGCACACTATCTTAAAGGTCCAAAACATGAGATTAGCAATTTGTAAAACTACAACCATATCAAATTTATATTGATGTGTACAGAATTGCTCTAAAACTGAAAAAAAAAAACAATGATGCTCATGGTAGTGGCTTTTGTTTGTCAGCTCATAATGTCAATCGAGAGAGTATTCAATGTCTAAGTTTAATACTAATTTGAATTGTACTACAAAGAAAATCACAAAAAATAATATTGGGGAAAGTTTTAGGCAATATGCAAGTGGTTCAAATGCTAGTTGTTGTCAATGTTTTAAATGCCATGGTTATGGGCTTTTTTCTTATGGATCTCCTAACCGTAGAGTAATTGAATCATTAAAGAGGAAAGCAATGATGAAAATGGGGAAGATGCTCATGAGAATTCTAGTATGGAAAAGGATATTGAAAATGAGAAAGTTACTTATGCTAATCATGGAAAATCTCTTGTTACTCAAAGTAGATTAAGTGTTGCTTGTAAAGAGAAAGAAAGTTGTGCTGAAAAAGAATATCTTTCACATTAGATGCATTTCTCATGGATTGTGATGTTATTATTGACAGTGGTAGTTCTGAGAATGTGATAGCAACTAAAATTGTGGAAAAATTGAAATTCAAAATGAAGCAGCGTCATCATCCTTATAAAGTTTCTTAGCTTAGAAAAGGAAATGAGAATGACGTAAACACATGCTATCTTATTTCATTTTTTATTGGAAATAAATATAAAGATGAAGTTTAAAGTGATGTCGTTCCTATGGATGCTTGTCATTTGCTTTTGGGTCAACCCTAGTTGTACGATAGAAGGTTTGCTCATCATGTTAAAAACTACTTATACTTTCATTAAAGATGAAATTAGAGTTGTTTTGCGCTCCTTCCAAGGCAGAAAATATTTTTAAAACTATCAAAGAGGAGGAAAGTAATTTGCTGACTGTATCAGATTGCAAAAAGGCACTAGAAGAAAGTAGTGATTTTTATGTTTTGGTGGTGTTTGAGGAAAATAAGGATTGTAGTGATTTGCTTTTGATTATAAAGTATTTTCTTGAGGGATTCTTATTGCAAAAGAAATACTACATAGACTTCCTCCCATGAGAGATATTCAACATTACATTGATCTAATTCTAGGTTCTGTGCAGCCAAATTAAGTGGCTTACCGAATGAATCCTGAGGAAAATGAAGAACTGTAGAGAAATTTGATGAGCTTATAGAAAAAGGGCTGGCGAGCGAAAATAAGTCTTTATCCTATTCATGCCTTATTGGTATAAATAAAATATTGATATTGGTATATGTCTATTGACAATAGAGCAGTAAATAAGATAACAATTGATCATTATTTTCCTATTGCATGCCTTGACAATCTTTTTAACTAGCTCCACGACACTACAATTTTGTCGAAGATAGATCTTTAAAGTGGCTATCATCAAATTAGAATGAGTTCTAGCAATAAATGAAAGACAACCTTTGAAACGAGAGATGATCTTTATGAATGGATGGTGTTGAGTACTGGAGAATGTATATTTATAGAGGGTAATATTTTCACTTTTATGTATTTAAATATTATAAGCTTTATTATGTATGTTTAATTATATTTTAACTTTATGAACAATTTGGCCATTTCACTACCAATGAGAAGTTGGATGGCAAAACGAATGGTATTTTTAAACTTATGATGATAAAAAATCTTAAGAGGAGTATAAAATGGTATTTGGTACTGTTTGCGTATATGGTACTGTTCACAAGTATGTCACTATTTACATATACAATACGATGATGTGGCATTAATTGATGATATGACAACATCTTATTAGACCAATGATGTAGTATTGACTGATTACATAGCGTTGACTGATGATATGACGTTGATCGATGATGTGACAGGACGCTATTGGACCAAAATACTAATATGTCATTGACCGATGATGTGGCAGCATCTTATTAGACTGAGATGTTGATAGGGCATTGATTGATCATGTGTTCCAACCAATCAAAACTTGGCACACAATCTTGAGCATCCGAATTGTCTTCATCTGATGGCCATGAGTTATCCATTATATCTATAAATGGAGGGCTCTTCCCCCCTAATTTGACGCCCATGAATATATTTTTTAGCTCAATTTTCTATAATTATCTCTTCATCTTGTATTTTTTTATATATTTTATTAAAATTACTATTTTTTCCGAGTTTAATTATGAGTGAGTAATTTAGTTTTAAGTTTAGGTTGAAAGTGAAGTTTCAATATGATCCATAGGCTTACTTAGGTAAGTTTATTTTCTTTTCCCCTCTAGTATTTTGTAGGTTGTCGTGACTTTGTGTCGACAGAGTGTGTAGGTCTTACTACGTTATCGACAGAAGGGTTATTATCGTATGGTACAACATGTTATTGACATCACACTTAGTGGAAGATCATTACCTCTGGCATACTGAGCACTTGATACCATATTTATTAGAGTGATGATTATGAGGATAAGAAATACTCGCCTTATTAATTAATTGGAACTAAAAAGAAAATATTAAACCGATGAAAAATGTTAAGTATGAATCCAGAGGCTTATGCGTTTCATTTGCATTGGTTTCATCTTTAATACATTTCTAGCATTTTATTTTAAATCTTAAGATAAAAAAATTCACTTCCAACCAACTTACATTTACACCTAGAAAATTAATCCTACACATAATTAAACCTACCTTCTCCTGGGATCGATACGTATCATTACAAAATCTATTCTACAATAGATTCGTGCCCTTGCGAGTACAATAAAATTTGCACAACAAATGGTTATGCTATTTGGTCTATCTAATGCCCCAAACACTTTCATGCAGTTGATGAATTTTATTTTTAAACTTTGATCGGTGAATATGTTGTTATGTATTTTGATGACATTCTTGTGTACAGTTAAGATGATAAGCAACAATTAGTGTATCTTCGCCAAGTATTCAAGATTTTAAGAAATCAAAAACTCCATATCAACTTGAAGAAGTACAAGTCCTTTACTGATAGCCTTGTATTTTTGGGCTATGTTTTATCGAAAGATAGAATTAAAAGAGACCCTAGTAAGGTGGAGAAAATTTTGACTAGCCATTTCCTAAGTTTGCTAAATAACATCCAAAGTTTTCATGGTCCTACTTCTTTTTATTAGCAATTTATTAGAAGGTTTAGTATAGTTGTCACTTCTATCATTAAATGTTTGAAAGAAGAAGGTTTCAAGTGGACAAAGAAGCACATGGGAGTTTTGGAAAAAAAAAACATGTTCTTTTACTCCTAGATTTGTGCAAAGTACTTAAAGTTGAATGTAATGCCTTTAACATTGGATTAAAGTTGTACGTCCTCAGACAATGAGGAAAACCAACTATTTTTTTTGGAAGTTGAATGACTCTCGCAAGAAATACTCAACATATGACAAATAACTCATGCTATTTATCGAGTCTTGAATCGTTGGAGTCAATATTTGCTTTTGAAGCCATTTATTTTCTTTTATGATCATAAGGCACTAAAATTTGTCAATAGCCAGCAGACGCTTAGTAGTAAACATGCCGAATGGGTGGAATTTCTTCGAGCTTACAACTTTACCATCAGGCATAAATCAAATGCTCACAATGTTATGGTTGATGCTTTAAGTTGAAAATATTCCTTACTTTCATTTGAAATTCTAACTAAGTAACCTAAGAGGAGGGGTGAATTGAGTTTTTAAAACTTAAGCAAATAAAACCACACAACAATTTAAACTAATGCCTTAATTCAAATAAAACCACACAATAATTTTTACGTGGTTCGACAAACTCCACCTATGCCTACAACTCAAAGCAAACAAAACTTGAAGATTCCACTATTCAAGCCTCCTAAGTTTGCAAGACTCCTAAGTTTGCAAGACTCCCAAGCTTGCAAGATTTTTATAATTGTCTTCCAAGGCGTCAATAAACTTTTATAAGTAGAGATGAACACACACACCCTCTATTCCAAGTGTTTTGCACACTTACAATCACTCAACTTGTGATACTAAAATAAAGATTACAAAGATGTCACTCTCACAAGTATATGTATACAAATGATAGCTCAATAATGAATCAATGTATATGAAGATAGCCAAAATAAAAGCTCAAGATATGTTGTATGAACTAATTTTTGCTTGGAAAAACTTGTTAAATTTAATTTTGATTTGAGTTTATATAGTTTGGACAAGCAAACTAGCTATCATTGATTTCTTAGATGTTAACATGTATGTGTCTATAATGATGATTTTAATGATAACAAACAAAATTAAAAATGATTAAGTTTTTAAAAGCTCAAATTATTTTTCATAAATATTTTAAATAAATCATGATTTTGATAATTAAAAGGTTTTATACTTAAAGGAAAAATGATTTTATAAAATTGATTGTTTTTCAAGTTCATGGTCTAATTGAAATTTTTTTGAGAATTTTGAAATCAACAAGTACTGATTGAAATCCTAAAATGGACTTATTTGAAAATTTTATAATTTTTTGGGCAACAATAAAATTATAAAAATTTTAGAGCAAAACTATCATTTTAAAAATAGTTTCACAATAGCAATCACTATAGCAAACGACTAACCATTTAAGAGTAAATGATTAACCGATATTGAACATAATTAAAGATTAACTTCTGGACACTGATGGCAAATCGACTTTTGGAAAATGGCGATCCAACAGTTTGAATATTGGCACAACGGTCACTTACTCAAGTGAAAATGATGATATGATAAAAGCTAACGGGCCACCCAATTTTATGCAAAAAGTTAAAAACAACTAGTTTTAAGCTCAAATTATAAAATGACTCTATAAAATTCAAATAAGAAGAGATCCAATAGTCATTATTGAGTTTTAAACTTTTTTTTTATTAATTCGTACTTTGAGCTTTTGTTTGTAACCACATACATTGTGTGAGAGAAAATTCATTTGTAATATTTAGTTTTGAGTGATTGTAAATATTGGGATACATTTAGGTTAAGAGATTTGAGATAAAATCTTATTGTAAAGGTCTATTGACGCATTGGAAGTTACTTGTAAGAGTTGTTGAAGCCTTGGAGGCTCGCTTAATGAAATCCTGAAGCCCAATGAACTTGGAGCCGTGGACGTAGGCACCGTTGGCTGAGCTATGTAAAAATCAAGTGTTTGCTCTCTTTTACCCTATCTTTTTATTTTTCACCTATTTCTGAGATTGCCTAGTTAGTATTTCACTAGAAACTTATCAAATCACTGCTAGAATGAGGCAATTAGCCACTATGCTGATGTGGAAAGTTACCATTGCAATATCAAATTTGAAAATTTGCCTAAGCGATTAGCCGTTCTATTTAGCTGGCTACCCACTACAAATTAGGCCGTTGATTGCTACAGTTCAAAAATTTATAGCTTTGCCCAAAGCTTTTCAGAATTATATTATGACCTAAAATATTTTAACTTTGCAAATAAGTCCATCTCTAGAATTTAAAATAAAACTTTATTGAAATCAAAGTTTTCAAAATCTTTCAATTTAGTCCATTATTTTGAAAACAACTAATTGTATAAAATTACTTGTCTTATAATTTGAAAAAGCCTTTAGCTTATAAACAAATGAATTATTAAACAAAATCTTGAGCTTTTAAAATCCTAAATCATACATACATTAAATCATACAGACTTTACAAGAACTATAGTAATGGAGATCACTTTGAGTTAGTACTCTTAATATTCAAATTTGATCGAGCCATTGTCTGTTGCGTGTCTTGAGCTTGATGTTGCTTAAATGAATGTTGCCCTTTAAAAATTAGTAGATTGTAAAATAAGCAATTGCCAATTTACCCTTAATGTGTGGTTTGTTATAATCAAAGTTACAATCTACATAGTTTTTTAGGCTAACATCCTTTATGCAAGTGAAGTTTAGAGGCTTTAAAATTTTGAAAAGGCTATATAAGAATGATTTCTTTAGCAAAATTTGGAAAGAATATGAAAAAGCTCATATGATTAATACTAATTACACAATGTTTTTCTTTTTAAAGGGAATTGTTTGTTTGTTCCCAAATGTTATGCAGAAATCTATTGTCATGGCATTAAACAATAGCTTGCTAGCAAAGTAACTTCTATTGGACAAATATAGACCAAGATGTTATGTGGCATGTGTAGTGGTGTAAATTCTATCATATTGTGAAAACTTATGGTCAAAACACCAATATATACACTCCTTTACCAGTTGCTAAAGCTCCATGGGAAGATGTTAGTCTAGACTTTGTTGTTGAGTTGCTAAGAACTCAAAGAAACAAAGACTCAATTATGGTGGTGGTTGATAGATTCTTACAAATGATTCACTTTGTTTCATGTAACAAGAGATTAGATGCCTCTCTAATGTCTGATTTACACTTCAAGGAGATTGTGAAGCTATATAGAATTCTAAAACCATTGTCTTCGATTATGATTCAAAATTTTTAAGCCATTTTTGGCGCACTCTTTGGAAAAAGTTGGAAACTACTTTTAAATTTAACTCTTATCATCATCCTCAAACTAATGGTCAAATTGAAGTTATTAATTAAAGCTTGGGAAATCTCTTGAGAAGTTATATGGGCCAGGACATTTATTAATGGAACCTTATTTTGCCTTAGATTGAATTTGTTTACAATCATTCTACTAATCAAACCACTGGTTCAAGTCATTTTTAAGTGATTTATGGCAAAAATCCAATTAGCCCTTTAGAGATGGCTTTGTTTTCAATCGATCATCAATTTAGTGGAGATACTAAAGATCGATATAAAAGTATCAAAATGCTGCATTAATAAGTCCGAGACAAAATTTTGAAGCAAAATGAGAAGTACAAAAAGAATCTACTAATAATCATCGAAAACATGCTAAATTTCGGGAAAAAGATTTGGTTTAGGTTCATCGTAAAAGAGATTTTTTTTTCCACCTGGAAAATATGTTAAGCTCAGACCAAGGGCTGATGGTTCATTTAAGTGCTACAACGCATTGGCAATAACGCTCACAAAATTCAACTATTAGATGATTATGATGTTTTGACAACATTCAACATAAAAGTCTTATCTTCTTATTATTAAAAGGGCTATGGTCAAATTTGGGCTCGAGTTTTTTTTCAACTAAGGGAGATTAACACAAGAGTGTTTAAAGTCAAAAGTCATGCTAAATGCAGCTTAGGTTGTGATTGTTGTGCAAATTTTATTGAACTCGTAAGTGCACGAATCTATTGTAGAATAAATTAATGGTGACGAATGTCAATCCCACGAAGAGGTGGATTTGTGGTGAAAGTGATTTAGACTTATCCTAAAATTTAAATTAGAATGGTAGGAATAAATTAAAGTAAAATATATTGAAATGAAACACTTGGGTATCTGGATCTGCATCAACATGTACTATGGGCTCAATATTCCTTATTATTACCAATTAAATCATAAGGAGGGGGGTTTTCACTCCTCATGAACCTTACTCTAATCAATATGGTGCTAAGGGTTTATCATGCTAAATAGTAATAATCTTGCATTAAGGAGTCGGTCATACTAGTGCGGTATCTAGAGAACATTATTACTATCTGTTGACGAAAAGTTAAAACATCCATATAAATTAGAGGGAAAGAGAAAGTAAATTTATTGAATAAAGCCCATGGAACATGTTTAGACTTCACCTTCAACCCAAACTTGAAAGGAAATTAATTAGTCATAATTGAACTAGGGGTAAATGAAATTTAATAAAATAGAAAATATATGATAGAGAAGGAATTATAGAAAATAAAGGTAAAAAAAGAATTCAGGGGTGTCGAATTGAGAGGAGAGCCCCCATTTTTATAAATGCAGTGAGTAAATCATGACTATCAGATTAAAACAATTTGGATGCTCAGGATTGTTACATATGGCAAGTTCTAATTGGATAGAACACATTATCAGGGCTATCATTTCGTGTAATGCATGTATCGTACGCATGTTTATTAGTCCACTAACATACTGCCACGTCACTGGTCAACTCTACATAATCATTTTAGTCCAATAGAATCACGACACATCATTGGTCAACGCCAACTCATTAGTCAACACCACTTAAGCAGTCAATGCCATATCATTTGTCCAATCGAATGTTACAATGTCATCGGTCGGTGCCACGTCATCGATCAATGCCACATCATCAATCAACGCTATGTTAGCGGACCATATATGTGAACAATGTCATTTATCCTTTTATGCTCCTTTTAAGGTTTTCGACTGTCCTCAATTCAAAATTGTTGTTCGTTTTGCTATCTGATCTCTCGTTTATTGTGAAATGACCATGATGCCATTTAAAATACATAAAATACATAATTATAATAAAACACACATAATTAAATTATAAGGGACTTAAATATATAAAAGTAAAGGTGTTAGTGAGACTTAAAAGGTAAAATGATGATTTTCTCCTTTATAAATATGCATTTTCTAAAACTCAATAGTGACAGTAATCACTTAAATTAAAAGTCAGTGCAGAAAGAGTAATTTTGAAATAAAATTGGTACTGCATAGAGATAAAATTATCTTTAGCCATATACCATTAGAAAGATAATTTTGTTAGCTTTTAAATAAATTTTATAGAATTGAATTTTGAGTTTTCTAGAAGAAGTTATGACTACTTAAATGCAATCTTTACAGTTTCGAGTCAAAAGAAAATTTTATGAGTTTGAACATTTTCAATGGTCATTTTTGTTGTGTTTTAAGTTTTTCAATGTGTCATTTGTATCTAGTTATTTCGCATTTCGGTATTGGTCATTAGTTCATTTGACGGATCTTTTGATTTAACTTATGCTTGGAAGGTTGCTCCAAGAAAGTTATTTAAGCTTCCTTAATGGTAATCATGAATCAATTTTGGAATTTTTATTAATTGAATCAATTCCAAAATTTTTGAGTTTTTATCCAACTCTATATCTTTTTGGTAGATTCCATTGAGTGGTGAGTTATATTAATGTTGTATCCTTAGCATCACGACTTTGGGTGATGAAATTTTTTGTATCCAATTGTTGTTTGCTTTGGTGATCAGCTTTTGTATCATTGGTGTGTTTCCTAAATTGTGGTATCTAGTGTCAACAAACATCATTTTTTAAAAATAACATAAAAAAGAACAAAACACTTTAACAAAACATAAAATTGGCCTCAAACATTGCATAAATTATATAGCTAAAGGAAGTTTCAAATATTGTCAAAGTCCTAATAATTCAATAGTCAATCTCATCTATCTTTTGATTGTTGTCATGTGTGTAAATCAATTCAATCAAAATCCACACTCAAAATCTTCAATATCAATAACTTTGCTGTGAACAAAGGACGGAGTAGGTCAATCTAATTCATCATCATGATCTCTAATTTTTTCATGGTCATTTATCTGTATTTTCTTTTGAATTTTTTTTCAGTACAAGCGCTTATTTTTATTTTATTTTATTTTTATAAATATCCAAAGTCATGAGCTTCCACTCTACCCTTTAAGGTAGTTATCTTCTCATGATAGATTACTTCAGCCCCTACAGTAGAAAAATGAGTTTTCTAAAACTAGAAAAAATGAAGTGCATAAAATAAACAGTAATGGGAATAAATGGAATTTAAAATAAAAAATAAACAACCAAACAAATCTTATTCTAATTTTTTTGTGTTCTTTTCTTTTTTTTTAAAAAAAAAGTGGACAATGAAAGAAAACATAAATTATAACTAGTTGAAAAATTAAATCAACTTACATTACACTGACTTTTTGGCACAATCCTCGGTAACAACACCAAAAACTTTCTATGCAAAATTCCAGAATCTTTAGAGATAGAATAGTGGTAATGTGGTTGAAATCCACAGGGATTGCTATAAGTTGAAAGTCTAATTTAAATCTAAAATTTATAATAATCATAACTTAGTTTAGCAAATTGAGCTTTGAAAGAAATCAAACTAATTAAACTAAGAAAATAATTAAAGCAAATGAGTTTTTTATAAGACAAAGGTTAACGAAGCTTTTAGACTCCATTAGTATTCAACTATTAATTATTTAATTATCAAATAATCTTTACTTTTAGAGTGACAAGTCGAAATTAATGTATGTCATCTCATGGATATAATGATTAAGACTAAGTAATTAAATCTAATGCAAGTTCTTTTTCGTTTTAAGATATAATTTCTAAGCATTATATGCATCCTATTGAAAAGTAAAGAATCAAAGTTCCTAAGCACTCTATATATCCAATTCATTAAAAAAAATCAAAGATAATCACATTAATCATTATTTTACCAAGCTTAAATTTAATCAAATAATCTCTTAACTATTAAGAATACATAATATTAAAGATGAAAAGATAATTATTCAATTAATCATATAAAATAAGAATCATAATGATCAAAGAATACACGTAAGGAATTAATTAAATAAAAAAATTGTTTAGACATTTTTGAGTTGTGAGCAACATAAATAAATAAAATTAGTCATGAAAAAAATTGGACAGCTGCTGCCGTTCCTCTTCCTTTCTGTCTTCCGCGATCTTCTCTTGATTCCCTTCTTTTGGCTTCATCGTCTCCTTTTATGATATGGCTACTGCCTTTTTTTAATCCTTGTTGGATTCTAATTGAAATTAATTCTTCACCATCTATATTAAGTTAAGGCCATCCACAGACTTAACAAGGCCCATTGAACAAGTTGTTTCTATATTTTTTTCTTATTAAAATTTAAAAGCTAACTGCTCGTTTGAGTTAGCAGCAAAAGGAGAATTAATATGTCTTCTTTCAATGCCTAGCATATGCATGTAGGGCTATTTGAACCCACCAATTTACTCAATAAACCTATTTACTCAATAAACTCATATTTAAATTTTTAAATTTTAAATTTTACTCAGTAAACCCACTAAAATACCTAATATGTCTTTTCTAAACCCAGTTTTTATAATAATAGTGATTTTACTCATTAAACCCATAACATTCATTTATAAACTCATTAGATTGGAAATTTAATAATCAATTTTGAGTGAATAATAAATTATACACTAATTGAGTGGAAGAAAAACTCTGAAGAAAAGCACATTAAAGCAAAATAATAAACCATACACTAATTGAGTGGTTTCCATCAGTAAAACAAAATATGAAAGATGGGATTCGATTCTCTCCAGAGCGTGGAAGAAAAACTCTAAAGATGTACCTGAAAAAAATAATAAAAAAAGCACCAAAAAAACCAAGCATTAAGTACAGATTATCTATGTAAATATTCAGTAAAAGCTAGCATATTTTTATTCTCAGCTCAATTAGTTCTATGCCCTTGAAGCCTTTAAACATTTCAGCCACCAAGCTGCATATATCATAGAGGTAATAGTAGACATGCACTATTATTTTCTTTGATTTTTGAATTTAGAGGTCTATGGTTAATGCATTGCCATCTGGACGTGCACTTGCCGTGGGGGCTGGCCACGGCTTTTGTTGTCGAAAATGGACCGACTCCGTCGACTAGGTTGCCTTGCATTGCTTTCAAATTCCACTACTCATTCTAATAAAAATCAATTCTAGTTCCACTTCCTCATAGCATATTTAGAAAGAAGAATTCCGAACTTGCATGTAACCACAATTCATTTGAAGATAAGATTAGCCATTTGACTGTGTTGTGTCAAATTGAGTTGTTTTGGTTGCTAAGAGAAAAAAAAGAAAGAGCTGATTTTTTAAAAACTCAATTAAACAATTTTAAGTGAGGAGCCATTCCCAAACAAATCATATCCATCATCCATATCCATGAACATTGAGCCGGAAGAACAACGCGAATGACATGCCAACATTAAAGCAAAAATAAATAAACAAACATATAAATAGTATTATAAAGTCAATTGTCTAAAATTATTCTATCTATAGTAGCCACCTAAGGACTTATAATTTCTCTAAAATGTTGTATTTGAGAAGCCTATGAATTCTCCTATCCATTTGCGATAGGGTGATGATATGTGCCCCAATTAGGTGTAATAGGTGGAATAGGATGACCTGGTGTTAAAAAAACCTGTAAAAGTTGATAATTAATAATTGTAAATTATAAATGGAACAACATTTAATTAATAAAATAATAAATTATACCTCAACAAAATGATTGCCAAATATATAGCCAAGAGCAATATTTCTGCGAGATAGTATATGCACTGGCTCAGATCTTAAAGGCAAAAATGTAAGGCATTGTATTGAGGATAAGTGGAATAAGACAACATTATAGCACGATGGTATAAGATGACCCATGTCAGGCATAGTCATCCATCGATCAGACGATGCTGGCTAATTCTCAAAATATGAAAGGATTTGAATAAGCTCATTCACTCTTTCAGGTCTGTATAATTTGCCATAATCATCTAAGTGAAAGTACAACTCATTTAGTAAATCTTTCCTCACTTGTACCCATCCATCATCGCCCAAGCCTATTAAGTCAGCTATTGCTCTAAAACCACAGTTACCATCAACTACAACATCTTTAATGTGATAAATATATGATTGTAATCCAAGCAGAAATTCATCAATAAAAGTAATTGACTTGACTGGTGTGCTTTTGTTAACCCACAAATATAGGTATTATGTGTAGTAAAAAATTTAAATTAAATAACTTATTAAACAACTTAAGCATAAATTTGTGTTGCTTTTGTTTTCAGTCTTCCTTTACGTTTAATCTCAACTTTTGATTTAGCAGTTGTAACTGAATTACTCTTCACATTAAGTGAACAACTTTCTTGGCCAGATAATGATATCTCAAAAGCAGATGGGTGGCGACAGGTAGAAGTATCGACTTTGATAGATGGTTGACCTCGTGTTCTTGTCTTCACTTTGTCTTCACTTCTGGATCTAAAAAGAAAGGTACACCTAGGATTGGCTATCTCCTTCAATTTTTTCAAAATATCTAACTGGATTTCGATCGAACTCTCATTAAACCTGTTAGCAATTAACTCAAACTCTAGTTGACAACTTAAATCTACCTTTTGTTTTTGAGTAACAGCCACTAAATCATGTTTTTTCCAACGAAGATCAATTCTCTCAAGTGGAATAAGCTGACATTCTCTTTTGTATTCTGCAATCTTATGAGCACATGGTAAACCATGTGTTTGGCAAATAACACACCCACATGTAGAGCAGTCGACCTCAATAGAACTAAGGGTGATATTTAATGTAGTTATAGAGATGAAGCCCCGAATATGTTTGAATTATGCAGGCTTGAATTGATGTTGAACAACTGTTAAACTTTTCTCAAATGATGCTTTAATATCTATATGTTGCGGCTTAAGTAAATTATGTATCTTTGCCCATGATGTCTCAAAGTTTCCTTGACTTGTGGAAAGATACTTCCTCAACCTTGAATGTGAACTTTCAACCTTATTAAAAAGATAATATTAACAAAAAAATTAATAACAACAATAATAATAATGAATATATTTAATAAGTAAAACCAATAAGTTATTGGTAAAATTAAAATATTATATACCTGTTTGTTGTTAAATTTCCAAAGTGTATATTTTATTTGTCCATGCTGAAACAAATCTTTCTTTATACTTGTTCAACCATGTATTTGTTACATATTCCATCACTGCCGGAAAAGATGCAAAATCTCTCTACATGGTTTTAAAGTGGTCAATGAATTCAATTTCATTTGAAGATAACACCAATAAGTTCCAACTCATTATGAACTTCTCCCACTTATCATTTGCTGTAAATAACTTCTTGCAGTTCTCCATAATATTCCTACTAATATGCCATCTATATAAAAAATGATTTGCACGAGGAAATATTTTCTCAATAGCATTCACTAAAGCCAACTCTATATCAGTGGCAATAACCCTAAGTAAAAAATCATTGTCCATTAAACCCCTCAATCTATCTAATGCCCATGTACAGCTATCTTTCCGCTCAGAACTGAGATATGTATAAGCAACATTAAAAGTCATATCAGTTGATGTCACTCCTATAATCTCGAATAAAGGAAAATGGTATTTATTGACTTTATAAGTACAGTCCATTAGCAAAATGCTTGGAAACAAATGTAACAGCTTTATGCTCTTAGGCTGTGCCCAAAACAAGTCTTTAACAATATTTGTAATTTCATAACACCTATGCCACTCAATGTAATTATGTTTAGATAACTTACTCAAAAGTTGTTGCATTTGTGATCTGCCAGCCATCTCAATCACCTTATATCTCTGTCGTGCATTGTATATTGACTTCATTGTAGAAACGTTAAATGGATTTTTTTTTTCAAAGTGACTAAGATATCTTTTGGTCGTACCATATTTTTTGACATGTCAACTAATACTGATATTTCTTTTGCAGTTAATAGCCTTGCAAATGGGTGCCCTTCAAGATGTTTTGCAATTGGATGATTATGAACTCCGCACATTACCTTTAACATCCAGTCACATTGAGTGCCTAACTTTTGGCCCTTTAGTTTAAAAGGACATCCGCATTTTTTTGTACCAGTTATTCTCGATTTCAAATCTTTTTAGTTGTCTTTCTTCTTTATTTTTTTTCATACTTTCCACCTCTCTCACAACCAAAAAAGATCCTTGCTCTTTTACCACCACGACCCACTTCAGATCTCTTGATAACAACCATTATACCATTTTTCTTTCCAACATTACGAGTCCACTGAATCATTGCTTTTCTACTCTTAAATATCTAGATAGAAAGAAATCTCATGTACATTAAATAAAATTTGGTAAAAAATTAATCCAAAATTAATTATAAACTAAAGTTACCTCATGAGTTGTAAATTCACTGCTATAATCCATCACACAATCTATATCATAATTCGTAGATTTGATGGAAACATCATCCTGCATATAATAAAATGTAATTACTAAAACTACAAACTACATTTAAAAAATTAGTTTTATGTGACATAAAGACCAAACTAAAACGATATAATTTTCTTAGTATTAGATCAGTGAAAATAATAGTTACTCTCAGAAGAAACATAAAGTTACAAAAACAAACTATTAAAAGAAGTGAACCTCAGCAAATGAGTTAAAATAATGCTCAGAAGCGACTGGCTCTATCTGTGCTTTATGCTGCTCACTTGCATCCAAAACTGCAGCTCCATAAATATCAGAACTTGCAGAGGCAATTTTTGGTGACGCATTAGGAACCTAATTTATTTTGGCAAATTCAAATACAATAAGATATAAATACATCAACTACTATTTACGACGCTACCAAAAACTAATTAAAGGCAAAGATCAATAAACAAAAAGGGATTAAAGCACGATTCGTTATTCTTGTAATTCTAAAACCATAATTTGGAAAAAGAAAGCAAGATAATCAATGAGGAACTAGTTTTTGATGATGTAGTGCTTGGTGGCGTAACGTGATGACCCACCTGCATGAAATTGTTTAGTTTAAAAATTGTAGCCAATCCCTCTCTGAAACTGAAAGCATTCAAGTGCACATGAAAAATTAATGCAATGAGACGAAAAGTCAAACAATATCCAACACAATCATGATTCAAACAAAGGGAAAATTTGTCAACATTGTCAATCAATTTCGAATGAAAAAGGAAAAAAATAAAATATAAAAAATCTAACATGTTCATAATTGTCAATATTATTTTGTTCCTCCATAAAATCAATATCCATCAAATCAATAACAATTAATTTTGTTATTCTGAATCAACTCACATGTGCCTATTTAACAGTATATAGGGCTTGAGAGAAAAATCACACCCCTTGATTGATCAGGGTTTAATGAAAATTTGATTAGGGTTCTATAAAACTATGTTGAATATAAAGATGGGTTTAAAGAGTAAAAATTCTGTTTTTTTTTTAAATTATATTCTAGTATCCATAACTTTAATTTAATTTAGGGGTATTTTAATGATAAAAATTATTTTTAAAAATGTGTTTATTGAGTAAATTAGTCGGTTCAAATAGCCCCACCCTCGAATTAGGGATGGTAAAAATTTCCACAAGGACAGGTATCCTTGGGGATTTTCCCTATTCGGGGAGAATATGAGGATAATTTTATACCCAATTTCTTATTCGGGGAAGGGACATGAAAATTTTTTTACTCAATTTCTTATTCGGGGAGGGGACGAGGATGAGGTAGAATACCCATCCCCTACCCATTTCCCCATTTTAATTTTAATTTTTTAAAATTACTAGTAAATAAATAATAAAATTTGAATTATAAAATTATAAATATTGGTAAAAATAAAAATATTAAAATATTTATATTATTAAACTTTTAGGCCTAATTAACTAATTAAAGTCCTAAATTTTTATTTAGGATATTAAAACAACTGCATAAATTCTATTAGGCCAATTTTTTTAATTTTAATATTCATTAAATGTTTTAAACTTAAATATATTTTTTTATTTATTTTTAGATGTTATAATTGTCCACAGCGAATCACAATTTTAATATCTAATTTAATATAATCTAATCTAATATTTGCTCTTAATTTGCTTCAACTTAACTATTGTGCTGTAAAGGGAATTGTCCACATTTATAAAGTACACACGCCACCATTGAAAAAGTTAATTTTAAATCTAAATTCCATTTTATTTGTAACAATTTTGTATTGGACTATTAATTTATTCATGATAGTTTGTGAAAGAAGTTTGTATCCTTTATATGTTGCGTTACTTACTAATTTAATGTATGTGACTTTTATAGTGGATAATAATGTAACATATATTTTGAACTTTACTTTTATTTGAATTTTTTATTTTAATATGATTAACTCAAAATCGAAAATAAAAATATATTAGTTATTCGGGAATCAGAGACCCTTGGGGGTCCCCTGTTATTATTTGGAGAGAGATTGAAAATTCTCGCAAGTAATTCTGGCGAGACGGGGACATACACAAAATATCGGGGATGGGTACGGGGAGACCTCTCCCCTCCCCTCCCCATTGCCATCCCTAATTTGAATTGCTGAATGAAATCTTTCTTTAATTATTTTAGGCTTCATGTGGAAGTTTATTTTGAACATAACCTTCAATTCTTTAATTTTTTCCACTTATTGATCTTTTATGCACTTTTTATTTATAATTTCTTATTTTTTCTTGTTCAATAAAATAATATACTTAATAAAAAGTAATAAATAAAACTAATTATAATAAAAGACAAAATATGTATATATTAGATATTCATCGATTAAAAACCCAGCTTCGGATATTGAAGGTAAGAAATAAAAAAATTATTTTAGAATTTAACCATATTTTGTTTAAAAATTTTAAAAATCATTGCTCTTAAATAATAAAATTATATTCAACATTTTTTCTTCTTAACTAGCTTCTCCAATTGCTCTGGCATATGGTCATATTAATGGTTGGCGAATTGGATTTTAGAATAGGAATGATTAATAGTATTTACTCGCTAAAATAGAATGAGAATGAAATAAGCATGTGCACATATTTTTGAGATTAAAGAATGAGAACTTGATTCCCATGGCAGTTGGGAAATAAATTTCCATTCCTTAAAATCTCTATTTTACCATTACCTAAATTTTATAATTTCCCTTTTATCCTCAATCAAAATGTCATTATATAATTATTATTGTTATTATTCTTTTTTAATTGTTGTTAATAATAATAATATGATAATAATTTTAAAAATAATAATAATATTATTAATTAATGATAGTGATGACGATGATGATGACAATGACGACAATGATGATGATGATAAATAATAATTTTAATAATAACAATCATTCCAACAACAACAACAATAATAATAAAAATAATTTTTAACAATAATTATTTTGAATAATAATAATCACAATTATTATTTAATTAACTAAGGTTATTTTAATAAATTGCAATAATCTATTTCGATTCCAAGGCAAGGTAAACATATTAATAGCAATATTACTTATTCTGATTCTCATCCTTACAACTAAAGTAAATAATTTATTTTAATTTACATTCTCCATTCCAATTCTCAATTACCAATTCGGACACCCAACATGAATAAGATGCAATATACTGGAGGCTAACCCGCAAACAAGATGTTTTTGGATGTCTAAGACGTCATTTGTTTTTTTTTTACTAAAATCCAAATAAATCTAAATTAGTCTGAATTCTAAATAAAATTAAATGTCTGAATCTCGATGACATTTTTTTTGTCTGAATTGCTAAGAATAAATATTAAATTATTTTTTAAACTTAAAAACTCCTAAAGCTAGTTGTTGAGTGTTAGAAAGTGCATATTTATAAAGGAGAAATCGTTATTTTATATATCAAGTATTGCTAACAACCGTTACTTTTATGTGTTTAAATTTCTTGTACTTTAATTATGTGTGTTTTATTTTAATTAAGTATTTGATGTATTTTAGGGGCATCATAGTCATTTTACAATAAACGAGAGATCAAATGGCAAAACGGACATCATTTTTTAACTCAGGACGGTCGAAAACCTTAGGAGGAGTATAAAAGGAAAAATGACACTGTTCACACGTACGGTACTATTCACATATACGGGTACTGTTGGCGTTACTGTGCAAATAGTGGCTGTTGATTGTATTGTGCAAATAGTGGCGGTTGACTGTACTGTGTAAATAGTGGATGATGACGTGGCGAAATCCTGAGCGTCCAAACTGTTTTTAATCCGATGGCCATGATTTACTCGATGTAACTATAAAAAGGGTGCCTTCCCCCCCTAATTTGGCACCTCTGAATCCATTTTTAGGGTTCATTTTCTGTAATTCTCTCTCTATCTTGTATTTTCTTCGTATTTTAATAAATTCCTATTTTGCCCCTAGTTCAACTATGAGTGGCTAATTTTCTTTCAAGCTTGGGTTGAAGGTGAAGTCTCAACATGTGTCATGGGCTTGATTTGGTAAATTTATTTTCTCTTCCCCTCTAGTTTTTGTGGATGTTTTGACTTCTCGTCGACAAATAATACTAATCTTGTCTAGTACTGCCCTGGTTTCACCGGCACCCTAGTATAAGATTATTATTATTTGGCACGATAAGCCCTTAGCACCATATTTATTAGAGCGTGGTTCATGAGGTGTGGATTCCCCTCTCATGATTTAATTGGTATTAATATGGAATATTTAGCCCATGATGCATGTTGATACGGATCCAGACACCCAAGTACGTCATCTCAATAGATTTATCTTCAATTTATTATTGCCATTTAAATTCCAATTTTAGAATTTATTCTCGTCATTTTAATTTAAGTTTTAGGATAATCAAAATCATTTTCATCAATCCAACCATCCATTTACAGAATTAATTCTATAAATAATTAAAATCCACCTCCTCGTGGGATCGACACTCGCACCATTAAGCTATACTACAACAGATTCGTGCGCTTGCGAGTTCAATAAAATTTGCACAACAAGTTTTTGGCGCCGTTGCCGGGGAGGTAAGTAATTTTAATTCTTAGAATTAATTTTTGTGAATATTTCCATTTAATTTTCTTTTGTATTTTTTTTATAAAAAAAAGTGAATCTACACTTAGAGGTTATTGTTTCTTTTCTTTTTCTCTACTTTAAATTATGTAATTTAATTTTCAAGTTAATTTTTATTTCTTCTTTGTCATTTTTATTTATCTTATTAATTTATTTTTAGTTAGTTTATTTCACGTATTTGTTTTTGTGTTTTTATAGTAAGTTTGTAATAGCGCAACAAGGTTAGTATCGTAATTTCTCCTTCTTCTTTATTTGTTTTGCTCTTATTTTTATTTTTATTTTATTTGTTTTGTTTTCCATTTATTCTTGTATTTCTTGTATGCATGGTCGTAGGTCATTATTACCCAATCTTGAACCTATAGACCTTGAATTAGAGAAAACACTTCGCACACACAAAAACATTAAAAACAAAATGGATTTACAAGCACCACAGGAGAGGCCATTTAAGGACTACTTTAGTCCTTTAGTCAATTTGAGCACATCATGCATACGATACCCTAATGTAGCTGCTAGGAGTTTTGAATTAAAACCTAGTGTGCTAAATTGTCTCCCCACGTTCTATGGCCTAGAAAATGAGGACCCATACAATCATTTGAATGATTTTCATGCAATTTGTCAAACATTTAAATATGAGAATTTTTCAGATGATGATGTAAAACTTAGATTATTCCCATTTTCTTTAAAGGATAGAGCTCGTTCATGGCTTAATACATTACCTGCTAATAGTATTGCATCATGGGAACAAATGGTTACAAAATTTTTAAATAAATATTTCCCAGTTCATAAAACAAATGCTATTCGCAGGGAAATCTCGGAGTTTACCCAGAGAGATGACGAGCAGTTTTTCGAAACATGGGAGCGATTCAATGGGCTACTCTTGAAGTGTCCACATCATGGGTACGAGAAATAGCACCAATGCCAATACTTTTTAGAGGGATTATTACCGAATGTGCAAGAATGGCTAATGGCGACAAGTGGAGGAGAGCTAATGTCAAAAAGTGCATCAGAGATTTGGGAATTCTTCCAGCGACAAGCAGATAATTCCCAACAACGGAGTCGATCACTCAGGAATACTCGAAGGGTTAAAGGAGTAAATGAGGTTCAAATTGGCGAGTCAACGTCAGGAATCAAAGAAGTCAAGGAGATGGTTGAAGGTCTTGCTCGACAAATAGCATCATTATCGACTGCTAAATCAACAGAGCCACATGACCTTGACTCATATCCAGATCAAGCCAATGCCATAGGAGTAATGAGAAAACCATCAAATTACAACCCATACTCCAACACATATAACCCTGGATGGAGAGACCACCCCAATTTTTCATGGTCTCAAGGATTCCAACAAAATGAACCAGCAGCTCCAGCTCCACCAATGCAACCAATTGCTCAAAATCCTCAAGCCTCTCATCCCCCATTCAGACCATTCAATCAGAACCAAAACTACTCTCAACCCAGACCATGGGAGGATGCATTCCAGAATCTTAAGAATGTTACTCACTCCATGATTGAGCAACAGAACCGCACCATTGATGGACTACGCAATGAATTAAGAGCGGGTTTCAACTCACAAGCCCAATCAGTTTCAAGCTTGGAGAAGATGGTGGGACAACTTGCTTCTTCAGTTCAGACCTTGGCAATGACTGTTGAGAAAGGTAAATTTCCAAGTCAACCAGTGCCTAACCCTAAAGGAGTACATGAAGCAAGTAGCAGTTCACCACAGCAGCATGGAGAGGTCAAAGCTGTCATGACCTTGCGGAAAGGAAAAGAAGTCGACAATAAAGTGGAAATGCCAGTGACAAAAGACAATCAAATTGTACCTGTGAACGTTGAGGACTCATCACCAGAGGAAAAAGAAGACACCAACCCACGAGAATATGTTCCAAAAGCTCCATTTCCTCAGAGGTTAGTGAAAGGAAAGAAAGGAAAATCTACAGGTGAGATTCTCGAAATTTTCAAACAGGTAAGTGTTAACATCCCATTACTTGATGCTATAAAGCAAGTTCCATCTTATGCCAAGTTTCTTAAAGATCTGTGTACTAAAAAGAGAAATATGCATGTTCAAAAGAAGGCATTTTTAACAGAAAACGTTAGTTCTATACTCCAACATAAAATTCCTTTAAAATGCAAAGATCCAGGTTCCCCCACTATCTCATGTAGTATAGGGAACTACACAATTGAGAATGCTTTGTTGGATTTAGGAGCTAGTGTAAATTTGTTGCCTTATTCAGTTTTTGTGAAACTTGGACTGGGAGAATTACACCCAACTCCAGTGGTGTTACAACTTACAGATCGGTCCACGAAAATACCTCGTGGTATTGTGGAGGACGTGCTTATCCAGGTAGACAAGTTTTATTTTCCTGTTGATTTCATTGTAATTGACACTCAACCAATACAGGATTCAAGAAAGCACATCCCCATTATCCTAGGCCGACCTTTCTTGGCAACTGCGGATGCTCATATTCAATGCAGAACTGGAAATATGCAGTTGTCCTTCGGCAACATGACTATGGAGCTGAACATCTTCAATATTGCCAAACAACCTCACAACACAGATGATGGAATTGTTGATGTAGACTTAATTGAAGCATTAGTCGATAACTCTTTTGTTTCAAACCTTAGTGATGATCCTTTACAAACATGTTTAACACACTTTGGTTTGGATTTTGATATTGACAGATCGATCGATGAGGTCAACGCCCTACTTGACTCAGCACCATCTATGGACACTAATAAATGGAAGCCACGAGTTGAACAACTAGCGCCATCAGAGAAGAAACTCATTCCATCATCAGAATCACCACCGAAACTCGAGCTCAAACCATTGCCCAACACTTTGGAATATGCATTTTTGGGGGACGAAAGTACTTTACCGGTAATCATCTCATCATCCCTCAATGACGAACAAAAAGGTAAGTTGTTGGATGTTTTAAAAGAATACAAAGGAGCATTAGGATGGACCATAGCGGATATAAAAGGTATAAATCCAATAGACTGCATGCATTACATTCACCTTGATGAAAATGCTAAATCTACTAGGGAAATGTAACGTCGGTTGAATCCTAATATGAAAGAAGTTGTTAGAACAGAAGTCCTTAAGCTATTAGACGCAGGTATCATTTACCCAATTTCTGATAGTTCATGGGTCAGTCCTGTACAAGTTGTCCCCAACAAGTCAGGAGTCACTGTAGTTACGAATGCCGATAATGAATTGATACCAACTAGAGTAACTACAGGATGGCGTGTATGCATTGATTATAGGAAGTTGAATTCTGTCACACGTAAAGACCATTTTCCTTTACCATTCATCGATCAAATGCTTGATAGGTTAGCAGGTCACGAATTTTATTGCTTTCTAGATGGCTACTCAGGATATAATCAGATTCCCATAGCACCAAAAGATCAAGAGAAGACCACTTTCACTTGCCCTTTTGGCACTTTTGCATATAGGAGAATGCCATTTGGATTATGTAATGCACCTGCTACATTTCAACGATGCATGTTAAGCATTTTTTCTGATATGGTTGAACGATTCCTTGAGGTCTTTATGGATGACTTTTCTGTCTTTGGTGATTCATTTGATCAATGTTTACGTCATCTAACACTAGTTCTGCAGAGATGTATCGAAAAGAACTTGGTCTTAAATTGGGAGAAGTGTCATTTTATGGTAACACAAGGTATTGTTCTCGGTCACATCATTTCAAGCAAAGGTATTGAGGTTGACAAAGCCAAGGTGGATCTCATTTCCAATCTTCCTCCACCCAAAACAGTCAGAGAAGTAAGATCTTTTCTTGGGCATGCTGGTTTTTATAGACGTTTCATTAAAGATTTTAGCAAAGTTTCTAGACCCTTATGCAATTTACTTGCTAAGGATGCACCTTTTATCTTTAATGATTCATGTCTTGTGGCTTTTGAAAAATTGAAGCAATTGTTGACAACATCACCCATCATTCAGCCCCCAAACTGGAGCTTACCATTTTAGCTCATGTGTGATGCATCTGATTATGCAGTAGGAGCAATATTAGGACAAAGAGTTGATCGAATTCCCCATGTTATTTATTATGCTAGTATGACATTGAATGATGCACAGTTGAACTATTCAACTACTGAAAAAGAAATGCTAGCAGTAGTGTTTGCATTGGAAAAATTTCGATCTTATCTCATTGGTTGTAAAATAATTGTGTTCACAGATCATGCTGCTCTGAAATATCTTCTTACGAAGAAAGATGCAAAAGCTAGACTAATTCGTTGGGTGTTACTTTTGCAGGAATTTGACTTGGAATTCAAAGATAAGAAAGGCACAGAAAATGTTGTGGCGGACCATCTCTCTCGTCTTCATTTTGACACAATTACAAAGCCACTAACATTGAATGAGTCCTTTCCAGATGAACAATTAATGAGTGTAGAAGTTTTACCTTGGTATGCTGATATAGTTAATTATCTTGTTACAGGCAAACTTCCAGAGCATTGGACTAAGCAAGACAAGGCCAAATTCTTTGCAGAAATAAAGAATTTCTTTTGGGATGACCCATATTTGTTCAAATATTGTGCAGACCAAATTGTCAGACGATGTGTCCCAGAAAATGAAATTCAGAATATCCTTTCATTCTGCCATGAACAAGCTTGTGGAGGCCATTTCAGTGCTAAAAAAACAGCGACTAAAGTTTTACAATGTGGTTTCTATTAGCCAACTATATTTCGAGACGCTTATACTTTTTGTTCTTCATGTGATAGGTGTCAACGAATGGGGAGCATTACATGAAGGAACATGATGCCACTAAATCCAATTTTAGTGGTTGAGATTTTTGACGTATGGGGTATCGACTTCATGGGACCCTTTCCCCCTTCTTTTGGCCATCAATACATCTTGGTAGCTGTTGATTACGTATCGAAATGGGTAGAAGCGATTCCATGCAAAACTAATGATCACAAAGTGGTGATAGGGTTTTTGAAAAGTAACATTGTTTCACGCTTTGGATTCCCTCGAGCGATAATCAGTGATGGTGGTGCCCACTTTTGCAATAAAGCATTCAAAGCTCTTTTGACAAAGTATTCAATCACTCATAAAGTGGCGACCCCGTATCATCCGCAAACCAGTGGTCAAGTGGAGATCTCCAATCGAGAACTAAAGCACATATTAGAAAAGACGGTGAGGCCGGACAGAAAAGATTGGTCATTAAGACTTGATGACGCATTATGGGCATATAGAACGGCTTTCAAGACCCCGATTGGGATGTCACCCTATAGGCTAGTGTATGGAAAAGCTTGCCACCTACCTGTGGAACTCGAGCATCGTGCATATTGGGCTATCAAGAAATTCAATTTTGACATGCATCAAGCAAGCTCAGAAAGAAGATTACAATTGGCAGAACTTGAAGAAATTCGTAATGACGCGTATGAAAATGCCAAAATTTACAAGCAACGAATGAAAGTCTTCCATGATAAGCATATTATGAGAAAATCTTTCACTCCAGGTCAGAAAGTACTTTTATTCAACTCTCGCTTGCACCTATTCCCAGGTAAGTTACGCTCTCGATGGTCTGGTCCATTTATTGTTCATACTGTTTTTCCACATGGGGCAATTGAAATTAAAGACCCAAAGAATGGTGTCACATTTAAAGTTAATGGTCAAAGATTAAAGCCATATCTAGAGTACCAACCACATGGAGAAGACACCGAAATAAATTTGAGTGACCCACCAGATTTGAATTGATTTTTTCTTTTCAGTGGTTTGATTTTTCTTTCTTTATTTATTTTTATTCTTTTGCTAATTGAATTTATTTTTGCATAAGTGTGTTTCTTTTGTCATTAACTTTTCTTTTATCATTGTTAATAATGAGTGCCACACGAAGATCGTTCCTCCTGAACATGCTTAAACCACTTCAACGTATCAAAACTCATCTCAAAAGGCAGATTCATTCTTGTAAAACACATCGCATTTGGGCTCTACAACCACCAGAGTTAGTAGCCTACGTTGAGGATTTAGAAGGCCAACTCAGAAATATTGAGAGAGGTGTTTTCGACATCCAGTTGGAGCTTGAGGTAAATTCAATAAGAGGACGATTTTAATTTTCTTTGTGTGTTTCAATTTGTTTTTCTGTTTGTGTGCTTTAGTTTGTTACCTCGGTGAAGTGGCGGATAACGGTACTCCGTGACAATCAAGTCGGTTACTTCAGTTTCCCATAATAACTGATATTCTAAGGTGAAAGAATGGACAGAACCGAGATTCTAGCGAAGCTTCACAAGCGATTCCCTTCACTCCCTCAGAATGCCCTCCTTACGATCTACAAAACTCGGTCCGAACGCATGCGACTGCTCATGAGGAATAACATACCTGCTGACATCCGTTGGTTAATTGAAGCAAAAGTACGATTGGCAGGTGAGTTACCTCCAAAATTTATTGCATACATGCCTGGTTGTGGGAAAGGAAACTATGCAAGAAAACGACGAGCTCGAAGAATTTCTGTTGCTTGTCATAAGTGTGCCAGAATGAATTGCAATAAAAACCAATGTTCTTTAGGAATGGTATCTGATAACAGGGAAGATAAAATTCAATTCATTAGGGATGGCTTGAATAAGGAGTCATTGGATGATATCCTTTTGTCTCTTGAAACGCATCCCAGTGGATATGTGCAAGGAGCGATTCTCCAGTTATGGCCATTATTCCAGAAAGAACATGCACGATATAGTCTCGGGAATCTGACTATAAAAGACCCTGTTTGCCAGTTTATAAGAAAATTGGATGGGAAGCCTATCCTCGACCCATAGAGGGCGTTCAAGCCGTTTCTGGACGTAAAACCAGAGGAAGATGTGAGCCACAGTCGCAACTACCTGTAAATATCCTTTTACTTTACTGTTATTTTATTTTATTTCACTGTTGCTTTATCAGTGCATTATTGTCTTTAATAATTTTCTTACTGTTTGTTTTTACTGTTTGCCTTTTGACTATCGAGCCATGTGCTTTACGCGTTTTTGACATTGACCCGCCACCTCATACACAGTTGTGATCCATTGTCACCAAGAATCTTAAATATGACTTTTTGTTAAGCACTCACAAATTGTTTTTGAGAAATATCCCAATGGCAGCTACTCCCAATAGACAATTCAAGAACATTTGTGTGCTTTCTGAATTTACCTATGGCAAACATAAAGAGTTCATTGATGTAGCCATAAATCTTGGTCGAAACATAGCAGAGAGAAAATTACACTTAGTGTATGGAGGAGGTAACCGAGGGTTATCAAAATTGGTCTCAGAAGCTGCTCTTGTCAGAGGAAGCCAAGTGTTAGGCATCATCCCTAGAGTCCTAAAACCTTTTGGGCAGTGTGTCTGACTCCACAACTGGAGAAGAATTAGTCGTCTCAGGTATGCAAGAACGGATAACTGAAATGCTCGATCATGCTTATGCTTTTATTTTCCTGCCAGGAGATCTTGCAACACTAGAGGCACTTGTCACACTAGCATCTTGGGCCCAACTGCACATTCACCAGAAACCCATCGGTTTGTTAAATGTCAATAATTTTTATGATGGCTTTATCGCATTTCTTAACCATGCAATAAAAAACTACTTTATTCCTTCTAGTGCGAAAAAACTTTTTATTTGTGCTCACACTGCTAATGAGCTACTTGACATGTTACAAGCTTATAAACCAGAGCCAGACCCCTGGAGCTTTGTGTTGGAGCGTTCAAATGATGATGGTAACAATAGCCGCAGTAAGAAGTACAAATTAGATTTAACTCTTCGCCTGTAAATATTTTCTTCTGTGTTGCACCAACCAGGTGATGTCTTCTCAACTCTACTTCTTTTCTTTAAAACATTGAGGACAATGTTTCGTTCTGGTTGGGGGGAGGGAATAATGGACAATTGTGGAATCTTGGTTAAGTTTTTACTAATTTTTTGTTGTAGAAACTAATTGTTGCTAACTTTTTGTGTTGAAGATGGCTGAATATGGAGTGTAGTGACTTTAGAAACGCATCTTCATTGTTTGAAAATAAAAAAATAAAAAAAATTTCAAAAAAAAAAATTTCATATATTTTCTTTTTCTTTGTTATGTTTTGATGTTCATTTTTCTTTTTCTTTTTAATTTCTCCTTTATCAATATACATTTTCCACCAAAAATTTTTTGAGTCAAAGATGGCTGAATATAGAATGTAATGCCTCTAGAAACGCATCTTCTTAAAAAAATTTGTTTTCTATCATTTTCTAATTAATTTTTCTGCATCATTTTCACATTTCTACATGCATATTTTCTTTTTACGTTTAGAATAGGTTGGGGGGGTAGGGTGTTGTTTAAAAAAAATTAATTTGTTTTAACATTGGATAACATGATGATTTCAAATTTTAGTATTTGTATTATCTTTAGTCTGAAGTGATGTTACACTATGTTTGCTACTCTACATGTTGATATCGGAGACAAAAATGAGTTGCTTGAAGGAATGAACATATCATAATAAATACCAAATGAGTTTTTGAGCCTATTATTTTTCTTGGAGAGTAACCCTTTTGCCCATTCTTTATATAGCTTAGCAGTTTATTATTGTACACGATCTCTAGATTGCTTTTGAGTTAACCCTAAAAAAAATTAAAAAAAAAAGAGTGTGTTGTTACATTTGGAAGCCCATTTAATTAGTAGATATGGAAGATTATTTAGAGTCCTAAAAGATGATGGAAAGGCCCTCTTTGATCCGTTTGAGCCTTTGTAGCCATCCCTTTTATGAATATCCATAGTTAGCCCTTTTGAGCCTTTAAAAAAAAAAAAACTTTTCTTTCTCAACTTATTATCTTGACCCACTCCGATTTGGAGTATTACCCAATATCTTACAAGATCCATCACCTTTTTATGTTTGAGAAAACTGTAAATAAATATTTTGTATATTAAAGTTATGCCTAGTTAAAAAAAAAAAGAGAGAAACAAAAATTGTTGCTTCAAAAAAAAACAACAATAATAGGTGAAATCCACCTTGCAACTTTCAAAAAAAAAAAAAAACTTCTATGCATTTTTCTCAAACATACATTTTGTCTTCCTTATTTCCCTTCTTTGTTAGCTATGTCCCTAGCCTACGTTACGTCCTAATAAAAGTCTTTCTTGATTTTAGGGAACTAAAATCTGAAGTAGAAGCTAGTTATATGGGCTAAAAAGATGTAGTGATGCATAAAAAAAAATAATAATAATAAATAAAATGGGTTGACTAGCATTTTTATTTGACTGGAGATCGTATTATTTCTAAGTTAAGGGCATATTTCTTTTTGGTGAGAGCATGTGAGACCACTTCTTATTATTTTCTCTCAATTACCATTCATTGGAGTGACTATTTTTATTTGGGTTTAATTTCTTTGTGAGAGTGTCACTACTTCCAGTGAGATTTTGGGGTTTAACATGTCATTCTTAAAGGTAGCTACAACAAAGTCTACTGGGCTGATTCATGTGGATGGTTGATATGGGTGTGATGTTTCTTTAAACTTGAGATAATGCTTATACTTTTATTTGATTGTTATCATTAATCTGATTGAATAAAAAAGAGGTTTTAAAAAAAAATCATTTTTTGAATTTTTGTTTTCGCTTTATTTGCTAGGGACTAGCAATAAGCTGGTTGGGGGGTGTGTTGAGCGTTAGAAAGTGCATATTTATAAAGGAGAAATCGTTATTTTATATATCAAGTATTGCTAACAACCGTTACTTTTATGTGTTTAAATTTATTGTACTTTAATTATGTTTGTTTTATTTTAATTAAGTATTTGATGTATTTTAGGAGCATCATAGTCATTTTACAATAAACGAGAGATCAAATGGCAAAACGGACATCATTTTTGAACTCAGGACGGTCGAAAACCTTAGGAGGAGTATAAAAGGAAAAATGACACTGTTCACACGTACGGAACTGTTCACATGTACGGTACTATTCACATATACGGGTACTGTTGTCGTTACTGTGCAAATAGTGGCTGTTGACTGTACTGTACAAATAGTGGCGGTTGACTGTACTGTGCAAATAGTGGCTGTTGACTGTACTGTGTAAATAGTGGATGATGACGTGGCGAAATCCTGAGCGTCCAAACTGTTTTTAATCTGATGGCCATGATTTACTCGATGTAACTATAAAAAGGGGGCCTTCCCCCCCTAATTTGGCACCTCTGAATCCATTTTTAGGGTTCATTTTCTGTAATTCTCTCTCTATCTTGTATTTTCTTCGTATTTTAATAAATTCCTATTTTGCCCCTAGTTCAACTATGAGTGGCTAATTTTCTTTCAAGCTTGGGTTGAAGGTGAAGTCTCAACATGTGTCATGGGCTTGATTTGGTAAATTTATTTTCTCTTCCCCTCTAGTTTTTGTGGATGTTTTGACTTCTCGTCGACAAATAATACTAATCTTGTCTAGTACTGCCCTGGTTTCACCGGCACCCTAGTATAAGATTATTATTATTTGGCACGATAAACCCTTAGCACCATATTTATTAGAGCGTGGTTCATGAGGTGTGGATTCCCCTCTCATGATTTAATTGGTATTAATATGGAATATTTAGCCCATGATGCATGTTGATATGGATCCAGACACCCAAGTACGTCATCTCAATAGATTTATCTTCAATTTATTATTGCCATTTAAATTCCAATTTTAGAATTTATTCTCGTCATTTTAATTTAAGTTTTAGGATAATCAAAATCATTTTCATCAATCCAACCATCCATTTACAGAATTAATTCTATAAATAATTAAAATCCACCTCCTCGTGGGATCGACACTCGCACCATTAAGCTATACTACAACAGATTCGTGCGCTTGCGAGTTCAATAAAATTTGCACAACATAGTGGTTCGGCCCAACCCATCACCATATTGGTGGATTTCAATTAAAATATATTTTTTAAATTATGAAATTATTTTAAAATGTATATATTTTTACATTTATTTTAATACTATATTTCTATTTATTATAAAATATTGGAATCAATTTTTTTAGTTAATAGAGTCAACGAATATCATAGGCAAATGGGGGCCTTGGTGTCCCTTATTGGTCTATATAACCATTTTCCTAGATGGTGAAATTCTAATAGTGTCACATCAGTTGAGATATAAATTATCTTAACTAAGAAATTATGGTATTACTCTTTCATTCAAACAATAATACCATATTTATTGATTACTTGGAAAATTTAATTTGCATCTTCATTTATAGGCACAAGTGATAGTTATTTATTAAATTTTATTATTTCTCATCTAAACGGTGAAATTATATATATTAATGTCAGATCAGTTGTAATATAGATGAACTCTATTATGAATAAGCATAGCAGAACTCATACTCAAGACTTCCCTATATTGACGCTGGTGCTAATTTAGATATAAGCTTATGCAGAGCTTGGACCTAGCAAAGATTAGGAGTAATTAGACTCCATGAATCCTAAAATCATATTAACACAACAACTAATTTTACTGGATTAAAATACACTTTTGACAGTGACTAAAGAGATAAAGCAATTAAAATTAATGAAAGGAATTTAAAAATAAAAAAATCTATAATTAGTTTGGAAGACCGTGTCAACGACATATTGAAAAATAAAATAAAAAGATATCTAATTTCCAACTTGCTGTTTGCGTGCAAACTCCAACTAAAAATAAGCAAATAATTTCCTTGGTCAAATCAGCTTTTCAGCTTCAACGAATCTGCCAAGAAATATTCGCAGCACGGCCATAATTTTCCAACATCAATTAAAAAAATTAATGCAC